>JAGSMX010000024.1:10000000-10600000 GCA_029286785.1 Meandrusa payeni | reverse complement strand
AACAGGACTCCTTAAATGTTTACTCAGGTTATTCCTCTATTAAAATAAAGTAAAAAGTCAAAACAGAAACTAGCCGGCAAACTATAAATCCAGTTACAAGGCAGTTACATTCTCAGTACTGAGTCATCAGTGCTTAGTAACTCTATGAAGTAAAAAAACATTCCAAAAATATAATACACACCAATACTAACTGTTGATTCTAACAAGTATCCAGCCCTGATGCTTTAAGAACAACAAAGTTTTATGTAACTACTAACTACTCATCTAAATAAAGGCAAATAAATATTATCATAGTTTTGTGAAATTTCTAGCTATGATAAAAATAGTTAAAAAAGCAAGTAAATAAACTTTATTTTATTAAACAGCTAACCTCAAGTCAAATCAAAAAAATATTATTTTCACACAAATAATAATTTACTAAAAACCAATTTATATAAGTATTCATTCATTGTGCTTATTTTTAATAACACAGAATATATTGTGAAACTTTGTTTCGGGTGTGCAGTGATACCTATTAGCCCTTTTTTTTAATCAAATCCAATATAATATTTTTATCATATAAGGTGATAAAAAAAGCAAGCAATTGACTGGATAAGAAATAATAGAGCTTGTTCAGTACAACACATTGACATGTGGGAGTTTTGAATAACTACCAGAGTAGCATTATATGTTGCTTCTATATGTATAACTAGTAACTTTGGTAGGCTCTACCATTTAAAAATTATTTGAAGACATTTATTAAAAATTTCTTTATAATTATTAAAGAACACAACACACCTTGTCCATGTCAACATTGAGTTCTGCAAACCATGGTTTGAGGTTTTCTTTACCAAGCATCACACATGCTATATGCAAAGCTCCTATTGCAATCTGTAAAATAAGAAGTGATAAGTCAAAGGTAATTTTTTTATAAAAATTTACAATGCTAAACTTTTAGGCCCAGCTTGAAGTTATTAGTAGTATTATAAATAACATCACCATACAGTTACCTGATAAGGAGGATATATTAGACTAACATCAGTCCTGAGAGAGTCATTAACTATTCTCCAAGCATATGTAAGTAGTTGTTCATCTTGGCCTATATCTTGTACAAATAATAATAAAGGTCTGTAAGGTTGATATACAATGAGACAGCAATCGAGATTCTCTAAAAGATAAAACTCACATTCCAAAATGTGATTAGTCCTGTATGGAAACTCCTGTTGTCCGTATGCATAACTAAATTTATTCTTTATAACTGTTTGGCAAGTAGTTATTAGTCTAGAATTTGATATAACACCGAACTCTTCAACTTTTGATGCAAGGAATACACAAGTGGGCGCTAAAAGTAGTGGATCTATGCATTTCAAGGAATTTCTTGCATAAAATCTCTTAAAGTAAACTGTGGCTGTTGCTATAACTTGTTGTCTAAGTTTAAGTTGTTCTCCTAGAACCTGAATAATACTTGCAAAGAAGTTGAATATTTTCTGGTATTCCTCCTCTGTCAAAATGTTTAAGTCGTGCTGGCGATCACGAACTAAATCTTGCTTATCTAATATCCACTGCTGATGATGTGAACTTTGCCAAAAATTGCCTGCCATGATATGCAATGAAACTAAATGCTAGAACATAGTCGAATAAAATTACTATGCTTCACTATTGGCGCTATTCTTCACAACACAAACGTAACTTGACAAAAATTGAAGTTTGACATGACAATGTGACAGTTAGTTATTGGTTTATCCGTAATGGGAAAGCCAAAAAACCTAAGTCCATACAGCACGTGTCTTGAATAGGAGAATTTTTGTAGTTTTCTGTCATTTTGTCAATTCATATTATATTCTTAATCCTTTTCGTAGATATCACCATATTCACAAAAGTTTTAAATTAAAGTTTTAGTTTCGAGCAAATTTTTGTTATTAAAACTTCACTTAAAAATGAAGAGCATTTTTTAAATATTGTCGTGTATAAAAGTACACAACACCTACGATGTTAACTGTTTTTGTTAAATTAAAATTATGACTTATGTATCTGTCATACTGACAAATGAAATAATATTAGATTAAAAAATGGCGCGGGGACTCATGGGGGATCATCTAACTTACATTTTCATCTTAGACGTAAGAATTAAGTGTATGTTTTAAAAAAAGACTTGGCGTAAAGGTCTTGTTACCAGGCCATAAAATCTTCAACAAAATAATATTAGATATATAATAATAAATACAAAATACATAAATTTCTCGTATTCTAAATATGTCATATTTTATTCTTACTTTTAAGTTAACTTTTAAAAATTATTAATTCACAACATTGGGCATACTTAAAGAAATAACTATAAAGTTATTTTGTACGTCTGAGTAAACACACAGTAGCTAGAACAAATAACTATTTTAAATAAGTACGTGTTATCAATAATCAATTACCCTGACATATGTTAAGGCTACAACAAGAACACACAACAAGGCCTTACAATTCATATTGTGCGCTTACTTAGGAAACGCTTATCGCAGTATTTCTGATATTAGGAGCAGAACAAACGTTCAACTTTAATTGAATGTGAAATTATTTACACGCACGTGAATTTGTACATAATGGCCATAAAATAATAGCCTTTGTATTATATTATCCCCTGTCAATTTATTTAAAAATTTTGAATATAATAAATTTAATAAAGCTTCTTAATGTATCCCAGAATGCGGTATGTTTAGTCCAAGTTGGGTAATGAATCAGGGCTAGTGAATGAAGGTAAACAAACGTACTATGCAATATCCCACCGCACTCACCGCAGATTGTGGAAAAGACATTCGTGTTTCTGCCGCGTTCTAAGTAGATTTTTCCCTCTTAATCACATAATTCTTCTTCTACTTTTGACTCCCAACGTTAATGTTTCCCGATTTGGCATTAATGCTAGTTGTTGTGCTAAAATTTCCAGTAATCTGACTAAAGTAACAACAACCCCTCGTTCGGACCCAGCCAGATATCAGACAGAATGCTACCGCTCACAGGGTCCTTTGGGCTCGAAACCTTGACCTTAGATGGTACGTCTCATTAGCTCAATAATTTGACAGGCTTCAACAACCTTCCAACCGGAATACGGGTATGAATACTAGTTGGTGTCACAGGTAGGTGCAAGTCAGATCCGCATCCGTTAAGCTCCAATATCTTCCATTGAGTCAGAACTATTCCCAACATAATTACAACTACATCATCTTAACGGTAGATATTACACCGCTGTGCGTAGTTGTTTTATTATAGAATTTTGTGCTCGTTATGGAATTAACTATCGCTACCAGTATTCCTGGACCCATCCTTCTACTATCCAACGTTCTAGAAAGAGTAAGCACAATAGAGCCTTTATGTAGCATCGACTAGATAAAGAAGAACCTATCTTTTTTATCTTGTCTTGTCTATCAACGCACCTCTCAAGTTGTGATTTTTTTATATGTGGCCCATCCAAGTAAGAACAAAAGACACCGAGAGGCTGCTTAATGCTGAATGGTTATCACTACTCAGGAGTCACGCTTAAGTGAGCTATAGAGCTAGGTACTCCTATACGCCCTCCTTAAAACTATATGCAAAAATACTAATATATTAAATTAGTATTGTGGTTATTTATAACTTACGGTAAATAACATTACTAAACTTCTGATACGTCAATAAAAATGGTATATAATATTTTTTTCCTTTGAGCACGAAATTGATTTTCTGTAACTAATAACTTTAAAATCATTGCATGCTTAAAATCCGTGAAATTTCAGATCATATATTAGGACGGTTCGTAATAACCTTGCTCACTCTTCGACTGACCGGAACATTTCCAGCATGAAGACACTTCTATTGTTTTGTTGCATTGTTTATGTAAAAGCAAATTTAGACCTCCAACATGTTTGTAAGTAATAAATATTTTTATATACATGATATTACTTCCTTTATATACTTGACCTCAATTGATCAGTACTCGGTGGTCACTAGTTATTGTTATAAAACAAATATTATTTACATATTGAAGAAAGATGTCAAAAGATCATATGAAAAACTATCAAAGAAAATGTATCGTCCTCCCAATTTTAATATTATATTAATGGTTATACAACGTATCTTTAGCGCATTGGATAACGAACCATATTAATATATAGCGCTTGACAATTTTAGAAGCGTATAATTGTTTTGTTTTTGATAAAAAAATCTTATAATTATTTATGACACCACAATACGTTTATCAGTTTAGTAAATCCATGTTTACCTATTTTAAACCAATTTTTAAAAATTATTTATATTACTATACAAAAAAAAATTAATGAGAGCTATATTATCATTTTTGTTGACCGTTTAGTTTAAACAGTATATTGATATGTATATATTAAAAATATTTTTTTTAAATATCATGGCAGTCGTAATAAATGATATCCGTGCCTGTTCATTACAATTGCAGTATATGAGAAGTGTGTTAGTATGTGTATTAAATTATTTTTTTTCTACAGTGGGGGGTACCTATGTACACTTCGGCGAATACGAAGCTCTAGTGAAGATAGGCAACCTATCAAAACCTTATTCACCCTTGGTTAATGATGACCTGATAGCCAGCAGAAATGCACGCCAATTGGTTGAAGAGGCGCGAAGAATGTTTAAAGTTGGGTTCTATACTCTACCACCACTAGACCCATATTACAAACGAATCATGCCTACCTTTGTCATTGATAATGATTTAATCCTTCTTAAGTAAGAAACGTATAACATTTCTATTAAAAATCTTCTCTCTCTCTCGAGTACTTTTAACTCAAAAAGATAATGATTTATTGGGTATGTGTATTCTTCAGTAAATTGTCAAAAACCGTTGTCATTTTAATTCACTGAAAAATTTATTGGCACATTAGCAACAAAAAATGCTTATGCTTTAACGTCCTTTTTTAACCTTAGCAGAGTTTAGAAAGTATATTTTTCAAGCATATCGAAAAGAGATGTCGGTTCTCTTTGCATCCTGTATCGCATTTACCATGGGGAGTGTTCTGAGGAATTGTTCGGAATCATCCCAGCTACCGATTTCCATTACCGCACATCTCGGCAGAATTCCAAATTCCACCGCCACCATCTTGATGGTTGGCGTTCAACGACTGTACGTTTTTCGCGTAACTTTCTGCCAACTTGTGGAATCAACTGTCGCCAGCGGTGTTTCCGAACGTTTACGATTTAGGGACCTTCAAGAAACGAGCCTATTCCTATCTCAAAGGTCGGCAACGCACCTACAGGTGCTGTGGATGTTCATGGGCGACGGTGATCACTTAAGATCAGGTGAGCCGTATGCTCGTTTGCCACTTTTCATATAAAAAAAAATCAAATTAAAAGTTAAACGCTATTACGGCAGACGCCCTCACGAATTATTGTAGGAATAATACGAAATAGAATTAATTCCAACCTAACCAACACTCTCTTCTTCAACTATTCTTGAAGTACATACAATCCAATAAAAAAAGAATCACCAAAATCGGTTCACCCAGTCGAAAGTTATCAAGTAATAAACAAATCCTTTTTAATGTTGGTTGAAAAGGCAACAATCGCTGTCCTTAATAGACTCCTCCTGGCCTCAGGTCATGCGTTAGGTATAATTTTTAGAGAGAGATATTTTTAAGTTAAGAATCGTAAAACGGAATCTCTACAAAGAGCGATTTGAACCCCCGACATAACCAGATCGTAAAGTTGTCTTTGCCACTAGACGAGTACTACATTATATAATCGTTTAGAAAATCAATAACAAATTATTATAATACAGAATTAAACTAAATGTTTTCTGTTACAGGGGTCAAATACATTTATCGAATTTAAAAATGACCGGCCTGGCTAAGTTCTCACAGAATCTTATGGAAATACGCCTTAAAACAGGAAGAGTAGATTTCGGATTCAGGGTACCGTTAGTTAATGTCGAAGGTAAGTTTTTAATACATACACATACACACACATACATGTATACAGAAAAGATAGACGGAAAAAGCTTTTACGAATAATGAATAATAATATTTTCGCTGTAAATATTCTCTTTGAGAAGCGTTGGTGTTGTCAGAAGATACTGAGAGAGAAACTCCACCAACAGTACAACTATTTGTAGGTAAAAATTTATCTCGAACGCAGCTGAAACATGTATAAGTCGGTCGATTTTTAGAATGTGTTCCATGGAACGATGAGCGAGCGATGTCGCGCGATGTCTTCGACTTGCCACAGTCGAAATGCATTTGTATGTAGATTTAAAACGATGTAATAAAATAACCTCATTTTACCCCAAGTGGGGTAGATAGAGAGACTGTAATCTTTATCCTCTTACCGCTAAACCAAAGTTCTGTAAGTGGTTAGCCCACCGCCATACACCATGACAAAAATTACAAGCGGACTGGGATATCCTCCACCGTCATAGTGTAAGTCGAACGCTTACACTATAACTGATAGCCTAATAATTAACTTTAAAAATCTTGAAAGATTTCACACACTTATCAACTTTACCAACCTACCTACAACCACCGTGATGATTAAGATTTTTATGGGCGGATAAACAGTTGACAACAGGGCCCCGAGTCTGATAAACCAATTGTGTACAAAATAAATGTTCATTGGCATCATAGTAGTTTATATTTACTAGTTTTAGTCTTTTAGCTAATCGGTGCCACTATGGGTTACCTATCGCGTATCACTGGCACGCCGTATTAGTATTAGTATTTTGGTAGTGATGGAATGATAATTGATATGACTGTAATAGATTGGTTTCACAATGAAAAGACACTGGCAAATAGTAGAATCGGGACCAGGATTTGCTCAATTAAAAAAAACTTTAAAAAGCATTCATTATTCTTCATTTTAATTTTCATGGGACTGGCTGACATTATTGAAATAATTTCAAATTTAAGCATAGTTTTATTTATTGACTTCTCGTCTCCATAATTTTAATCACTGTTATTATGATTTCAGTCGATGTTGACGCTAAACTTGTTTTTGCGAATTTCTTACCCGTTCCCGTTCGAGGACACGTAAGGTAATCTTTTTAATGTCTTTACGCTGAATTAATGTTACTCCATTATGAACACCTGGAATATCGATAGCGATTGTATACAAAGAGTGTTCTTGAAATCTAGGCCCCAGGTTTGCTTAACCAAATGTGTCAAATGAATGTTAAGTGACATCATAGTGGTTGATAATTGCTAGTTTTGATAATCCGCTAGTTAAAGTTTTTCCGATAATCTAGCACTGTCACTCGAATATTGTGTCAATTGTTTTTTTTTTTGTGATGACTACACAGATTAACCAGAGAAGATGACTTTTACTGCTTCACCGGATTAAGAGGTGGACCGATTGAGACCGAGAGGTGAACGAAGGAAAAAGAAGCGCTCTTTTGCTAGTAATTCGACGCTAGGTTCCCCCGTGAGAGGTAACCTCAACTTGGACGGCTACTTTGTTACGCGTTAATGTAACCACGGCTCGCTCGCTCGGTTGCTGTTTGACGTAAAAATGCTAAACTAACTTTGAGTGCCACTTCGGGAAGCGTTGGCGCTGGGAGAAGAAGTGGCCGAAGAAACTCCAGCAACGCTCCTAATATCTAAGGGGTCATATATTTTTTAGCAAATTCGAAGCTCTGGAGAACTTTCCCAGAGTGTCTTTTTAGCGGTAAACGCGGAATTCTGTGTCATTTAGGGTTGGATTACACTCGGAGCTTTTATAACTATTTAAGAGAAAATATATATATATATATTATTACGGTTTTACATATAGTAATTACAAAAAATTGATATAAAGTAATTCGTTATCAGCTTACGACTCCAAGGGCTGTCAGTTGTGGGCGCTGTACAGGCGCGACCTGTGGAACTTCACCATCGACTTGTCTATGAATTGGTAGCTCAGCATACTCGCTTGCATATTGACGACGTCGGGGTAAGATATATCTTATGGACAATTCTAAATTATGTTAGAATTCTTAAATGCTGTCGGAACTATGATAGTATGCGATAGTGTCCCTGTAGTTCCGACCCAGGCAGTCGACACTGTGCTGTTTTAGTAAGTGTAAATATTAGCTTTTTAATTATAGAGTATTATTAATTTAATTAAATTAATAAAATAATATGAAACAAATATTATTTTTATTGAGAGTTATTCTAGTATCTATTACAGTTTTCTATTAATTTCACTGACTTTGTTACATCAGAGAGGGTGAACTATTCGCCACACTTATTTAGTATATAAACGTATAATTTTAAAACATATATTTATTTATGTTTAAATTGCTCAACTGTAACTTGTTTTTGATTATAACTCTTATGTTTCAGTTCCAATTCAAAGGATCACAAGCTGATGTAAATCAGCTCTTACATTCAGACGCACTTGGATCAAGTTCAACAGCATTCCAGGACTTGTTTAATCATCTGAAAGATCACATAGATAAATACGCAGCTACTCTCGTTCTTGAACAAGCTAACAAAGTACTTGAAGGGCCAAAAGTGGACCAGGTTTTAGCGTACTTGCTACCAAATGTATAGGATAAAAAAGATCAGACGGGATTTCTGAAATGATTGTCGTAAATATACGCATTAAATTTATTATTTTTTTATTATTAATAAATGGACAATTTTCATTTATTTCTAAATTTAATCTATAGCTTTTAAATTTAGTAGTGCGTGCCACTTTCGTTGCACACAATTTTCAATCACATTTAACAATATGAAAAGGTGGACAGAGTTCAAAGAACCATGACCATCCCGGGATACCCTTTTTCCAAAAACATTAAAAAGCCTCACTATTAACAAATCCTCAACTTGGCCTTGACTCTTTATATTTGTTCAGCCTTGTCATAATTCTAAGGAAGACATATACCTCCATACCATACCACATTAGCTTGCTTTTCTTTCCAGTAGCGAAAGGACTGGTACAACTCTTAAATTAACTACGATTGCCAGATTTTTTCGTGCACATAATGATTTTTTGAAGAACAGTTGCTTGTGTCGGTTGAAAATAATTGAATAATTATTCCATTTTCGTATTTTATGAATAGTATGACCATGGCATATAAATGGCTGAACAAGCAACGTGTAGTTGTTGTAAAATGTTGGTGTTTCACAACGTTGTGTACTATGGCCCACCGGGTTCATTAATAAACAGTTTCAATTCAAGACTAATTATGGACATATTGGATATACTGGGATATACTTTGCTTTATTTGATATACACGGAGCGTAACATTCTTTTTCGGAAGGGAATGCATCAATAAGTTCCAAAATAAACTCGTATTGGAAGTTAAGATTTTTTAACGAACAGAAAAGCACATGTTTGGTTCTTATTAAAATTAATAACTTAAATAGTTTAGAATATTTTTTCTTATTCAGGCTGAAAGTCACAATGTGTTGTTTAAAAAAAAACAAATATTAAAATTCAAACGTCAAAATGAGTATATACAGCAATGTATATTTTTATTTTGCTGTCTATTGTAGCTGCGGCTTAAATTAAATGAGTTCAGACATCTGGGACTTGTCAAATGACCCAATCTTAAAATAGAGTCCAATAGAGTCGTCAAGATAAACTCTGGTTTGCTACATTTAATAAAAGGTCCAACCGAATTAACTGGAACATGGGAGGTCAGAACAAAATTCAAGATATATCTCGAAATCTAAAAAAACTTACAAGCTATATGTACTTAAAAGGATTGATCTTGAATCCGGCTAAATTACCAATCTCTGCCTTTATTATAATAATTGCGGAACTGATACTCAATATACTAATAGTGGAGAGAGTACCTTACACAGAAATTGACTGGAGAGCGTACATGCAAGAATGTGAAGGATTTTTAAACGGTACATTTGACTATAGTAAGCTTCGAGGTGATACAGGCCCACTTGTCTACCCGGCTGGTTTTGTGTATATATATTCTATATTTTATTTCCTAACAAATCATGGGCAAAATATAAAACTTGCTCAATATATATTCATTAGTATATATTTATTACAATTGTACTTTGTTCTTAAAATTTATACAAAGACTAAAAAAGTTCCCCCATATGTGCTTTTTATTACAATTTTAACTTCATATAGAATACACTCAATTTATGTTTTGAGGTTATTCAATGATCCAATAGCTGTACTGTTTCTGTACATAGCACTAAACTTCTTTTTGGAATCCAAATGGTATTTAGGAAGCATTTTTTACAGCTTAGGTGTTTCTATTAAAATGAATATTCTTCTCTATGCACCAGCTTTATTCTTTTTTTATTTAGTAAATTTAGGTTTCAAAGAGACTTCTAAACAAATATTTCTTTGTGGCTTAATACAACTGTTTTTAGGTTTACCATTTTTATTATCAGCACCAGTCTCATATTTGAGAGGAAGTTTTGATTTGGGTCGTGTTTTCAATCACACCTGGACCGTCAATTATAGATTCCTTGATGTGAAAATGTTTGAAAATCCATGTTTCCATTTAACTTTGTTAGCGATCCATATTGTTTTGCTCATAATATTTTTACCAATGTGCTTAAAATATTTTAAGAGTTACTGTAGACTTAGATACGTGCAGAAGATGGTGCAACCGCAGATAGATGCCAAAAATATTGAAAATAAAAAAAGAGTGAAAGGAAAGAAAGAAAAAATGCATCTACAAGATAGCCAGGAGGAAACACTCACCAAGGATCAAGAACAATTCCTGAATAATTTTGAATCAATGCTACAAAAGACATCTAATAAAAATGAAAACAAAAAGCAAGTGACAGATGAATACAAGAACAAAGATGTACCATATAGTATTAATTTTGCTGTTATATCACAATTGTTCATTTTGCCAATGTTTTTGGTAAACTTCATTGGCATAGTTTGTGCCAGGAGTCTTCATTACCAGTTTTATTCATGGTACTTTCACAGCCTGCCTTATCTCCTATGGTCAACCAACCTCTCAGTCATTGTTAGGTTTTTGATCCTAGCATTAATTGAATTTTGTTGGAACACTTATCCAAGTACAGATATAACTAGTGTGATGTTGCATGTATGCCATGTAATCATTCTGTATAGTATTTACAAAAAAACATCTGCTGAACTGAAAGTGGCTTCAAAAGTAGAATAATAAATGTGAATACCTTTTTTATTGTTGTAGTAAATATGGGAATATAAATTGTGATTTTATACACTTTTACTATAAATTTTAATAAAAATCTACAATAAATGAGTTGTTAAACTGTTTGTGGGGGTTTAATTTTCGAATCCTAAACTATATTTTACTTATTATTATTAAAATCACATAAACAATTTTTTTATCAAAAAGATTAACAACTTCATGTTACTGTTAGGGGTTATAAGTAATAAAGCATATAATAAATATGAATTTCCTTATTTTTTGTATCAAATAATGATGATAATTATAGCAATAATTATCATCTATATATAATTATCAAATAATGGTGATAATTATAGCAACTCAAATGTGACTAGTGTGGGTACACTAGTGACATTTGAGAGCTATAATGATAAACTTTGAATTGTGGTTGTGTTCTACCTGATGTACTAAAATAATGTAAGAATATTATTTTTACACAATAGCTTCATTGTTCAGCTCAAGTCTTGCTACTGAATATTATTCTAGGAACTTATTCTATTGAATAATTTACAGTTGAAAATTTTGTTTGAGTTTTGTATTGGGTTTGTAAAATTTTTCAAAAATATTATTTTGTGATACTAAATGTAAATAAAATCTAGTAAATTTCGTTTTAGTATATTTATCGAGTATATATTTAATAAAGCCTATAATAATAGCCTAAATTCCATTCAGTGTGTTTTTCCAGTTTGCTTTATATTCCAATATAAAGCAAAATTCTGTTACACAATACATTGAAGTAGTTTACCCAATGGGATAAGCTCTAACATCCTTTAAACCCCAACAGGGAAGACAGCTTCTGCTGTCCGCTTTTCATCAAGCTCATTAGGCATATTAGTACACGGCACATTTTTAGCAAGTGATTTTTTTCTTTTTACTATAACATCTTAATATATTTGACTTCAAAAACGAGTTATAAGCAGGAAAAGAATAAAAACAACAAATTAAGCATTTTGAGGATTATTTATTATGAACCATATCAATACAACTAATCAAAGTAATGAAATCTAATTATAATCTTAAATTTAGAGATAGAGGCGCATAATACTTCCTCTGATATCACAATATCCATCGTTACTTGACGCCTCAACCCCAAACTTTCCAAATGTGTAGCAAGTATACCCGTCATACTATGCGTGATATACATTTATCTATGTAACAATGCTACTAAAATATAAAGAAGTGTATATTTCCACCAAGAATCTTTTGTTACAGTAAGAGTAATAAATAAGAAAAATGAACATAATGAAATGCACAGTAAGTAAGCAATAAAAACAACTAAATAGAACGTGAAGATTGCTCATTCTGTTCCATAACATATTTTCATTTGAAGTGAAAACTCAAATAGTAATTTGAAAGTATATTAGCAAGTTGACTTTCCATACATTTGATTACACATATTATTCTATACTGTAGATAAGATTAACAATAAATTTCAAGATTAAATATTTCGTACATTTATGCTACTCAAATACGTACAGATCTTTAGTTATAAATTGAACATACAATTTCTATGGAATATATATAGACACATATAAGTTTAAATTTATCAGATATATTTCTAGACAAAGAGTTGAGTTAAAACTTTAATTATTATTAATCACTACGTACTTGTGCAAACCACTTGTATTGTTTAGGTCATATGTTGTGTTATATTTCAAACAGTTTTGACTTTCATTGTGATCAGTCCATAATACTTAATTTTTAAATTTAAAGTCAACGTCAAAGATTCATCAAGAGAATACGAGACATACGTCGTGTACGCGTACTACCAATATGTGACATAATAGCTATGTTTTATGGCGTATTATAAATACAAGACATTATATGAATAGATCCGTACACCTAACATGGAGATACAACGGCAGTCTTACATGACTGGACTTAGAGCTAAAATACATAAAGAGTCGGTGGCCAAATGGCGTCTACACGAAGCCGAAATTTTTAGTTTTGATAGCGAGCAGCAGCTTATGCTTGAGTACGTGGCGTGAAGAGTACAAGGGGATGTAAAGTCGGGAGATGCAGGTGTTGGCGGTGGGGAGATGAGCGTCGTCCGCCGGCCGGATGGTCACCGACGGCATGGGCTGGAAGCCTTCCTCCGATGCTGGTAACGCCGGTGATCCGGTCCAGAAGTATACCTAGTATATAGTTTGTGTTTTAACACATGGTTATTTTTGATGTCAAAATTCTTTTATTTTACAAATATTTTTAACTTGTTTAAGAAAAATAAGTTTTATGAAAGAAAATAAGAATAAACCAGGCGGAAATTGTAGGTTCAAATCCACTATTCGACTATTGACGTGAACCATCTCCTAGCACAAGCTTATGCTTAACAAGAATGTTAGAAACATTTATAAAAAAAGTCTCCTGATGTAAAGTAACACTTCCTAAAAATAGTTAAAAAGAACAATAGAAAAGCAAATATTTAGTTAAACTTACTAAATCCTGCCGTTCAAGATGGGTCATTTTGTCTACAATAGCCCAAAGCCAGCGCTTGAAACGCACGAGCCGCTCCGGAGGCTCACCACTTTCATCATTGAAGCTTGTGTAAGATACCAGTGCGGCAACGTTGATATCGCCAACACCGTTCAACAGAAGTCTCAGGTCTTCAGCAGTCAAGCCTTCTAGTGCCGACTCAGGTAAAACGTCAAGCACACCAACACGTATTGACTGATACAGAAAAAATAAATTAATTAACATGATTTGTTGAATACCAACAGTAAAAAGCGAATTATTTGTGACATATAGATTTAGGGGTGTGCCTTAATTGATAAGTTGACATGCAGATTGATCACAAAGTGCACTTACCATTTACAGATTTTATTTTATTTCATTCTTAAATTTATTTGAACCGTACCTTTGTGTCGTTAAGTGCCATGAATATAAATTATTAAAAACATAGATTAAGGTGATTTTAAAATCAGTAGTTTAGGCATGAAAAATGGATGAATGAAGAGAGTCGAAAAATTTATGATACAAAAGTGAATAACAGAGAACTTAAAGGGACACATCAAAAACACTCGGAAGCGGCGAAAATGTATGCGACGGTGTGATGTTGATGAACCAAGAGAGTATTGACAGCACCATACAAAAATGCTCCTATTTGTTTTTAATTACGTAAACTTTTCACATTTCTTCCATACAATAAAACAATGATACTGCTGCAATACATTACCTCCAGTGCTTTCTCTTGAGAATGTAGCATGCGGTGTTGCGCGTACTTGCGCACGTAATCGTATACATTGAGCGCTGTCACTTCGATTTCGCGTCCGCCTGGCACTAGCTCCACACAACCACCACCTTCTTCCTCACACATTTCCAAACTAGAATAAAATGAATAACGTAAAAATTTAAAACTGTTCAAATATAAATAAGAGATGTTTAGCATTAAAATGTATTTCGTAAATCGCTTATATATATCAACAAATCAAATAAATTAGGGCAAACAAATATTACCTAAAGTTGAGATCAAGAGCTGCAAACAATGAGTGGGAATCGCCTGTTTCAGCATCCACGACGAGTTGGCGCAAGCTCTCGTACACGACAGGGTCGAAGAAAGCAAGATCATGGAATCGTATCGGGCGAGCCAAGACGTATTTCAGTACATGCCGGTTTAGGAACATTGGGCACAGTTCATTTTGTAGCAGGCACAGTCCGATAATTCTAAAAGAAAATATTATCGTTATATTTTGGATAATTCACGCTATATATTTTTAAATTATAGCCTATGAGTTAGACTGATGTGTAAGCTATATTAATGTCAAGTGTCATCAAAATCGATTTAGTAGTTTTTGCGTGAAAGGACCACAAGTTCACATCCATATATCCACGGATTCATACAAAATTTTATAATATTAGTAGGTTATTTCAAGAATTAATCATGTCTTATCTAGATTTTCATTTAATATGAGAATGTCACCGAGTTGAGATGGCACCACATACCTGCCAACATTCCGGAAGGCATTGATACGCTCTGATGTAGCACGTCCCTGGCGCGGTGAGTAGTAGCCACGCTTGCCGGGCGAGTAGAAGAGCGGCGCCGCATCGTCTGCGGCCGTACCCGAGGGGCCCGCGCCCAGAGTTGCGCCGCCGCCGCGCTCCGACAGCGAGAATACGTCTAGATCTGCAACATTCAAATGTCGTCAATAGTCTAATGGTTTAGGAGGGAATCGTAAGGTCATGGATTCGAATCCACCAGTCGACTATTGAGGTAGACCATGTCCTTATACAAGTCTAAGCTTATTTGCATTGGTTAACAAGAATGTTTATAATATATGTAAAAAAAATATTGTAAGCATTCTTTTAGAAAAAAAGCTGTACTACTATTTAGAGAGAACACATTACTTAGAGGTCAATCACACTCTACAAAGTAATAAATTGAAGTGTGAAGTGAAATGTTATAGATTTTGTAAATTACTATGCTAAGCATAATTTAAGAGTAGTTTTATATCATCGAAGACCAAAGATACAGGATGAAACAGAGATGTTTACAATAATTAAGATAAAAACAAGAACAAAAAGTAAAAATGCAAATTGTCTCACAATAAAAAGAATTACAAGTGATTATGTTCATACCCAATATTGCTTCTGAAGGATGCATGACTATCAGGTCCATAGCCTCTCGCACTTTCTGCCTCAAAGCATCTTCACTGGCAAGTAACACTAAGAGCTGGGCAGGTGTCAGCTCTAACAACATGCCAGTAATTTTACCAGCAAATGTTGGATGAAGAGAATGTACCTGAGAAATAATAATAATGAATATTATATAGTGTTCAAAGTTGTAATAGAATAAATTATCGTCACTCACTCTTGGGTAAAGCCTTTCGCCGAGTTGTGCTTGATGGAGAGTAAGATGTTCATTCTGTCCTGCAGGCCGGTCACCACTGTACCCCGCTCCCTCGGCTCCCGGTGCGCTCTGTGATACAAAATGTACCGAATGTTTATTCATACTAAAAGGTCAATGATGTTAGTATGGATAAGAATTTAAACTTAAATATATACTACAAACACCCAAAGGGTAGACAGAGATCTGACACCCCTCTTTCACTTTAATCACAGAAAATAAAATTAACTAAAAATTGTAATAGTAATTTTTTTATATGTATATATATATTATATGATAGCGCCAACCAGACACAGATACGTGTTAAAATACCCAAAAAAAGAAAAAATTAACTAAAAATATTTTGTGGTATCCCTTCTTTTAGTTTTTTATGTTTAAAAATATGATTTCCAAAATTGAAAAACAAAATACATTCTCCATTAGGGGGAATATTTAAATCTTGTTATCGGCTCCTCCTTTACAATCTTTCACTCAATCAGTACAACAAATGAGTAGAAAATGCATTATTACCTGTGGGGAGTAAGGTCTGGCATCAACACTGAGTACGCGACGAGGTTCGCGTGCTGTGGGAGGGCGTGGTGCTGCGCGTCCCGGCGCTCGTCGAGCTGTATCCTTAGCGCGGGCTCTACCAGCCCCACTACTGGAGAAAAAATATAATGTTATTTCCAACTAATTTCCTAATACAGTTTTATTTTTTATTATAAATATTTACCGCGTCCCGCTATTGCTGCTAGCACTGCCTGGGTTAGCGCTACTCGAGCCTGAAGTACCGTTAGCAGTGCTGCTGTTGATTCCACTGCCCGATGTTGACTCCAATGGAGGAAGCTTCTCATTAGCTAGCAATGCCTGTAAAGAAACATACACTGTCACCATCTTAATACCATACGGACTTGAATATCAACCTTAAAGATTGACCTGAACTGTGACCCCTTGACAATTATTTACTTTTGTTAAAAAGTATGTTTTCCATTACTTTATGCAAATAAGCCACTAAGACTTTATAAACATACAAAATATACATTTTACTTTGTATAAAATATTTTTTTATCAAATATATAATACAGATTTTCGATACATTAAAAGTTAATATAGCCACACTAGAAATTTTAAGTTTGCTCTGCGAAATCGTAATTTTAAATGCGCAAACCATCATGTATCTTCTGATATTTGTTTAGTTAAGTTAGAAAAGAACTACTATTAGTAATAATGTACGTATTAAAATTACTAGTATTCTTTAAAAACATATAAAAATGTTACGATATAACTTCTATGTAAAGTATTATTAAAGGAATATTTAAAAAAGGATCAAGTTTTTAAAAATATATTGTACACAAGAAAAAGGAGCTTTTCGCGAAAGAGTTTCGCGGGTACCTCAGCGACGCTGGTGTAGAAGGAGCGCGCCACGCCGCTGCCTTCGCCGGGCTCGTCGCGGAACGTCACCTTGACACGGTTAACAGCGAGCGGCGGCTGAGCACTGTGCGCGCGACGATTCTGCCCTGCGAATGCACTGTTCAGCTCGGCAAACGTCTGCTGCAGCAACTTCGAACGATCTCGCTCCATCTGTGCAACAATTTAAGTGTTTTGTCATGGTAACTTTTCGTATAAGTCCACGCGGTCGCCTCAAGTTGTGTTGTACTCCAGCAACGCGCTCGACGGTGAAAGAAAATATTGTGAGGAAATCTTCTAAGACATGTGAACACTGCCAATTCGCACTACGGCCGTGTGGCGGATTATGCCTTTATACTCTCTAGAACGCCTGGGCCCAAAAGTTGGACAAATCTATGTAAGCTGTAACTTGAAGTGTGTTGTGGAATTTTGCCGTGTATTTGAATTGAGCCTTGAAGCAAACAAGATTAACAACATTTGTGTTAGATAACAACAATTGTGTTAGGACATGTTTCAAACAGTGGTGTAATCCCAAGAAGCATAACCAATAGAAATAACAAATAAAATATTTTCTTATGATAACTAAATAGTGTACGTCAAATAATAACTTTACTACTATGCTAGTGCTTGAATACTTCAAATAAAGTTGCTGGTGAATATTCAATACTAGTTACTAAGTTGCACTAATAAATGTCTGTTCACTTTTCACTTTAAAGTTAGAATAAGAGACTAAGTATTATTATCACCTTATGCAGAGTCAAATCCTTTTGCTGCGAATTCCGTAGCTTCTCCATATCACGTCTGAATTTGACCTCTTTCACTGGGAAACCACCGAGTTCCGCTACAACGGAGCCAGTCTCTAGGCCCACATCTTCGGTGAACACACGACCGAACAAGTCCAGCGACAAACGCCAACGTCCGAGAAGCAAATCGTGAGATACCGAAGCGCCGAGAGATGGGCAAGTACGCCTATAGACAGTTTAATAATTACAGTTATTCAAATTTTATTGACATAATAACAAGACAATTTTTATGTGAAATTTTTTTGGAGATAATGAAGACAATGTGCTGAAACATAAAACTATTACATAAACACACACGTAAAAGACAATTCACAAATAAATACAATTTCAAAAATAGCAATGCATTGGAAATATTGTATAAAAATATGTTAAATTAATGGAATACATACGCTTGGGCAGGTGCGTTAAGTACTTGTGGTGGTAACAATGGAGCTGTGGCCAGGCCCGTTGTCTCCACGGTCACGTGAGCAGAAATCTCTTGAGACTCCAGTGGGTCAGCTACACTTAATAATTCACCCTGCAAATTATTTTTATTTATATAATTTGCAATAATAATTTATCAATGTATAAGGACTATTTATGGCCAAGGATCACATAAAGAGTGTATTAAGAAATAACAAACATTAAATGAATTCTTTTACTGGAAATGCTATCATTATGTTTGTTGCACATATCTGTACAACAGATAAATGCTATGGTCGATTACCACTTACTACCAACTAATGTAATAACCTTGCTTGGCTTAAAATAATCCTTATAGTGATCTATCATTTTACATATTGCTCCCTGTGTAAATACTATCAGCATGTCTTCCTTCAAAAATGTTAGCACTGCCAGAATTTAGGCAAAAAAAGTAAAATTTGCATTATGTTATTTTAAGATGATAAGATTTGAATATTTAACTATGCATTATTTCTCGGCAATATATAAAAGTAGATATGTACACAATTTAATGCATTCGAATTAAATTATGTAATGGTTAGTCGCAACAGAAGAGTTTGTCCAATTCAAGAATAAGGGTAAAATTTTGATAAAGAAAAAGTCCCCCAAATAAGTGGAGTGACTTACAGCACGTACAATAACGGTCTTGCCGGGGCTACGGGAAGTTGAGGCGCGAGGCTCGTGCGCCGTCCCACTCAACCCGCTTGGCCCTGTGGGATTTACAAGAGATAATTATTTATGTATTCCAGGAAAACTTACAGATATAAAATAACAATTTATAATTTTCAAACAATTCCCTAAAAAGCAGGTTATAAGGTTTCACAATTCTTTAACAAAAACAGAAAAAGGAAAACGACATGACAATATATATATCACTCTATTTCTTGTAAACTTTATTAAATGCATTGCAAGCTCTTATAATAATAAATAAATATGCTCTTACTTCCTTTTAACTCCATTTATGATAAGACAGAGACAGCTTCTCTTATCTGCTTTTCACCAAGATTAATAGCTTACCAAGCTTATTAGGTGTTTAGGTATATAAGTCATAATTATATGTCATGTATGGAGCCTAATAATAATATAGTTTATTTACTTTAAATTATAGAGTAACTGTTGCACAAATAATTTGCGTTACGAAGAGGAGTAAATAATACACTGTTAAAACATGTATAATATTATATGCTTGTCAGAGAGAATGTTATCCTTTAACATATAAAACACAAATCTTACCAGGTTTAGGTGAGGTGACGGTTTGCTGATGTGGAGCCTCTATTATAGAGCAGGCTGTGTCTACAAGTGTGTGGAACTCTGATGGCTGTGAGTTCGATTCCTGACGCGTGCCGCTGCCTGATGCCGTAGCATGGGGATGCCTAGATAATATTGCTTTTAATTACAGTTTTACAATAAAATATTAATAATCCCAAAAAAGAATTGGCTTACCTATGATGTTTTTTCCTCTGAATCTGTCTAGCTTCATTAGAATCAGAATCAGACAAGTATTCACCGTCTGTGTCGATATCCATTTTTGTTACATTTTCTTTAGCACAGGACAAATCCTATAAGTGTAATCAAAAGTTTTTAGTTTTAGAGTCATTTTTTTATCTCAAAGGTTTATTGCCTTTACTGTTACCCTATGTTACCAAATATTTTTTAAAATCTATTAACAGCTGACAACCTACCTAATATCAATTTTGAATAGAAATTAATATTGTAGAGGAGGATTTCGATACCAACAAGCTAAGATTGTTACTTAATTTTTTTTTAAAGAAAGCTAGCAATATTTCTTTTTTTTTTCAGAAAACATTACTAACATTCTTGTTAACCATTCCAACTAAGCTTAAGCTTGTGCTAGGAAATGGTTCACGTCAATAGACGAATGGTGGATTCGAACCTACGACCTTACGATTCGCAGACCGTACCCTAAACCAATAGGCTATTGACGCTTCGCTTGGGAGCTCTGGAGTAGGAAAATATTATATTTAAGCAGAAATGGAATTGTAAATAAGGTTGTCTAGATATATATATATAAAAAACTAATGACTAGTAAAGGTGTTATGGGCAAAAAGTACATTATTTACGGCAAATTACACATAGTACGATGAAACTGGAGCAACCTGAAATTTTTTATGTTCAGAACACCTTACATACCTGTGGCTCGTCACGCGTCATAGTGTGAGTATGGGTGGGCGGTGCTGAGGCGGGCCGGGCCGGCGGAGACCAGCCACGGTCAGTACCGCGCGACGAAAGACCAAGACGACGGGGCACCACTTTAAACAGGCAGAAAACTTTAAGCTTTTATCATAAGTTGTTTCCATTTCTTGCCAAACTGACTGCCCAATTGAGAAAAAAATAACAGAGAAAAAAAATCTTTCATTGTCGTCAATTCCAACTCAAAATTAATAAATAAATAGAAGCATGGTAATAGTGCAGTTAGCATTATGCTAAAGTTATTGCTTTTTAATCTAATCCATTCTCTTTCATTATCAAATAATAAAGACAAATTAAAAATATAAAAGTAAAAAAGTAAACAATACAAAATATGTAATTGTCTTAAACAACAGTAGTGAATTAAATATCATATAAAAAGAGTTATATTTACCATCACTTGTACTGTCTGTGATTTAAACATGGAATGTGATCTGCTAAATAGGCACATAATTGATGTTAAAATATCAAGTATAATGATGAATACCTTCTAAAGGATTGTTGACTCCGGGCGGCGTGTCCGCGGAGGGTGGCACGGTGACGGGCTGGCGCGGCATACCGAACAGCTCCTCACGACGTGCGTTCGGCTGCAGCAGCTGCGGCTGATCGGCGAGCGGCAGTGCATCTTGCATTGTCACTGTTTGTTAATATATTTAGTTGCCCTTTTGACACATTTAATTTTAAAGAGTTTATATCTCAGTTATTAATATTCTTAAGACTGAGTCAAAACATGTATGTACAGCGTAGAATATTACATTTGCAAAAACATGGTACAGTAAGAGTTACATGTATAGTCGTTTAAGCGACATGCAAATCTCTATGTTACCTTTTATAATGCATGTACATTTTGACTTTTGTAAATATAAGTCATATATAACAAAAACAAGTGGTATGTATCAATGGATTTAGTAGTATAAACCTGAAGTTTTAATAATTCAACCAAGGACAAAGAACAAAGAAAGCAATTTCACCTAGTTTAACAAATTTCAAATGTCATTAAAAAAGAGCTAATAATATTAGTGATAACTGAACACAAGAACCAAAAAACAAACCAATTGGTATATGATGTAGATTATAGGATCCAAATCAGAGAACCAAACACTAAGTAAATCACTAAAGGTAGATAGTATTAATATAAAGAGACTTACTGTTGAAAGGATCAGGCGGTGGACATCCCAAGCAGAGGGTGGAGTCTGAACGCTGGAAGAAGGCGTGTGTGCGACCACGTGCACCGTCGCCCTCACCATCGGACTCGTTAGTTCCGCCACTACCCACCACCATTTCTTCATCGCCTTCCTCATTCTCATTTTCATCCTGTTTATCATATGTAACTATAAAATATCTGTTACAAATTTATAAGCCGCGCATTGAAGAACATTGCTCTGTATGTCCTCATAGTTACTATTAAGACGAACCTGTATAATAAAAGGTAAATTTAAATTATTGAAATTAGATCCATTATTCAACATTAAGTAGTTGCTCACTGGAGTCCATAGGTGTGGGTGATGGTGAGGCTGAGGTTGGGCTGCGCGCATGTAGTAGACGAGCGCGTCGAGCACGTAAGCCACGTGCTTGAGGGCGGCCACGTCGAGCACGGGCAGCTGTTCGGCGTGCTCGGCGCTGTGCGCACGCAGCAGTGACAGACAGTATGCGAGGAACTCGCGCCGCGCACTCCCCGCTTCCACTCCTACACATACAATAACATATCACGCTTCAACGCTGAAAGGCCACTTGTTTAGAGTTATGAAATTATTAAATAGGCAATTTGTTGTTTATCCTAAGTGGAGCAGAAAAAAATTCATTCGTACAATTTTTTTGTTGATATTCGAGACTTTAGTCAGTGTGGAATACGCCAAGCCGCTGTTTTACTACATGAAAGAATAATATTCTATTATTACGATTTAACGTTAATGTAACAACTGTAGAGAATAAAACACATACAATCGCATGAACATGGGGTATAAACTAGTGCTTGACCACGATTTTTTAATTTGATTTAAAGCATCAAATTATGAATCTATATCAAAATTGTAGAATATAAGATTAAGATGCTGAAAAACCAAACTTACCTTGTTCTCGATCTCTACCACGTGTTCCCTCGGAGATGCCTATAATACGAGTAGCGGGCGAAGTGAAAAGTGTGGGGCGACGAGTAGTTGTCGCATTTGTACGACTGTGTTCTGCGTTGGCATTACCCGCGTTGTTTGAAGTCAATGATGCACCGAATCTATAAATGATTTTTACACCTATAACTATCTGCATTACATTAAATATTATTGTTATTGTAATGCAAAGTAGACATGTTTAT
Organism: Meandrusa payeni; assembly: GCA_029286785.1. NCBI lineage: Eukaryota > Metazoa > Arthropoda > Insecta > Lepidoptera > Papilionidae > Meandrusa > Meandrusa payeni. Next base: position 10,576,931 of record JAGSMX010000024.1, on the reverse strand, counting down.
ATTACCTCAATTGCGCTTCAGTGGCATCCATAACGGTGACAAGCCAGTCCCACGTAGGCTTAAGCTGACGTTCCAGGTAGCATTGCAAACGGAGGGCTTCACGGTACGCCAGCGGCACCAAACGAGGTAACGGCAGAGTTATACGTTCGTACTCCCATAAGAGATCCGCAATTTGACGAATGACAATACCTTAAAATTTTAACAAAATTATGTGTCATCATCTACTTACAAGACTGTGTTCATAGTCTGAAAAAAAAGCTTGAATAAAAAGACCGAAAGAGAGCACAAGATATTCTAGACTTAACAACATGCATTCAGAAAGCACAACAGCGTTTAAGATGTCTGGTAACTGTCTAACTAGGGGAACACTTACCAAAGGCACGGGCCAGGAAGGAGGCGGTTGTGGATGTGGAGTGCGGGTCGTGTGCGCCGGCCGCTGCCGCCGCGGCAGAGCGACGCAGCGATGCGGGGTCGATGAACACCAGCGAAGAGCTGCCCGTCAGCCGCACACCGCCCGTGCTGCTCGTAGTACCACGCGAAGTCTCTCGAGAACTGCTTATGCCAAATTCGGTTAACATTTCATCTCAAAACTTGTGTAATAAATAAGTAGTAAAAATAAAAATGAATGTCTAGGCGTATACATGATCACAATATACAAATAATTAACGAGGAATTACTGACGTGCGCAGGTGTGACATGGTTGTATTTTCATATTAAATAATATAAAATAAGGCGTAATATAAATAAAGCCAAAGCTTTCTAAATTATTAAAGTAAATATTTGAAATTTACCGTATCGCCCACTGCATGGAGTGCGGTGCGAGGTTGGGTCTGGATGGTGGGACGGCACGTCGTTCCAGCGGCTCACCATCGTGCAGCGGCGGCTCCGCCTCACCGTCCTGCTCGTCTGTCTCGCCGGCCTCCGAGTCCTCGTCCTCCGGCTGCGTGGAGTCGCCGCTCTCGTCCTCTGGATACATTAGCAGCGATGCTATACCTGTTGCGGTACCGTGTTACTTTAAATTTCTAACAGTGCGTCCGTGCGGACCCCTTTTGCTCGACGATAGTTCCACGTCGCATTTTTGAATCTTCCGCGTGTCTACATCCATTCAGTGCTCTTCTTTATTCTCTTGATCCTAGTTTTTCAGTCTTATTATTTCTGCATTAAAATAATGCAGGAAACCAAACAAAAAAATAGCTAAAATTTCAGGGATTTATTTTGAGGATTTTTAAATAATAAAGGACAGGGCAGGAAAAATTAAATACCCTAGAACAGGTTTTTTTTTATATAATTCATTTTACTTACCGGCGTCAGAACCTTGTGTGGCACCAGTCTGAACGCTACGTTGCGCGGATTCGGCATTGTCTTGATCATCTGAATCACTTTCAGTTTCTACCTCGGCAAGTAAATCGAGTTCACTTTCGCTCTCACCACCCTCAGCGCGTTCCGTACCATTTTCAACCACCACATGTTGTTCTTGCCCTCTATAAATGACACCATAATTGGTAATTAGTGGTGCTTCTATACAAAAAAAACAAGTCACACTAACAAATAAATTCCAGATATTTTTAATTTATTAGTTAGTGTGTTGAACTACTAAAAGTATATCCGAAATCTTACCTTTCACCCATTGCGTCATCATGTTGGGCGTCAGGGGCAGGGACCGGTGCAGGAATAGCAGGCTCGTCTGTCTCAGACGCATCATCATCTCCACCGAGCGCCTCCCCAGCTACATCGTCAGCATACTCTGTGGCCACGGGAGTGGAAGATCTATCCGGAGCTAGTGTAGAGCTGCCCATTGATGCTCCCCCTGCAGTTGTTCCGCGACCTCCACCCGTGTTTGATTCTCTGTTATTTATAATGAATATGTTATTGAATCTGGATGCATTTAATGTAATAATACAATCGTCTCTCAACTCATAATAGTAATATACTATAGGAAGAACCTTATAAATAGAAACACTTTATCTAACAATGTATTTATGTATTACAATAATGTCTAAAAATTCAAACCGGTTACATGAGAAACTGGATAACAGGTAGAGTTGTTTTTAAATATGATTTTTTTATAATTTAAAATACCTGCGAGCGTGACCAAGTCGTGTATGACCTGTAGACAGGGGCTCAACTCCGAATAAATCTTCACTGCCATTAACAAGATCGACGTAAGTTGTGGCGAGTGGGAAAGGTGCCGTGGGTCGTACCACACCGAGACGGACTGGAGCGAGCAGGGCATCCGCTGCCTCTACCAGCTCTTCCACAGCCAGTGCAACTAAAGCAGCAAACACGCGACGGCAGCGGACTAATGACGAAGTAATAGAAAGGGGCCTAAAAAGGGAAAAAATCACTTTAAGGCAATTTTCATACTTTTTCACTTACCAATACACTCTACACTTACCGTCCCAAAATTGAATGAGTAACAAGAAATTTACAAAATTAATTAAAATCATGTTAGAATTATTTATATGAAAAGGAAAGTTTCATAGAATCGAAAATTCGTCTCACCCTTTTTTCTTTGCAGCGCCTGGTGCCATTTCGACGCTGAAAATAACGAAAATTCTTGCAACTGAACGCACAAATCGTCGTGCGACCTCGCGCGCCCGTTCCGCGCGTCCTGGCACTGCGTCGTTTTGTTGTTCTCTCATTAGTGTGTGTAATAGCGTGTCGAGCATCTGCAACACCAAGCATAGTGATAACCTGAATTTGCTACTAAAATATATTAATCAAATATTAATAAATCCTTTTTGATTGAGTACTTAATTTTACGTACTTAAATACATCTTAGATATCTTTTTGAGAACTTACTTCATTGGTGCACTTTACTATGAGCGCGTGTGTGAACTTGTCTAGCAAAGTAGTGCCAGACTGGTTGAGTGAAGGGCTGCCGGGACGACCGTCACCATCGGCAGCGGCGACGCCACACATCACTGCTGCTTCTACTGCTGCCCAGTCGCCTAACACACAACAGCATATTAGTGTTAAAACGCCGTAACTCAAGCTAGTTCCTCCTAACCTCTAGGGATGTTTTGAATATTTATAACCTCATGAAGCTTATTTCCGAATTTTAACGACATATCAATGATGCATAATAGAAATTTAAGATATATAATATCACATCTTTGTACCACTTTTCCCATAGCTATAACTGCAGTTTCGAAATCAAAAACAAGTATACAGTGAAATGTGAATTTACTTAGCAAATGCAGCAGTGCGCGCCTTGCAAAGCGCGGTGGCTCCAGGTCGTGGTCGGGCGCGTCTACCTCTGCGTCGGAGCCGGGCTGCTTGCGTGGCCCGCGGCCCCTTCCGCCTGCACGGAACTGACGCTGCTCAACTGCCTGACGGCCAACCGTCTGCACCAGGAACAACAGGATCGACTCGCCTCTGCGTATAAACAATCTTTTGTTAGTTTTAAATATAAATATTTATTTTTGTCAGTTAAGAAGAAAAAACCCGTGTAGACTTAACACACAGTCACACATTATGTATTTATTACACATATATTATTTACAATTATTATATAATCATCTGTGACGATCATACTTGAGAAATTACAATATTATCATTGACAACTTGAAACTATGAATGTTCGTTGAAATTCCCATTAGGTGAGATAAAGATAACATATACAATATTACTTGATGTTGGTTACATATTGCTTTTTTCATTATTGTTTTTTATATGATAAGATACTTGGAAGTATGGTCATACCTTGAGTTGAAATGTGTAGCTAGCTGAGTTTCCCTCGCAAATCTCGCTAGCAAGTCGCATCGCGCCGCCCAATTGCCTCCCACTAGGGCTTTGCAACGACATTTTTCCCAACAATCGCAGTATGCTGTTGGCGACGTGCGCTTCAGTTTGCAATCGTGGCCTTTATGGCAAACCTGTTAAAAAGCACTTGTTTAATTTTATAGCTTGAGGATTATAATAATAATAGGAAAATGAACAAATGTTAACCTTAGCACATTCAGTGCAGCAGCATAGGGATCCTGTAAGTCCACAGGTCTTACATTCAAATATGTCCTGAAATTTAAAGGAAATTGTTATAGATTGACACCATTACCATTAGTAGTAAAATTGAGAATGTAAAATTGTAATGTACCTGATTTATATGTTCCTGTCCAGTCCATGTGAAGCTGCACGTATCATTGCAGCACAGTACTAGAAGCGGCGAGTGGTCTGGGTGTGCATTTGGCGGAAATATGGCGGCTGACCGCTGGGATTCATCAGCATCCGTACAAGAGCGGATCGCGTCCAAAAGCACAAGTGCGGCGCGGTAAGCACGTTCTGCTACCGCCGCCATCAACGGTGTTTGACCCATTCCATCCCTATAAAAATAGGCACATCAGATTCGCCTTTTTACTTCAGTACGCAAAAAATGTTTTTCAATTAAATTAAAATAAAAAGCATTTGCAAGTTGAAGAAGACACTTCAATCATTGATTCCTATGGTGAAGCGATATAGTGAATATGTTTGCCATTGTATTGATTTTAAGAGGTGAATAAACGAAGCGCACTTACTTGGCAATGAGCAGCTGCATAAGGTAGGGCTGCAAGATGGAGCTTTCGCACAAAGCACGCAGTGCGGACAGTGCGTTACCGCGACGCTCGGCTGGATCGGCACTCACCGGACCAGCTCCATTTGCTCCGCCACTTGATGTTTTACTGAATAACAAATCATACATAAATATTCCAATGCTTTTTTACATCGAGGTAAATAAGTTATCACTGATAATAAGTGTTGACAGATTGAGGAATGGCCAGCCTGTGGGTCCAGTTATTTGAAAATTATAATATAAAAACTTATTTTAAAATGATAATTAAAAAGAGATTTTAAATTAGAAACTTTGTCTTTGTCTTTATAAATAATTATTTAAATTTACTAACCTGTTATTTGTCAGTCCCATTAGACTGTCTTCATCACCGAAGCTTCAAAGTTTTCTGGGGGCCAAGATATAGCAGGTACTGATTCCTCAGCATTGGCACCACTGGTGCTAGTGCCACTTTGTACATTCGGCATCGAGGAGTTTTCTACAATATTAGAAGTAATTGAGTTACAAAAAGTCGAAAATGATGTACAATTATATTTACTTAAACACACTTCTTAAAATTATTAAACATAGAAGACTAGGTATCCTAGCGCTTTGGAAGAGCATCTAGGTGATTGTTTTATACAAACAATATATAAAGAATTTTTAAAGTTTTTTTACCTTAAAACAACGATTTTTCGTGATCCGGTTTAAAGACAGATCACCTAATTACTCAATTGTTATAGCTAAATATTAACACATACAAATGATATAAAATAGAAAATGAAAGGTCTTCTGTGTGAGGGGTCGGCAAGGTTGGCCTTTGGTCTACTGCCATAGTCAACAGTCGACTTACGTTTTGGCCTTTTAGTGCCCCGGTAGTTTTAATTAGTCTTAAGGACACACCTGAGGTGCACAATAAGATTGGCACCCAGACACACTAAGGCACACATCCTCCTGCCTATACCCGGCGGGGAGGGAGGCAGGGCTACTCACCCCGGCATCCCACCGGGACCCCTGTGATAGGCTTGTTTTATTAAGTCCCCCCGCGGTTTTAAAATGGGAAGTCTAAACGACTTTCTGGCAAATGGTCTCCGGAGAAACACCCGGAGATGTATAAAATTTTAGTAGCGGAGGCTCAAGAAGCCATGCGTCGACCCTCTTCAGGGCTCTAACCCCGACCCGTGGTCGTGGTTGTCATAGATGAAAGCTCGCCGTCGGGCTCAGATATAAACGTCCCCTCTCCGCGCGCCGGCTCGGCCTCCGACATGGAGGTCGAAAACTTGGTCGCCGAGAGCGCCTCCGCGTCCGACTCCGAAGCGGGCGGCCTCTTTACGGAGGTCACCCGTAAACGGAAAAATAAACGGAAGAAGCGTGCGTCAGCCGTACCATCGCCCTCCACTAGTCCTGTTCCACCGGCTAAGGCTCAAAAAGGGCCCGCCGATTCCGCAGCGTCGCAAACTCGGCCGCCCTCCCCTTTACCTTCTACCTCGCGTAATATACCTGCGCCTCAATCTACCGCCGCGACCCGCGCTCCCGCCGCGCCTCTTTCAGGACCTACCGCGTCGAACGCGAAGCCTCCTCCGGTCTATTTGACTGATAGATCGCAGTGGGCCCGCGTCCAATCCGCAATGCCTCATTTTAAGTTGGTGCCAACATTAGCGGGCACCAAAATACGTATTCAGGCGGAGGATGCCGACACCTTCCGCAAACTTACTGGTTATATGCACCAGAAAGGTATTTACTTTTTTACCTATGCGCTCCCGGAAGAGCGTACTCTGCGGGCGGTCGTCAAAAGGATCCCCGCAGAGATTCAGAAGAAGAGGTCATAGCTGACCTCAAAGAGCAGGGCCTCCCGGTCATATCCGTGCACCGCATGCGTAGGCAGAGGGACAAGACCCCCTAGATATGGTCCAAGTGACGCTAGCGCGCACCCCGAGGGAAAGCGCATTTTCGACATTAAGTCCCTGTGTAGGTTTACCCGAATCTTAGTAGAAACTCCGCGTAAAACAGGCTTGCCCGGGCAATGCCATAAGTGCCAACTCTATGGCCATTCCGCTCGCAATTGTTTCGCGCGCCCCGTTGTGTTAAGTGCCTTGAAGACCACGGCACTCGCGACTGTCCTCGTCCTAAGGACAAAGCCCTCCAAACGGAAGAGCCCTCCTGCGTCTTATGCAGACAGATAGGCCATACGGCCAACTATAAAGGATGCCCGAATGCTCCAAAACGTAAACGGCCGGCCGTTGAAACCGCGTCCGCCCCAAAACGCCCGACATTGCCGCCACCGTCGGCCTTTCCACCGCTGCGCCCGCGTGGTTAACACCGCTCAACTTCTCCGCGAGCGGCACCCCGCGGCTAACGGGTCCGCGCCTGCCCGCCCGGCGGTACCTCCATCCGCTCCAGCGCCACCGTCGGCGCCCACGGCACCTAACTCGGATTCTCCCACGGCTTTCGAGGGACTAAGTGCGGTCCTTAACTCGTTCAACATCGACGAACTCATCGCCATCGCGAACGAATATGCGTCGAAAACGAATGCAGCCGCACGTCTAGATGTCATACACCGATACCAGCACGTCCTTAAGGCGTTACAATGAGTAGTACTGCTAGGATAAAGCCACGTTCGCTTACCGTCGCGTTTTTAATGCGAACGGGCTTAGGAACAAAGACGAAGTCGCGAACTTCGTACGCGAATATCAGGTCGACGTTATGTTAGTGCAAGAGACTTTTCTCAAACCGTCTATGCGCGATCCGAAGATCGCGAATTATAACATCGTTAGAATGATAGAGCCGGCGCCATAGGCGGCGGCACCCTCATTTACTATAGGAGGTCTTTGCATTGCGTTCCGATTGACACGCCGCGACTAAAGCACCTTGAGGCCTCGGTCTGCCAGTTAGCCATGACAGGTCACTCCCCTATAACCATTGCTTCGGTATACCTTCCGTGTCACCGTAGCAAAGAAGTACTCAGATCTGACTTCGAAGCTCTCCTCTCTCGGAGACGCTACGATTCTAGCCGGTGATTTTAATAGCAAGCATCCTCGGTGGTTCTCCTATAAAACTAACCCGCGAGGGCTGGCCCTCGAATCTCTGGTCGATCCCCTCGACTTCGAGATTGTGGGACCACAAGAGCCCACCCATTTTCCGCATCAAGTGGAACATACACCGGATGTCTTAGACATTGCTATCCTTCGCCATATCACCCTTACAGTAAGTAACCCGTGCGTGATACACGAGCTTCACTCGGATCACCGCCCTGTAATTCTGCGGCTAGGCCTTCAGCCCAAACCGCCCCTCAGACCAAATCCATCATCGACTGGCACAAACTTGAGTCCCAATTGAAAGATGCCAGCTCCCTCATCTAGAAGCGTTTCCTGAGAACGTAGATTCTCCTCTCAAAACAAATCTCGCAGCGCACGCGCCTCGAGACACATTCAGACGGTCATCAAAGACTGCTCCAAGGAGGTACCCGTTGTGGACGACCACAGATGGGTCCTGCCTTCTGAAATTCGTGATCTCATGAGACGTAAAAACGCCGCCACTAGGGCTTACGACTTGTACCCTACCGAGCGTCACCGTAGGCGGCTACATAAATTGCAGCGTGAAGTTAAATCACGCATAGCCGCTTATAGGAACGAACGGTGGAACAATACGCTAAGCGACATACGCCCATCACATCTGGCATTTTGAGCTTACCAAAATCGCTTAAACGCGACCCCGATCCGGGATGCCACCCTCAATCGTCCTAATCTCCCACCAGCTTCACTGGACGAGGAGAAGGCCGAGTGTCTGGCTGACAGTCTCGAGGCTCAATGCTCCCCCAGCACCCTTCCCGTCGACCCCGCTCACCTCCTGAAGGTAGAGAGCGAGGTCCATCGTAGGGCGAAAAAACCAATCCGCGATCCCGTTCCAACGATTACGTGCACCGAGGTTGAGGATGTATTAAAAAATCTGCGTCCCCGCAAAGCCCCCGGTATAGACGGCATACCTAACTTGGTTGCCAGACGTTTCCCCGATAATATCGTACGCCTCCTGGCTATAATATTTAACGCGGCCATGACTCACGGCATCTTTCCCAACGAGTGGAAGGAGGCCGACGTCGTAGGGTTCTTCAAACCCGGTAAACCGCGCACAGAACCCTCTTCATATAGACCTATTAGTCTTCTTTCCGTTTTAGGGAAAGTATACGAACGGCTTATCTTAGCTCGATTACGCGCCTTCATGGACTCGCGAGAGCTTCCCATACCGAGCAGTTTGGCTTCCGCGCCAAACACTCATGTATTTCAACAGGTGCTCCGCATCACGGAGCACATTCACGCCAAATCCTTTATTGGCATGCATACGGGAGCAATCTTCCTGGACGTGGCGAAGGCATTCGACAAAGTCTGGCACGCCGGGCTTGTATACAAACTATACAAGCTTGGGGTGCCGACTATCTAGTGCGCATAGTGCGCGATTTTCTTACCGGCCGAACCTTCAGGTACCGCGTCGAGGGAGTGCGCTCCACCCCGTCCCGTTCGAGCCGGAGTACCACAAGGCTCCGTACTCGGTCCCGTCCTATACACGCTCTACACTAACGATATTCCGCGCTCACGTAGAGCAGAGCTAGCCCTTTTCGCCGACGATACCGGCATTTATGCTTCCGGGCGTTCTCCCGAAGTCATTCTTAAAAAACTCCAGACCGCGGCCGATGCCCTAGGGGATTGGTTTCGGAAATGGAGAATAGAAATCAACCCGGCCAAGAGCGCAGCCATGTACTTCACGAGGCGTCTTCAGTCTCCACCTCGTTGCGTCCAACTTCTAGGTACCCCTATTCCATGGGTTACACAAACCAAATACCTTGGTGTCGTATTAGATCCCAAACTCTGCTTCGGCCCTCACGTAGACCAAGTTAGGAACCGGGCGGCCTACGTTATGGGTCGCCTATATCACCTCATTAATAAGAAAAGTAAAATGTCCTCCGTAATAAGGTGACACTTTACAAAGCAGTTATACGTCCCGTTATGACGTACGCGAGCCCGGTCTTCGCGCATGCCGCCCATAAACATATCCATAGGTTACAAGTAATTCAGAATCGTTTTCTGCGACGAGCCACGGGTGCGCCGTGGTTCGTACGTAATCGCGAGCTCCACGTTGATACAGGGTTACCGACAATAGCCCAATTCTTTAAGCAGGCATCTCGACGGTTTTTCGAGACTGCCACCAAACATTCTAACAAACTTCTTGTAAGTGCCGCCACTTATAAGCCTTCCTATAATAAATTCCGTCGCGTCGCCCGGAGGCCGAGACATGTTCTTGACGATCCGGACGACGCGATTACCATTGCACAGGCTAGATCTCTACAAATCCACAAAGCGTCCATTCGCGACCGTCGGAGGTTGCGAATAATCCTTGCGCGTTACCGCTATTTTATGGGCAGGCCCCACCCCTTAGATGTTAGGAGCGTTGTGGAGTTTCTTCGGCCACTTCTTCTCCCAGCGCCAACGCTTCCCGAAGTGGCACTCAAAGTTAGTTTAGCTTTTGAATGTCTCTTAGATTATCCGTGAAATAGCAACCGACCGAGTCGTGGTTCGGCCCTCTCGGGCGCCCTCGGATCGGTATGCTTACGCGTAACATAGTAACCGTCCGCCGAGGTTACTGACCGGGGACCCTTGTGTCGAGTTACTAGCAATAGAGGTTCAGGCTAAGCGACCTAAGAGCTATGCCACCTCTCAATCCGGTGAAGCAGTCAAGGCCAGCTTCTCTGGCCAATCTGTGTAGTTCGTCATTAAAAAAAAAAAAAAAAAAAAAAAGGTCTTCTGTGTAACAAATTATAAAATGAAAATTCACCTATATCAGGTTCCTTATTGGAAGTTGGTGCACACATATGAACACAAGCATGTAGTATATTTCTATTGCCATCGCAGCGCTCTTGTAAGATGGAAAGTATTTGTTGTTCTGTAAAAAAAATGATCTTGTAAAATAATAGAAGTTGTTGTAAATTTACATATTATGTAAAAAAATGTATTATTGGTTTAACTAGCTTCATGGTTTTTATGCTGTTTAATATTATCTATGAATTCTCCACATTCCCCACACTTCAAGTACTTCATTTGGTGCTTTCATTGGTTTTCACTGATATTGTAATGTTCCCCTTTGTGATCATGAGCACTCAACTTAAAATAACACTTCAATGTGTGCTACTGAGGTCTTATGTTTCTTTTCACTGTAGTAGGGTGGACAGAGCCAGCAATTGTTGACAGATTTACATCTAGCTTCATAAGAAAGATTTGTATGTAATATGAAACCGAAACGACGAACGGAAATTCTCTGGTAGAAGCTAGCTAGAAGTCTAATTCCCAAACAAAACAATAACATCATAAAGCAACACAGTAACAGAAACAACATAGCCAGTAGACAATAAGAAGCAATTACAATTACATACTATTATTATCAGATTCTAGTAAGTGGAGTAGCTGGCGAACTCCATCAAGATCGCAGCGCAGCACGCGAGGCATCATCAGTTGTGGCTCCGGCACTATTATTATGAGTGCCACCTGTACATCAAAAACATTATTTTAATTACATGTTCTGATTGAACCATTTTACTTTTTTGAAACAAGAGGGCAAATGAACTTTCCAGGAACCCATTAACTAGTTAGATAAGCAATGCCAGTCTACTATAATATTTATGATATTACTTATTATACAGTTATAATTTAACAATAAGTGCTCAATTTTTATTAATTTTAATTTATAATATTGCATCTTAAGTAATAAAGAAACAGATAGCGTGTTTCATTTTTTTTGGATGAAGATTGCAAGGATTTTCCGCGTTATTAAATCATAGCCATGTGATGTATCCGTTTGACGCTTTTTATTACTAAGATAAACAACCTACATTACATACATACATACTTTACTTCGGTTCTATTTCGTACCAAAACAAATAATACTAAGTTATTTCTAGTATTTTATAATACATATGGCCCACTGTATATGTTAAAAGTATGATAATACCTTTGTTTAATCAGTGATGTATTTCAGTGGGTGTAAAAACATATACAAACATATTAATAAACACATATATGTGATAACTTAGATAAAGAAGAAATATGAAAGTATCGTAAAAAATAAAGGCATGAAATGGCGTAACGTACTTGTGATTTGAGCGTGGCGTGGTGTGTATGTGCCGCGCCATGTGGCTGCAGCGGCAGCGCGTGTGCGGCCAGAGCGCGCGCGGGCGGGAGGTTGAGCGGCGGCGGCTCCCGTACCATGCCAACGCAGTCGCGCGCAATTGGATACAACGCGCCATTGCCGTCCACCATCATCACCACAGCCTCGCTGCCCTGTTAACAAGTAAAAAATAATGTATTATAGTATTATGATGTCCTAAACAATGCGTACATAGCTTTAGCATACTAGGAAGCAATCAATATAAAGGCTGCTTATTCGCTTAAGAATATGAACATTCCCTAATAAAATGTTAATTTATATTCAACTTGTAGTTCACCTCGGTAAAAAAAAGTTTTTAGTAATATATCATATAACTGTTAATCAGCTAATATAACTTCTGACGTTTGCATTCTTAGTACATCTTAATTAATTACATTATATCTACTAAAACATTTTTTTTCGACCGAAGATAAAAATCAAAGATCCTACCTAGTAAAATTCTTCCACACATATCAGTATATAATACTTAAATCTAATTAAAGTTTCATTCTTATTTGAACATTTAACATTTAGGGATCTCAAAAGCTACTTTTCAAAGTAGAATTGAGTATTGAGTATTTTTACTTACTTATTTTTAAATACTAAGACATAATTTATGTTTGTCATAATACATACCTCTGCTGCAGTGGCTAATTGTATTCCATGTCCGTTAGAGTGTCCAAGCAAGGCTGTGTGGTCGGTCGGGAATGCGCTGTCGGTGAGCGCTCGAGTCGCGCCCACTGCATATACAGCGTAGGCAATCGCACCTCCGGGGCGGCGCACAACGGCGTGGACCCCACGGCTGTCGACCTATTAGGGATATCTTATTATTTTACATCAGATTCAATTAATTCTGTGACAGTTGTATGAAATTCATAACATGATAATGTCACAATGACAAGAGTTCAGAGAAAAGTCACAAAATATAAAACTGCCAAAAACAGCATTATTTTTACTATTTAAATATCACATGCAATACAAAATGTAAAACACTCCAGTGGGATCTTAATGTGAGATGGAGGCCCTATAAATAGAAGAGTATAGTCAAGAGGACTTGAGAATTATGGCATGATGATGTGTATAATATTCGTAAATGTACATATAAAATAAAAGCATTTTTCACTTTCATCATTATTGACCCAGGAGAGGTCGCAGTTACCTCTATTTCCACATCCATACATGTTTTAGTTATTTCCCTTATGACACAATTTCTAAGCCTTGTTCTACTAGGCTCATTATTCTGTGTAACTTGTATATCATCAGTCCTTCTTTAAAAATTACAGCGTTTATCATGAAAGTGAAGAAAAAACAAAAATAGAATAAGAAAAACACATACAGCAATAGTAATAACTTGTAGCTCCGGCGGCAATGCGACCTTCCTAGGCGAACGCTGCAGACAATCTGGTCCGCGAGAGCCAGATCCACTTCCAGCACCCCATTTCACCGCAACTAAATCATCTTTGCGCACTAGGCGGCAATCTTGGAGCAAAGTCGTCCAGTCATCAGGCGTAGGAGGCAGTATTTCTTTGCCGTCTTTGCCCACTGTTGGAAATCGCACCGCAGCATAGGCTCCGTCAACTTTTAGTACACGTCCCAATGGAACACTCTTAACATCCTCGAGAAAAACTACTTCTTTCAGAGGCCACTCTTCTTCGTCACGCTTGGTGCCGTCGTTGGATGAACCTTCTTCTCCACGAACGGTAACGCGTTTGGCGCGTTCTGGGATAAAAAAATATTTTTAAATCGAATGAACTAACCTCTTGAGTCTCTAATCTTTTAACTAGTAACAGATAAGGTGTGTATAAAGTTCACCGGTACTGATAAGGTTTTCCCAATCCCACTTGATGTTGAAGATGATGAAGAAAGCTAGCAATATTTCTTTTTTTTTTCAGAAATATTACTAACAATCTTGTTAACCATTCCAACTAAGCTTAAGCTTGTGCTAGGACATGGTTCACGGCAATAGTCGAATGGTGGATTCGAACCCACGACCTTACTGTTCGCAGGCCGAATGGGTCAAGCGTCAATACCCTTAACCATTAGGCTATTCAATGCTAAAGAGTAAGTTAATGTCTCTACTATATATGTCTATATGTCAACCGCATGGCGCAGGAAAATCATTACAGTCCTTGTCTGTTGATCTAAGAATAACTTACTATGTGAAGTGCTGGTATCGCTGCAAGTAGAAGACGCAGGACTGGGCGGTGGTGGCATATCCAATCGATCCGCCATATCCTTGTTACTGTCCTTACCACTGTCTTTGCCACTTGCACCAGAGGAAGACGCTTTCACTGATGACACAGTAAGTGGAGATTGATTCTAAAAAAGAACTTGCACATTACTACAATCACTCATATAACATGATGATGACAATTTAAGTCAAAACATGTCACTTTATTGTATAACAAATATATTTCTAATAAAATATGATCACACATCATCCCTTCAATTGAATAAAATTTCACATGGATCACCTGAATATCCCTCTTGTCTTTATCGGAGATGGAGCGATCCAGTTGAGGTGGGGGTAGCAGTTTGAAGCGGCACATGTCCGATAGATTCCAAGCGGCATTTTGCAACACGCCGACTTTGGGTACTCCCGACGACATGTTGAAACCTGTACAGCGTTTGTTAGGAATATAATACTACGAAGTTATAATTATATACTTTACACATATGGTTATATTATTGTTACATCTTAAACTTATGTAAACTTAGTCAGACTTATTGCATTAGTGCCATTCTCTACACCAACCATAGCTGAGAGAGAAAATTTTTATTTAATAAGGTTATCGGAAGGAAGGAAAAATTCACATATCAAAATACATACCTGTACAATTTTAAATGGTCTTCTTCAACATTATCTAGACTATTAGTGCGGAAATGTTCACAGAACTGAAGATTATCACCAAGCAGATGGCTTGAGAAGTTGACAGAAAAAAAAGTTGAAACTGAACTCAAATCCTCTTCTGTTGTCAACTTCTCATGCCATCAGCAGCGCCAGAACAGATTTTGATATCAATTGAAATTAGCAAGATAGCTTCGTTTCGTACAAAAACATGTTTGTGTTAATTACTTCAACACAAGATGGTACTTTGGTGGATGGTATCATTAAGCAAGTAACTTTTACTAGATATTGCGCCCCTCAGTCTAGGAGACACACCTTATGGCACGGTAATTTATAAACACTACTGTTAGGAGATAGAAGAAAAATGGACTGTAGACCTAGACGACCCGTGATACTCTAGTTTTCAGCTTTAAAATATGTTCATCCACCTACTAATCTGTAAGTCTATGGTTCTTTGACTAGGGGCCCATAATGGATAAGAAATTTCTCAGTAAACATAGAGGTAACTATTGCATTGTTATATAAAGGATGTTGTTTTAAAATAGTAAACTGCATTGATGTTCAGGGAAAAAATAACAAAACAAAAAATAAAATACAAACCAATAGCGCCAGGTTGGTACATAGGTGCATTCTTCATAGTGACGCTTTGTCCAGCCTGCAGGTCTTGCGGAGTCGTGGAAGAATGTCCTCGCTGTTGCTTGCGGGAACGAGCGCGATGTTTCTCCCACAATCTGGCTCGTTGACCCAGAGGTAGGACACCCCTGACGAAAATTATTAAATTTACTTATATGCTAACATGACAACATATATCTAAATGTTAACTAAAAATAACTAAAGTGATTTCTTTTATATTAATCCATGTCATGCGTATTTTATATTTATAATAGTATACAGATATATTTGTATTATTTATATGTATTCAAGAGAATAATTGATGATTAACATTATTTATTTATTTAATCCAGGAAAACTTACAGCTATTCAATACTTCTTATATTATTTACAGATATATCACTAGTTTAGCAGATAACAAATATTAAACTTATCTGTTAAACTTGTTAAACAACTGCAAAACTTGTTAAAAAGGAAAAATATACAAAATTTAGGTTAAAATTGGAAAATCGCATTATGGTCCCGCAGACAAAACTTCACCAAATATACTTATAAAAAGCTTATGCATAGAGAGAGACATCACAGACGTGAAATAGGTCGACATTGTACTTCTTACAAAAGTTATTGAATTTGTTACATGCTCTGATAAAATAGCTATTAAGCATATAGTTTGCAATTGTAGATTTCGAGAAGGGATAGAACACATTTTGTGATTATTGTCATTATTGATATAGTTTTTGCTCTGTGACAAACCCACAAGAGTGGTTCATTGTAACGAAATATTGATTAAGGCATTAAAAACTGTTGTAGTATATTTGTTGTACATAATAGTATAAAATGACAATGACGAAAAATAGAATGTTTATCTTTGTATTGTTATTATTTACCATATCAAACTGGGTGTATGACTCTTTTATTAACTATTAAAAGTATGATGTAGGGAATAATCAATAAAGAGAACATAACAAGAGACAATTTTCTTGTATTATCATTTATTAGACATCAATATGCACAATGATAACCTACTTCTTAAGTAAACAAGCTTACTGTGTTGTGTCAAACATGTAATTTTTTTTTTACAACTTTGTATATATCATTGCCATTGTATTGCAGTATACCTCACCTGACAAGTACATTTAAACCGAGTGTAATCTCAATGGTTAGTCCAGTAATTGTCAAAGGCTGAAAGTTGATGGTGCCTACTCGCCGCAGCATTTCAAATTAATCATTTAAGACGTCTGTTGGCTAACCACCATGGTAATCCACAGACTTGCAATGACCGGGTCAGCCTACCTCTGTACACTAACAGTTGTAACCGCTTATTAAAGTGTATATAAATAAACAATTACTAATTGCTGTGAACAACTAGGCACTTGCTAAGAATTTGTGCCTGGTGTTTGGCTCACCATCTGTCATACATGGGACATAATAAGTTTAGAGAAAAGTGGACAGCTGAAGCTCTCTCCCTTATAGTGCTTGTGTAAAAAGCGGAGAGCTTATATCTTGCCAGTATTAAGCACTGATAATTAGGAAAAATAATTATCATGAATTTTATTAAGGATGTCACTTAGAAATAAATACTTTAATTAGAGTGGACACAAGTCTTCCAAATTGCTACATCAATTTACTGCATTAGACAATACTTACCACCAGTAAAGTGCTCCAGAATCCAGTCTGGCAACAGTATACAGGGAGCAGGCATGCAATGATATAGCTTTGTCATTGCCAAACTCCGAGAATGTCTGCAAGGCATGCTCCAAGCGAGGAGCGCCAGGCGCATGAGCTAAAAGATATCGTACAATTTATCTTTAATTTTAAAATACTATATTTAGGATTTAAATCAAAAACTGAGAGAACAAATGAAATCAAATGTGACAGATCTAACAATGTACGCGTCTAAGCACAGCTCTTTTTTATGTCCGTATCATAAATATATTACAAAGTCAAATGGTACATTGATACCAAATCCTATCTTAATCAACCAAAAATAGAGACATAAAAGAAAGCGATAAGACTGCACAAATATTTAAAAAATATATAGACAAACTGCGAACTGCCTCCATTATTTAAAGACAGTAAAATTTACTAACATTTATTCGACATATAGTTTTTGTAGTGAAAGTTCAGTCTATAACAGCAAAATTATAGTCTCAATTGTTATAAAATATTACAGCAATAAAATTCATCTCTAAAATTTTCATCTCAAACATAATTATAAATACAAATAAGACTGAACAAAGTTTTATTAGTTAGTTACTTACCAATAGACTCATCAAGAAAAGTAGCAATTCTACCGTTGTCAGTCAGTACTGATACTCGGATTCCTGCAGCGCTGATGTTAATGATACGCTCACCGGACGTCATCCCGAGCCAGTTGCCACGGGGATGGTAGAGACTATTAGAACTGGAGCACTGTAAAACGATACTTGTGACATTACTTAATCTGATACCAAATCGAAATTTTCTCTCTTTACTTTAATATAAGTACAGTAACCCCTCTACAACACGGTAAACTAATAACACGTTTCCATATTACGCGCTTTCAATCCCTCATATAACACGGCTATTCCCCCATATAACGCGGAGATTACTGAGAAATTTATAATTTTTATGTATATGTATGATGATGTATATTAGTTTTAAACCCTTTAAGGAAATAAGTAAAACGGGAATCATTTGTACAGACTTAACCATTATATAGGAGAATTCTCCTACAACGCGTTTTCCGAATACGCGGAACAAGTCTATGGTGTTATAGGTGGGATTATTATGCATTTGTTTTGCACTTTAATCTTGGAAAGGCACGACTTGTAATTCTTTAATTATATATTTAATATATATTTATTTTTGTACCTATTGTATCTGATTTTTTTACCAGTTTTTGGTACCAAAAAATAACTTACGTCATTACGCTGATAAGGATGCGAGTCAGCCCAACGCCACTGGTGTAATTGTCCATGGCTGGATATGGCAATCAGTTCGCTGTATGTAGCCGCAATATGGGTAAAGCGAATGTTGCTGTCCCAGTACTCTAACTCTTCCGAGACCCATAATGGGGATGCCGCCATTGCCGAATCTTTCTTCTTATTTTCAACTTAAAAATTAAACCATTAAAATTATTACATGATTATAATTTTCTCATGCAAATTAATCAAAAACCACTACAACATTATGGTAATAAGATAAATTTAGTGCTTCATATTTTTGTCTAAACTTATACATACGTAATTTTTTTTTATTGAGCACTGATAATAAGTCATAATTTGTGTAATTATAAAATATATTAATGTAATTTTTATTTTTTAAACAGTTTTATTTAAAACCATAATTATTAAACACATTTACCAACTAACACGGGAGTAATAAGAACATATTTATTGAAATATTTGTTCAAAGGTTCGGACTATTTTACCTCCATCCTTATCCCAAGACGTATCTCGAAGAGCCGATTCAAGCCACCTACGCGGCCCAAAGTATTGTCGTTCTCGCCACCTACTGAACTCGGAAGGTCTTTCTTGGGTGGAGCTGCTGCCCTCGCGACTAGCGCCAGCGCGGCCACCACTGCCACCGCTGCCACCGCCGTTACGACTGTATACAGAAGTACATTAAAATTACCATCTTATGCTAAATTTAAATTTATATGTCCAGATAGTATGTGTTAGTTTTATTTTTTTTTTAAGTTATAATAGTAAACAAAAATCTAAGATTAATATGTTATAGGCGTAAATACATCTTGTAGGATTTGTTACATCTGGACACATAAACAAACTACAACACAACACCTAAATACGAAAACAACAAAAAACGGAAACTGCGTAAGCTTGTCAGCGTGCTAGAGATTGGGGTTGAGGGCTATATTCTCTATGGGTAGTGGATGGCCGAGGAGCGTAGCATGACAGGTGTACCTTCTAATAGCCGCGTACCCGAAGATATCCTCGGAGAACATCGCGTCGGCATCAATGATGACCGAGTGGTCCTGTTGGGTTGCGTGGAAGCCGCTGTCGAGTAGAGAAATGAGGTCTTCTGGCACGTAACCGTCGCCGCCCTCCCCGCCCTCCGGTTCCTCGCCTTCCTCGTCGTCGCGCGACAGCAAGTTGTTCACCGCCAGGTTCACGTCAAGGTTTGTACGCTGTGTGCAAATTATTTCACTTTACCAAGCACTTTAGTCTATTATTGTATCTTTTGTCAAAATTATCGATTTTTTCAAGAGCATTGAAAATTTGTAAATAGTTGTACGCCAAAATATTACCTGTAACTCTCTTATAATCAGACTGCGGCTTTTACCCTGCAGTACAACTTGAGCTTGAGTAACTAAATCCTCGGGCACAAAGGGCGCAGGAACGGAAACGACCCGTCCCGAGCTTGATGCGCCGATAATTACACCAGTGGCGCGGCTCGTAGAGCCTAAAAATAAGATAATGTTTATAAATACTATATAGATCATCCATAAACACTTGTCCACCAGGGTTAGGTAAAGATTAACTGAATTGTTTGCATATTAAAGTTTTAAAAAATCAACCATTATATTTTAAAAGGAGCTTAACCAATTTGAATGGTTTTTACTGAGAAAACAATTTTAGAATATTATCGTCCTTAGCAAACAGCGTCAGACGTTATTCACGGATAGTTTATAGACATAGTTTTTTGTTCATATTAATGTGCATGTCTTAAAGAAAAAAGAGTCACCCCTCGCCGGGGACCCTTGTGTCGAGTTACTAGCGATAGAGGTTCAGGCTAAGCGAGCTAAGAGCTATGCCACCTCTCAATCCGGTGGAGCTGTCAAGGTCAGCTTCTCTGCCTGATCTGTGTAGTTCGTCATTAAAAAAAGTGAATAGATCAAAGACTGCATCCCTAGTCAATATCAGGTGGGTAAAGCTAATTATAAGTACCTTGTGAGCTGGGTGCGGCACGAATTGAGTTTCTCATTATACGAGCTCTAGTGCGCGGCTGCTGTCTAGAACCGCAGCCCCCACTACTACCTCCTTGTTTCCCCCCACTTGTTCCGCCTCCTCCACTGCCTCCTCCGCCATTTCCTCCATTTTTGCTGGCATCCGCTTTACTCAAATCAAGTCTGTCGGGGATGATGGAGAAAGCAGCGCGGCATATTGTCCCGTCGTCAAGTAAACAAGCGATATGGGCGGGGCCAGCTGTCACCGCGCGCACACCTCTCAGTGTGCTGAGCGCCGATGACCCAGCCCCTGTCCCGTATCTATTCCAGCGCTCAGAAACTTCTTTTAATCTGAAAAAAATATGAATAATGTATGAATACAGCCAGATCTGAGAATAACAAACTCTGGTATTCACAAATCTATCCTAAAAATGGCTAGGTTATAATTATATAATATGGAAAATCTATCTAATTTATCCCATCTTTTTCAAATAAGTTCAACAGAGCAGGTCAATTCGTCTGCATTTTTTTATTATTTGTGAACTCATAGAAATGAAATTTATTTACTCATTTTGAAATTATTTTTTGTTTGAATATTTACTTCCTAACAGAATAAAGATATAGGCGACAGAACATCGTAATATGATTCTTAGTATGTTTATTACATTATTTACGAGTAAGAACAAAAATCGAATCAAACTTCGGAATCTTCTCTTTCTTGTACCTGTTGTCTTAGATTACAACTCTATTAAAAAAATCCTCCTTTGTCCTAAAGTTTATTTTGTGATTTTTCGGTTAATTATGCACAAAAAGAAAAATAGCTTTTTTTGGTTTGTTTTTGTGATAGTTATAGTAATAATATTCAAATGTGATTTTTTTTTACATTTTAACCAATTCAACCGCGCTATCAGGGACTTTTTAAGTTTACATAGTGCCGATAGATGGCACTCGAGTGAGACCACGATCGGGTGTTTTGAACAAATGTAAAAAAAACTTAAAATGTCGTCGCGAAAGTAAGAATGATGCTGACTCTAGCGATTGGAATGATTGACAGCTCTACAAAAAGACGCTATTTTATTTCAGAATAAAAATAAATCAACAATTCATCTTAAAGAAAAATATGAGAGTGTTAAAATATTGCTTATATCTGTAACATATCAAGAAACCAGCAGGTGGTTGAAGATTTCAAAATGGTGGGGGATTTTTAATGGGACTACAGAAGATGGATATACAAAATATCCGTGTTATCTGTACTTGTGGAAAACATACCCAATGCTAACTATATTCAACGGTCATGGCCTGTAAGAATAGAACTTGTCGGTAAACAAAACGGAAAGTAGGGCCGATTGCTGATGCGGAAAAATTGCTAATGCCACCTGTGCACATTAAGATTCATGAAAAAATCTGTTAAAGAACTGGATGAAACTGCAGAAGCTATAGAATACTTCAAAATGTTCTGAAAGGATCAGAAGGTTTCATATCAATAATTACAATTGGGGTTTTTTGTTCCGCAAATTAAACAGATTTTCGGCAATGAAAAATGCATGGTCTGCATGATGTCATTAAATGCTGCATAATCATTTAGTTAAATTTAAAAACAATATTGGAGTATATTCAGAAGAGCAAGGAGAATGTTTTCATCAGGATATTATGAGCTTTGAACAACATTGTGAAGGTCAAAACAATGAAAACATGATGGGAGACTTTATTTGGGGTTAAGTGTGAGAAAGTACTTATGAACATAACAGAAATAGTAAAAAACATGCAGTTTTTAATTATTTTACTTTATAAGTTATTTTGATAGTAAAACTTAATAAAAATAGTAAACATATTTATTTTCATTTATGTTTACAATTTTATATTAATATGCTTAATACAAAAGCAAACTTTTTCATGTGATGTATTTGTTTTTCATCTAATTACAACCTAAAATATTGTTTTTTTTTTGCTTCAAAATCAAAGACAAATTTTGTGTTCACCAGTGTCAATAACCAATATCACAACCAACAAGCATTCTTGCATACGATTTTTAGGAGTTCCATGGTATACATTCCAAATCAAAGGTACTATACCAAAACCAATTTATATGGCACCTACTTGGAACCAAATCCTTTCAACTAAAAAAAAATATTCTCTATATCGGTTCATAAATGACGACGCTATGAAAGCATGAACATTAAAAAAGAATTCCAAAGTATCATAACTATATAACGAAGTTCTGGCACTTCTAATCTATAATTCAAGAATAACTTATGCATTTATTGTGAAAATGCAAAAAAATACAGAAGGAACATGCACAAAAATTTGAGATTAGTAAACCTTATGGTTTTTTTCATGATTGTTTTTTGGTGTGTCTGTGCTTGTGCTTTAACTGACTTGAAAAAATGAGGAGGATTTAAATTTGTATGTTTTTTTCATGTTTGTGCACTCATGGTTCCATTATTAATGAGCCAATTTAGATTTTTTTTTTGTTTGAGAAGGGTTTACTTACAAAGCTTGAGTAGTTGCCAGAACTATGTACTATAACTAATGATACTTTGGGAATAACAGACTATCCCTTTATTGTCATAGAAACTGGAGTAAAATAAAATGTCATCTTTGTAGAATATTGATAAGAATAAAAGAATATTGAAGATTATTTTATATATAACTTTGAAGAATATTGAATAAGGGGTTTATTAGAATTTATTTATAATTAGAATTAAATTTTACTTTATAGCTCAGAAATTTCTAGTTCATACCCAAATTTGGAGTGTATATATGTATTATGTGACAAATTAGGTAGATTATATTACATAGGCAAATATTATATTTCAAAACGTAAAATATTATGTTTGCCTATGTAATGTTTATGTGTTTTAATAACAACTCCGTGACAGAACACATGCTCCAGATCAGAGTATCAGGCAATGACAGTGTGTGAAGAAGAGATTTGTTGTCACCACTGACTGATTGTATATTTAACAGTAATGTAACGTATGCAGTGTGATAATTTCGCATCAGTGATTCTACAACTTTAAAATCAACAGAGCTCAAATAGGAAAGTTTGATGTTCCATCTTCGGATGTTGATGTTTAAAATATGTTGTTTAGATTGCTTACATTTAAGAATAGTAAATTTAATTTATTAAATGACTTTCTTACTTTAATAATCAAGTAATATTTACATCTTCGTTTGACAAGCAACAGTAATAATAAATAAAAAAATATCAAAACCACATGGTCTTGCTTGGCTTACTGGAGAGTTATTAAAAGCAAAGAAACAAAAGAAGTTTATTGGATAAAGAAATCACAAGAAAGACATCTTCTAATCTCTGTAATTTGAGAAAACCTAACCTAAAAATATCATATCCACTATAGTAAATTATTAATTACTCTGCAAATTATTAATTTACTAAATTTTAAGTAATACAACAATATAAGAAAGAATTTTGATTTAAATCTGCTAAAAAACACTACTATCTAAAAACAACTATGTGTACCAATGTGGTCTTCCTCTAATCCCGGATGCTAAATATCAATGACTTCTCAGAGGGAATGGGATATTAATAAGGAGGAAATTAATCAATGAAATTCCGATGACTTTATAGAAGTCAAGTTGTTGCCAATTCATTGGGGCTAAATTACTGCGTTAGCTTATTTACAATCATATTTACATAAGAGGACTAATTTATTTAAAAAAATATAGAAAGAGAAAATATTAAGTACACATTAGATGCCACTGATCTCAAAATTCTTTTAAAATTTTAATTAAAATAGAACACCTCATATTGTGGTTACCTTCATTCTATTTTTATTTAATTGTACCAAATTTACTATTTATTGTGAAATAAATAGTATTATTTTAATCTAAACAGTACTTCATAGATGTTGAAAAAAAGTGATAAAAAAAGGGTTTTCAATCTTTTCATTGTAACATAATTGAGATAAATTCAATAACTTTGTAACCACCAATAATAAAAAACTAACCACTAAAATCTAGGGTGTGTAGTGTGATAATTTTGAATTAGTGATTTTACAACTTTAAAATCAACAGAGCTCAAAAGGAGATTTTGATGTTCCATCTCCGGATGTTGATGTTTAAAATATGAAATATGTTGATAACATTGCTTATATTTAAGAATGGTAAAGTTAATTTATTAAAAGACTTTCTTATTTTGATAATCGAGTATTATTTACGTCTTCGTTTGGCAAGCAACAGTAATAACTTTGACAAATGACTCTACATGATAAGAGAATGTAAATGACACAAAGTCGATGACATTTAAATGAGAAAATAGAACAATATAACATATAAGTATAAAAGGAGAAATCATTGAACCAAAGAGTAGAACCCAACTTCTAAAAAGGAGGTCATCAATTCAGTTTTTTATGTGCGCACACACCGATAACTCCGTTATTTATAAACCAATTTTAAGATTTTTTTTGTTATTGGAAAAGGGTACATTCAATTAGGTTCCTTGTTAATTTGAGTAACATTGTACTCTTTTGGTTCCAAATATAGACCAGGGCATTCTTAACAATCCTATAAAAAGATATTTGTTGATTGACATCAACAATTCAATTTATTTTTTCTATTACAAAAAAAGTTACCAATTTTTAAGTGTAGATTTATTGTTGGTTTCCACTTATAACGATAGACCAGCTGTGGCCTGCGGTGCTAACCGCAATTAAAAACTTTTTATTTAATTTTTTTAAATAAAAGTAGCCTAAATGACTCCTCTTTACATCAGCTAGCTAACATCAAAATCGGTCTACCCGTTCTAGAGATTGGACAGAAAAGAAAATGTTATATTTAAAATGTTATATATATAAAATGTTATAGTTAAATAAATGTTATATTAGGATTAGGATTATTTTTTTTATTTTTGTTTACTAATTTGGTGGGGCGAATACACAAGAGTACTGAGGGCAGACACCCTTTCATCACTTTCCTTTTGTAAATACTCGTTAGTTGATGACAATTTCAACCAAAAACAGTGGTTGTACTTCGCCCATTTTCTTCAAAACTAGAATAAACCCCATTTCTTAAATAAATACGCAGCTACAGTTATTTATATCAATTTGCTATAGGTACCTGTAAAATACCTATATCTTTAATATATTTTATAAGTTATGATATATCTGTACATATGAATAAACTGATGGACATGTTAATATATGTGTTAAAAATATATGTACTATTTTTAAAAAACCCTTTTCAATAAAAAAGAATATCAAAACCACATGGTCTCACTTGGCGAACTACGGAGTTGTTATTAAAAGGAAAGAATGAAAAGAAGTTTATTCAATAAAGAAGGACATCTTCGTCTCTGTAATTTGAGAAAACCTAACCTAAAAATATCATATCCACTATAGTAAAATAATAATTACTTAGCAAGTTATTATATTACAACATTTTTAGTAATACTACATTTAAGATTGAATTTTGATTTAAATCTGCTAAGAGATACTATTATTTAAAAACAACAATGTTATCATAGTAACAATAAATCAGAATATAGCTTTGGGTGGTGTTCCTCAAATCCTGGATGCCAAATATCAATGACTTCTCAGAGGGCATTTGATATTAAAAATGAGGAAATTTATCAAAGAAATTCTGATGAGTTTATAGAAGTCAAATTGTTGCCAATTCATTGGGGTTAAATTATTGTGTTAGCTTATTGCACACAAGTGGACTACTTTATTTAAAAAAAAATTATAGAAAGAGAAAATATTAAGTACACATTAGATGCCACTAATCTTATTCTATTTTTATTTAATTGTACCAAATTTACTATTTATTGTGAAATATATAGTAGTATTTTAATCTAGTCAGTACTTCATAGATGTTATAAAAAAAAGTAATAAAAAAAGTTTCAATCTTTTCATTGTAACATTAATGAAATAAAATTAATAACTTACTAACTACCAATAATAAAAAACTAACCACTAAAATCAATAGATTTAATGATTTAGCTATATAATTTAAGTAAATATACAAATTAAGAAATATTATAAGCAAATTACCCATTAATTGTGATCAGACATTACATAAACTACAATATCGAAAATAGGCGATTCATCCGCTCATGAAAATGTATCAAGATTAAACGAGCAAAAACAAAAAATATCTCAGGTCTTTAATAGTTTAAAATTAAAATGGTTTAGATATTTTTCCAACTTTGTAATTGGGGTTCGCAAATTGATAGCGGCATCGTGTCAAGTCGATACATATTACGCCATTAGAGATCTGAAAAATCCGATGGATCCCGTGGACATCTTATTGATATAAAAGATGAAATGTACAATAAATAAACAAAATGTTCGAAATATTTCTAGAAGGTTTATGTACCATTATTTTTCTAGAAACGCGGACCATTGTATTATTGTTAAATATCGATTAATCTTTTGTGTTACTCATCAGCTTTACATAGAATGTACGATTTTATAAAACCTCAGTAATCGAGTCAAGTTGATAATGGAAATAATAGGCGTACCTGTCTATTAATTGATCCTCTGTCCCAGGCAAAGGATGAACCACAAAATGCATAGAAGACATTTCCGTAAGACGTTATGTCTTATGTTTTCAGTAGTTTTACAATGCACACTTCAACATTAGAATCCACCACAAAGTTATTAGAACAAAAGAACACCACCATCTAAAAACTTCCTACGACCACCATATTTTATTTCTTGTGATTCCACTCGTTATCGTTTTTCGTTCTCAAATACATGTGAGTCGGTACATGACGAAAAAAGAAAGAAAATATCAACATGGCTTCTACGTTTACAATGTTGGCTGCCTTGAAAGTTGAAGTTATTTTCAGAATAGGCAATGTTAGAACTATAACAATCGTTAACGATTTACTCAAAGAGATTTCCTATTTCTAGGTACGCAGAGTACTATAATATATAAAGATAGAGAGCGAGATCGATCGTAGGGCGAAAGAACTAATCCGCGATATCATTCCACCGATTACGTGCACCGAGTTTGACGAGTTTCTTTGGCCACATGTTGTCCTAGGCTCAATCCGTGTTAGTCCGATAAAGTCTCCTGGTCGATCAGCGTAGCTTCTTTCTTCTTTCCCAAAAAACACCGCACACCTCGTGGTTACGAAGTTTTTTATATTTAAGAACGCTTGTAAGAGATTCTTTATTAGTATTAGACAAGGCAACTAATAATAAATTTAAATTATATTTACTGTCCTGTGACAGCATTCTTACAGTGCATTTCTTTGAAATTAATCCAATGTGCTAAGTATTACTAAGTGGACTTCAGTTTATTTAAGTATTATATAATGTAATACATTATATAATATAATATATATATATATATAATCATTTTAGCCATAATCATAAAACCGTTTTACGAACCTGTACAGATTAGCCGGAGAAGCTGACTTTTTTGCTTCACCGAATTGAGAAGGGGCATAGGCCTTAGGTCGTTTAGCTTGAACCTCTATTGCTACTGTAACTCGCCTTGAAAGGTTGCTACACGTAAGCATTTCGATTCACAGGTGCCCGAGAGAGTCAAACGGCTCGGTCAGTTGTTTTTTCACGGATAAGCTAAGGGACATTCTAAACTAACTTTGAGTGCCACTTCGGAAAGCGTTGGTGCTGGGAGAAGCAGTGACCAAAGAAACTCCAGTAACGCTTCTAAAACCTAAGATACCTAAGGGGTGGGGCCTGTCCATAAAATTGCGATAACGCGAAAGGATTATTCGCAACCTTTGACGGTCGAGAACGTGTCTCGGCCTCCGAGCGACGCAACGGAATTTAGTAGAAAATGGCTTGTAAGTGGCGGCACTTACAAGAAGGTTTTTTGAATCTTTGGTGGCAGTGTCGAAAAACCGTTGAGATGCCTTGCTTAAATATTTGGGCTAACGTCGGTAGCCTTGTAAACATTAAACCTATATGCTGAATTCTATTACCTAGGTAGTTTTGTGCGCACAAATTTTACACTTTTGTCTTATCTGTTACCACTAACAAAATGGAAAAACAATGTCAAAAATGGCGGCCAAGTCAAAGAAGCGGCTGTCTAAAATTGAAAATAAATTATTGAATTTGGAAAAATTAGAACTGAACGATGTTGTTTGTTCAATTTGTCACTCTATACTTCTAGAACCCGTAACTTTACCATGTTATCATGATTTTTGTCACCAATGTTTTAATAGTAGCATAGAAAATAATTCTTTGTGTTGTCCTCTATGTCGTTTACGCATTGGATCTTGGCTAAGATCAGCAACAAAACAAAAGAACTTAGTAAATTTACGACTATGGGATTACATAAAAAAAAAGTTTTCACATGAAATAGGAAAAAAGTTAAAAGGAGAAGAATTAATTTTACCTGAAGGTAGTTCAAAGGTTTTTTCTAAAAATTAGTTTAAATTTGCTTGCAATTAAATAGTGTTAAAGTTTGTGTATATATTAATGCAAATTGCTTATTATAACTGATGCTTTATTCGACAATAGAGTCTGAAACTTTATTCTTAATACTGAATAATTCCTTGTGTTAAAATGGAACTTGAATTAATTTCAGAAATACCAATATATCGTCTAAGCGAACCGGGTGAAATAAGACTGGAATATGAAGCCGAACTGAATAAATTAAGATCTGAACGCTTAAAACTTGAGCAGAAACACTTGGCTGAAACACAGCTTTTAATCAAGTAAATTTTTTGTTATTAACTTTGATAAATAAATGGCAATTCCGTGGGTGATTTACATAGTAAAACTTCTATTTGCGAGTAAATATGACATTGTTTATGTTTTCCAGTAAATTACAAAGTGAAGAGAATGAAGCCCAAAAAAGGTATAAAGAATGTGTGAAACAAGACGAGATTTTGGCAAAACAAATACAAAACGAAGTTGAAGTCACAGTTCCTCAGACTAATATAAAAGAAAGATCAAAAAATGTTCCTATAAAACCAAAACTTAAGGTTAGAAGGATTGATTCCTATTTATCCAAATTACAAGCACCGCAAAGGAGTAAGTACATTTCAACAGTAGATAAAATTGTGCATAAATTGAGTTCATGTATATAATATATATATTGTTTGCACAAAAGTAGTCTGCCAAAAATATAACAAGAATTTAAATATTGAAAACTAAAATTTTAAGCAATTTTTAATGTAAAATAAATAACTTCAAATTCACATTTGAGTATTCTGACATGTCCTGTGACAATTAGAATTCTTACAGTTTCCATTTCTTTGGAATGAAACCAATGTACTAGAAGTTACGGAGTGAACTTGGGTTATTTATATATAAATAAACTTATTACTTTATTTTACATTTAATAATAAAGTAATTTGACATATTTCTTGTAGTCTTAAATCAAAACAAATATGTCAGCTCTGTAAAAATGTTTATTGCTACTTACAATGTTTTCCCAATTGGTTCCTTATTCCATTCATGCACTACTGACTGTAATACACAAACTACTGGTATTAGGGAGGAGTGTGCTCCCTGAGTGGTATTTATTTAAGGCTTGTATCTATTATAACTATATTGAACACTTCACCAAACAGAAACACACTCTAATTATTTATTTTAACCGGAACTTCAAAAAAAAAAAGACGACATTTTCAATTTGTCTGTATTTTTTGTGCAGTCATTGTGCTGTTTTGGTTTTGAAAGTATTAAATTTCAAATTACCAGACCCTTGGGTTCTGAAGATAGGAAGTAGATAACTCCTAAAAATGATACAAAAGAATGATTCTTGATTGAAATATTAGTATCAACAATCTAAGACTAGGTAAGTACACCTCAATGATAACAAGTACTGATGTGGAAGAAAATAAAGAAAGATATAGGATACTAGTCCATTAAACTGTGTTGGTTTTACAGTGTGCTTTAGATTCTAGAGACTAGAGAAACTAATGTCTGTATGTAGAAATCTCTTTATTAAATTTGAACTATGAGTATAATAAAAACATTACAATTAAAATGTTTTTATCAAATTACAGAAGTCCATTATCAACCGATGACAACACAAGCAATGATCAACCTACACAGTGTGTTTCCTCAACTAGATCCAGCACTAGGCCTTCTCCGGAAATTCTACCTAACTATGGAAAGCTACTAAAATGTTTCTTAGACAAGAAAATCAAAAATGGTACGGGTATTTGGAATAAGGAAAATGGTGTAAATGCCACAAAGGTATTGCATTATTGTATTTAAGTACCACTGCTCATGAACATTTTTCCTCTCTAAGAATTTAATAAAATGCCTAGGAAATTGAGGATATTGTATTTGACAATAGTTGGTTCTGTAAGAAAACTGTTAGTAATTAAAATACCTAACTGAAATCAACTTTGAAGCAAATATTTCTTTCAGATCATGCAGCCAGCTGAAGGTTCTAGTATTAATAAAGACACTGACTGTCCACAAGATAAAAGTTCTGTGAAGTCAAAAAGTATGATACAATCATTGTTAGTATCTCTCCCATTGCCATATACAGGAATACTGCAACATAAAAATAATGCTGTAGAAACTAGGAATTTAGAAACTGGTAGTGTGGACTCCATGCAACAGGAATTATGCTATTTTAAACCTATTGATGGTTCAACACCCACCAGGTTTGTAACATGGTATTTTATATGATAAGGCTAATTTCAAGTATACATTTTGATTCCACAAACAATCTTCATGCTGATAAGTGAATTCCCAGTATCTAAAAAAAATTATGGATATAACATACATTCCGAAATTATAACTTTGTTAGTGTAAATTTTTACCACTATCCAAACATGGAATGTGTTAGAAATAGAAACAAACCCAATCTTAATAAATAGAAACATATAAGGAAAAAGACATTTAAGCAATCAGAACTATTCTGAAATACTATTTAGGGGATAATTTCTTTTCCATTTTCAATAATGCCTAAATAAAATTTATGTACTCAGATTAATCGTTTAGTTTCTGAATACTTTTCTGAAAGAACAGACGGTGTTATGACTTGATTATTGAGGCAGATTAAATGTAGAGATGCCCTCAGCAAGCACCTCATCACTATCCCTTTAATAGTTACAACATTGGCATACTAACATACCAACTTTAACTATGAAATAAGGAGATGTAGGAATAATCAAAGTAACTTAGCATACCTCGAAAGCTCTATTGTACTATAGAATTAAATTTTTTGTATTGTGTTATTAGGTGCATACATTTGCAATACATTTTATGATAATTGTTTTTAAAATTCTTCTTGTCATGTGCCTAGTTTACTGTAGGAATAAATCTGCCACTAGTTGTATGACTAGGAAAAAAATATTGTTTAGCTGGGACTTATTTTTTTTTGTCATAGTTTTAGCTCCAATAAAACTTTTCCGTTGCGCGTGCCCAGTGTGCGAGCAGAACAAGAAAATACTTCTCTGGTGCAGGAAACTCCACCAAGCCGTGACCAATATATTGAAGGCTTGTGCCGCCTACGCAATCTGTCTTTAGAGAAGAAATTGCCTTCAGCTTTCGTCATTGCGCTTAGCATTTTGAGAGTAAAGGTTTGTGTAAAAACAATCTTAAGTCATTTACTTTGTTTAATTTTCTTTTTCTTTAAAATATTTCTTATGTTTACAGGAACCTCCCAAGAAAGCTATGACGAGGTCGCGAAACAAAATAAGCTCTGTATGTCCTAAAGTCACACAACATGACTTTCATGACAAAAGGAATAACTCAAATAGAAAACAACATTCAGTTCAAATTGATGGAATTAGCAAATTGAACACACAGACATCATTAAGACGCACTAGGTCTATGGGAAGTATATCAAAGGAAGAAAACGAAATTACACCGAAGAAAAAACTTAAGGACAGGAAGGTGTCTTCTGAAAGAAAAGTTCATTTGAGAAGTTATTCCAAAAAACCAAATATAAAAAGTGAGATTCATAGCCCACCTTTAGTTACGGAAACTATAAATAATAATAAAATTAATTTAGCTGTAAAGAATTTGTCTAGTCCGTTGGAGAATTGTGATGTTAAGAATATACTGCGGGAGCAACTTAGGATTGAGAAACTGATTGAACAAGAGAAAAGTGACTTTGAATTTGCACAGAAGATGGATGCAGAATGGAATGGACGGCGGCAGCTGCGGCGGTCGGCCGCAAAACGTCAAGTTACTCTCAATTACGCCCTCAGGCCAGCCAAAAAACTCAAGGTTTAGTTTTACTGTCTGCCGTCATTTTAAAAAGTTTACTTATGTTAATTATTTATAAAACTGCAACAATATGTCAACTCCTAATAATTCAATAACCTAATTTTAATCATAATCATTATATTTCTGCCGTTATGTATAAAATGTGTAATTATAATTTTGGTTATAAAATTTTCTTATCTTCCAATGTATTCATTACAAAATCGTATTTGAAAATTAGTCCGCCGCCTTAAATAGCAGCATAGTTGTATAAAGGCTTATTCATATAGCTTTATTTTTTACATTCGTTCAAACCACTTAGTTGAAAGTAATCGATTGCAGCTAATTTTTAGACATAATTATTTCATTTTGAGAAGGAAGACCGATAACGAAATGTATTGTATAAGACTACTTCGGAACAGATGTTCATAATTATACGGGTATTCCCCTGGTACTGTAGTGATAAGTGTCATAGCAGCGTGTGTATGTAACCCTAATCAGTAGATTTTTGATATTAAAAAGCACCGCATTTTTAAATTCGTTAATTTCAATATATGACAGTTGCACTGTGAGCTATTAGGGCGAGTTATACGACAGTCACTAGTGTAGACTTAATATATAAGCTCTCACGTTCTCTAAACGTTACCTAAGTAGACAGAGCTTTCGCTGACCGCTTTTCACCAGGTTTACCAGTCACAAATTATATTGAATTTTTTGTACCCAATAACTCGAAAAAATGGCATTCATTGGTACAAGTTGATTAGGATTCGAACCCGCGTCTATCAGATCGTACGTCAGATCCGTTGGCCACTCGTCTATCACTGCTTTTTTGTATTTATGTGTATTGAACTAGATACAAGACTAATCGCCGATTACGTCCGTTCCCATTGTTGTGGCCAATTAAAAAATGGCAGCGACGTGTGTTGTAACGAAAAATCACTTGCGTTAAGATAATATTTTAATGTTAAAATGCAATAGTCTTCGATACATTAATACCTAGTTTACTTAAAATTGAGTCAAGTTATTAGCACCTAAAAGTTCTATCATTAGACACATTATAAATTCCACAATAAACAGATTCCGACGACAAAAGAATTTAAATATTTTGTTATCGGTTAACATTCGGAAGAGTGTATGACCAAAACAAAATCAATGTTTATATACCAAAATGTTGTAAATGAAAAAAAATATTACTTTTTTTTAATTACATACTAACAAAAGTAATATTTTTCAGCTGACAGAATCGCTTACATGCGTATCAGAACATATATATGTATGTACATCAATTCGTCAAACTCGTCGTCGGTACATGTAATCTGGGCCCCCCGAGTTTGTTAAACCATTTTTGTCACAATGAACGATCAGTGATATCACAGTTGTCGATTTTTGCCACTTTTGGTAATCTGCTGGTTCAATTTTGCTACTACGGTGTGCCACTGATACCCCAATATTGTTTCAATCGTGGCTAATTGTTAATCTTATCTGCCAAATATGTCCATATATTTGATTAAAAAACTGAAAATTACAAAATTAAATTAGTAGTTTACGATTATTGGCACAGTGCAGTGAATAAGTCGGTTTCATAGTGTTATTAAATGTGATAGGCAGACCCTAGACCCTGTTCTGTGGTAACCCGACTTAATTTTGAATGCAAATTTAGAAGTGATACGTGCATAACTTAATGGAAGTTAATTTCTGTCATGTTAGTTAAACATAATTAAAGGACCTAATCGTATTTGGAAAACTTAAAAAATTATATATATACAATTATTTTTTCGACGTTTAGAGTTATTGTCAAAGCAACTAACAACAATACAACAAACAATAACTCTAAACGTCGTCGTGTGTAACTGGGGTTACGCAGTCATACATAGATTATCGATGGTAAAATATACACGATTAAATCCTGTAAATATGTTTCTTTGTAATTTGTGTCAATAACAGCTGATATATATCATATGTAAGTCACATAATTGTATCAGCTATTATTGACACAAATTACAAAGAAACATATTTTTCAGAAGTATGAATAATGAATGTGTACGATATACAGGATGATTTTTAACAGTTGTCCTCCACAGATACAATGTGTACCTTTACGAATTATTCTCAAGTTCTTAAGAACTTATTTTTCTTTAAGTGCCTACAAAACTAACATGTGGCGTAAGGAGCTGCGTTTTGATTGGCTAGAGACAATGGCATTTCTAATTCAATCTATATATCTTATTTAATGACAATGTTTTATAATTAATGGCTGAATTATAATTTGAAAAATGTTTTTTTTTTAAATATCAGACTTTATCAAAGTCCAAGGACTTAACTGACTGCAACGTAGAACGACATAAAAAAATCTTCCATTTAATAACCGTAGCATTCTCGTTGTACCCACGCAACAGCTGGCTGTAAAAACCAATATACCCGCTGCTTCCTTTGTTATTTTTATATGGTTAGTTTATCCCTAATTGGAAAGGCAAAAAGTCTTCAATAGAATTTTGGTAGTTTTAAAAGCTGAAACCACGTCTTCATTGTTCTTGATAGTAAAGCCGAACGTGGCGCGCGCCCGCGCTTGTGTCTAATGTTAATATTTGCCGGTATGGTAGTGATCTATATGTACAATAAGTATAAACTCTTTTTTAACATGAATACTGTAAAAGCTCCTCTTTTATTCAATATTTGTTTTATAAAAAACATTCCATATTTTTGTCTAGTAACAAAACCAATCGTACTTCTTCGTCGTTTCATTATTGGAAAAAATGTTAAAATTGTTTGTCTTAATTTGAGTATTACTTTCATATATTTATGGTACCTAAGAGTCTTGTGTACCATAGGATATAATATTTTATTTCTTATATTATATAATTTATAATGTCAATCGAATAAATATGTAATAGATTTTTTATTTTATTAAAATGTCTGTAATAGATGAGTTTCGGAGAATAATGGACCTTTCATTATTCTCTGAAACTGCCCCATATGATATAATTATCATCTCTTCGACAAAAATATGTATCCCCATTTGTTGCAATTTAGTTTGATCGTCTTTGTTAACTAAGTCGTACATACAATGCAATATAATTGCACTCAGTACCAGGGGAAAATGATGCTTTACGAGAAGCATGTCTTGGTATTTAGAATTTCAGTATCCCAGTTTGTTTTGCCAATGTGATGTGCAGGATGAACATATTGACGATTATTTCATTGTTGAAAAATTACCGTATTGCATATCATCTTTTGTCACCTAAATATTGAATGCAAATATCTAGTGGAACACTACCACATCTATTTTTTTTGTCAATTTATCACTCTCCAGGGTAGTTTAGAAATTAATAAGTTAAATTTTGTAATTTAAACAGTAAATATGGTTATTTTTATAAATGCTTGCTGTGATATGCCACAAGTTGAATTATCAACTAATTGCCATTTTTAATATCATATTGTTTCCTTTCATACTTGTGGCAACCGAATTTAGTTGTGATTTATCGTTTTGTAGCGAATACGATTGTCTGTGTAAATAAATAAATTTCTTTGAGGAAACAAGAGTGTTTAATTTAATATTTTTTCAAATAGAAATCTTAAGAGTACTTTTGATGTTAACACTTTCTTAACCAAGGAGTTATTCTTCTGCACCTGAAAGTAATATTTTTGTAAGCAAATAATTGAATAGTTGGTAACACCACATATAACATT
Source organism: Meandrusa payeni (assembly GCA_029286785.1). NCBI lineage: Eukaryota > Metazoa > Arthropoda > Insecta > Lepidoptera > Papilionidae > Meandrusa > Meandrusa payeni. The sequence goes on along the minus strand of JAGSMX010000024.1, from coordinate 10,541,073 downwards.
ATATTTAACATTGCCGTGTCATGTCATTCTTGGACATGTTTCCTTACTTACACCCAAGTATTGGTGAGGCATTCCATCAGTTCATATTCTTGAATCAATGCCATGCAGATGAATCCATAAAAATCAATAGCCAAAAGGAATCAAAATGCACAGATATGTAGAACCTAGGTTGATATTGTCTTAGATCGAGCATAGGGATAGCGAGGTTTATTATCTTTATTTCATAAAAATTATATAAAAGTACCTTTTTCAAAAATATCCGATTATTATTACTATTAGCGACTAAATAAATTAGAAAATGAAGTATCTATAGAAACAGAGTAGTCATTGGGCCTAAGACATAAAAAAATGGTAGGAAAAAAACTTAGCTTAACAGTTGGCTCAACATTATATATCATGATGACCATCTTTTTCATTATAGCAGCATTATAAATTAAGAGTACAAAAACGTACTACAGTCAGTAGTGCCTTCTGCTTTACTTATTACACAGATTATACACAAAGTTACTAAAGAGTACTACTACCAAATTAGACTATCCAGTTCTAGATCAGTTTTATTGCTTTACCTAATATCAGAATTAATAATATTTATTTTAAAATAATTTTTAATGTTTAAACAGTGGATTTTTAAGAAATTGCCCTCCAAACAGTGGATTTTTAAGAAATTGCCCTCCACACATTTGTCTAACCAGCTTCGATAAAGTTTCAGCTACATATAAAGTCTTATATGACTGACAATGTAGTGCAGCAAGCACATTCTGGTGATGCTTCTCACATAGACATATATCATCAAGTAGATATATAATCCCTACATCTGGTGAGATATGTCCACCTCTATATACAACAAGTTCCCTATGTCATGTGTGTTGTAAAAGACATCGGCGATACTTGCGAGTGGATGTATAACGTGTTTAAATATTGAGACATTTCTTCATACTTGTATACTGCTTTAACTATATCTTAGATAAATAGACGTCGGTACAACAGCGTCAATACATAATCCTGTTGGTGTACTTTAATGGAAATGAGCCAGGGGAGAAAAATAATGATGCAAAAGTGGTAGTTTACAATGACAAACTAACTCTTAGTTTGTCAAATCTTGTCCAACAACATATCTGAATATTAAACTAGTGAGTGTGCCTGGATGGTGAAAAATCGTATACCGATGCCCGTCTCTGTGGGTCAAAGGCCTATTTATTTATTTAATAAAGAGAAAGTGATAATGAAAAGAAGATAAGAGCTGAAAAAGAATGGCATACCTCAGTTGTTTATGCAAATGATAAACAAGATGTCATAATTAATCAAAATTGAAATCTGTACTATTAGACTACCACTTTGATCTAGAGTGTGAGTTTTATTGTTCATTTGTTTAAAAAAAATCATTAAAACCATTACTGTTTTACTTTGTCATCTTTTGCTTAATTTTTTTTCCTTTTTTCTTTTCACCAATTGTAATAATTGTTTACTTTGCAACAAGCTTATTAGATCAGATATATCTGCTATGTGGAGAGCCTAATTATACCAAGTGACTTATAGTTTGTCAGAAAATCAATTGAAAAGATAAATTCTTAATGATTATTATTGCCTTCATATTTTTATTAGGTTAAAGATATTATGCACTCATGCTATATATGTGCTCTAAGCAAACATTTGTGAAAGGTTGATGATAAAAATTTTCTTGTGGTGCCACATCACAGAAATTGACTCTAAAGCAAACAAGTAAAAGAAAAGGTGAATAACTAAGAGGCTCTTTAGTGAGTGTTAACTTCTTTTAAGCTTCTTTTATGAATGCCTTCCATGTTGGTAATAATCATTTTACAACCCGGGGAGACTACTATGTTTCAATAAAAGCTAAAATTATAAATAAAAGTTGGACACTTTTTAAACAAACCTTATATATTGTCCCACTACTTATATCTGGTTTCTTTTTTATAAAATATATTTACCTACAACTTACTTTAGAAGAAATACAGAATTTTATTTGATTAATTATATAGCATTATTTGGTAAGGTTGCAAAATATTTGTATGCCAAATATATTGAAAACCACACATTTTTTTTAAGACAATGTTGACTAGAAAATACCTGTGCAAATTAACCCCTGAAACGCATTCAAGGTTAATTGATTCTTGGATCATCTCTTCCGATAATAACAGGTTGCCAAACCTGCAACATATTTAAGTGTATATATTCATGTTAAAAATCATTACAAAAAGGCAAACAAACAACTCCAAATGTAGATAACAAATGCAATTAACTACATATTTTTTTCATTAAATGGGTTTTTAGATATAAGCTCAAATAGACATCACGTATCATACCATTTCACACTCACCACATTGAAGCAGCTGCACAGGTTTTAAGAGAAACCTTCTTTATTCTCGGCAGATGAATGGCAAGCGGCAGGCTAGTCTTGCACTTCTCTCACACAGAATGCACCGATCTGGTCATCCTTTTTCTATTTACAATTTGGCCTTCATTCACTGACAAAAGATAACTTCCATACCCAGTATCCCAGATTATGTTAGAAGTGACTTACTTTCAGACTTGTTGGTTTTAGGTTTCAATATAGTAATGCATTTCTTTCAACACTACTACCATACTTCAAGTTGACAAATGTGATCCTCCCGGCCAAGCTTTACAGAATTAAAACATCCATCTCATTTTACATACATCTTTATTTATCTAAGGTCCCACATCATTCCGCATCACAATATAACATGCACTGTTTGTTAATTAACTTATATTTAAAGACATGTTTATCAATTTAAAAATCATAATGTATGTAAAGATATTGGTGTGATAGAGCTATCACTATACATTGCTCACTTATTGAAACTAACATTTAAAATACTCCTCGCCATACAAACAATTCTGGTACTAGTGCTTTATCGATGTCTCACCTCATGTCTGGGGCTTATTGTTGTTACTCCATCCACCACCATTGTTTGGACCTGGAGCTCCCCCACCATTCCCACCCCAATTGCCTTGTCCATTAGACCAGTTTCCTTGGTTCCAGTTGCCTTTACCATTCCAACCTTGGCCACCTTGATTCCATGGTTGAGGTGGTCCATTTGGACCCCAGTTTTGGTTGCCATTCCAATTTTTGCCGGAGTTGCCTTGCGGAGGCCCACCCTGCCAGTTGTTTGGTCCAGAATTACCAGGACCGCCTAAAAATCCACCCCACCCAGCTTGATTAAGGGCCGCAGCGACAAGACTTATTGGTAAATTAAAATTAGCCGGTGGCCCTCCACCATTAGGATTGATCCCCAAATTTTGCATGTTAAGAGAATCTATGTTACTATTACCTCCATTGCTAGAGCCGCCAGAAGGGCCTGATCGGTTCCCATCCCAATTTGGTCCATAAGAGTCATCTTTCCAGTTGTGGTTTGACTTGTTTTTGATTTTGGGTGCTGCACTTGAGACTGAAACTGAAGCACCTTTGATAACATGATCTTCACCACATAAACTTTGTGCCACTTCAGGATCTAAGAATGTTACAAATCCAAATGCCCTGAAGGGGCGAGGTACAAACACATCTGTAACTTCACCAAATCTTGAAAAATATTCCCGTAGATCATCAGCCGTCATATCTTCAGTACATCTTCCCACGAACACTTTACATGGCATCTGCGGTACTACACCCTCTTTGGAATTAGGGATACGTACATCAACCCATCGTCCATCAATATTGTGCCTTTGTGCCAATGCTCTCATTTGCGAAGCGTATGTGGCAAAACGAATAAATCCGAAACCTTTAAATGAGCCATTTTTGTCTTTTTTCAACTGAACCATTACAACGTCACCAAATTGTTCAAAGTACTGTTTAATAGATTCTTCTGTTGACTTCCAAGGTAAGCCAAGACAAATTAAATCAGAACAGGTAAGTTTCTTCTCCAAGCGTTTGGTTTTAGCAGCTGAATTTTCAGATGATACATCTTCCATCTTACGTTTATTTTCTTTCGGAAATACACAAATATACAAATTTTTGCCCCATCCGGATTCGTTTGGGGGATGCAGTTTGCCATCATTTAATCTGATGCCCCTAATCGACTTAGTATCAGCGTGTCGATATTTCAGCCCGCATGTTCCAGGAAACTGCGCTACGAGCGTTGATAGAAGAAGGGTGCCGTCTTGTTCACAAGGGATTTCCACAGCATTGGTGTCATCTTCATCTTCACTTACTTTTATATATTCAAATATATCTTCATTGTAGTTTTCACTTCTGTTGTTCATTTTGGCGGTTATTATTCTTTAACCTCCTTTTTATTCACAATATTTAAATTATAGAGGCAATGAACAAAATGGCTACAATATGATACGATACCCAAGCCAAAGAATCATAGAGTAGCAGAGTCTAAAATTTCTACGTACTAAGCTGCTGTCAAAATTCTCTATGGTTTTTGGATGCATTAATTTTTTTGAGCATATACCAAAAAACTACTAAATAATTAAACAAACGGCATGTATAGAAACAAAATCAGGAAACTTTTTTTAATTAATTAAAATCTACGAAAAATACTACCTTTTAAATTTATTAATTTAGTTATATCAATATAAATGTAAATGCAAAAATTCGTGTGTTAAAAAAGTGTTAGTACTCCATCATAATTAAATACATTTATTTATAAAGAATCTCAGAGTCAAATCACACAAAGTAAATACTGCAACATTTTTACAGAAAAAGTATATTTGCTCGCGAATAAAGAAAGCGCCTGGCAATTATTAATATTTAAAATGCATTTGTACGAAATTTAAATATTGTTTAGTTTTTAAATTTTTTTTCACTTATACTGCCTTAAGGCAGAATTAAATATTGGTCAACCCCCAAGTACTGGGCTCATAGAATAAGGCTGCGGTATGTCCTGCCTGCCGTAAAAGGCGACTAAAAGGGGCCTCATGGGCGACAAGGGTTTTTGTCATCCGCTGCAGTGGACTCAGGAAGATTTTTTTTTTATTGACGAACTACACAGATTGGCCAGAGAAGCTGGCCTTGACTGCTTCACCGGATTGAGAGGTGGCATAGCTCTTAGGTCGCTTAGCCTGAACCTCTATTGCTAGTAACTCGACACAAGGGTCCCCCCGGTGAGGGGTAACCTCGGCTTGGACGGTTACTATGTTACGCGTAAGCATGCCGATCCGAGGGCGCCCGAGAGGGCCGAACCACGACTCGGTCGGTTGCTATTTCACGGATAATCTAAGAGACATTCAAAAGCTAAACTAACTTTGAGTGCCACTTCGGGAAGCGTTGGCGCTGGGAGAAGAAGTGGCCGAAGAAACTCCAGCAACGCTCCTAACATCTAAGGGGTGGGGCCTGCCCATAAAATAGCGGTAACGCGCAAGGATTATTCGCAACCTCCGACGGTCGCGAATGGACGCTTTGTGGATTTGTAGAGATCTAGCCTGTGCAATGGTAATCGCGTCGTCCGGATCGTCAAGAACGTGTCTCGGCCTCCGGGCGACGCGACAGAATTTATTATAGGAAGGCTTATAAGTGGCGGCACTTACAAGAAGTTTGTTAGAATGTTTGGTGGCAGTCTCGAAAAACCGTCGAGATGCCTGCTTAAAGAATTGGGCTATTGTCGGTAACCCTGTATCAACGTGGAGCTCGCGATTACGTACGAACCACGGCGCACCCGTGGCTCGTCGCAGAAAACGATTCTGAATTACTTGTAACCTATGGATATGGAGACTCAGGAAGAAGGCGAGATTGGGTGGTCCGGTGTCGCCTTAGCACTGCGTGGATGCTGGGGGAGGGATTTACCTCGCCGGGATATGCTTAACGGCACAGTGCAGAAGTCCAGAGATGCGTTCCACTAGAGCTTCCGTATCCCCTTGTCATTCAATGAAGAAGGCCTCCAGGGGGAAATAATGAAATATTGGTATTACTAAGTAAGCACATAAAGAACTATAATTGATGAAATGTATCTTAAGATAGGATATATGCTAAATGAGTAACTGAAGGCAAGGCCTACTTTAAAAAACTTGGAGCTAAGTTGCTATTTTACGGGGTAGGAACATTACTGTTATATGGAACACTATAAAGCATTTATAAGTTTGGAGTCGTAGCGACGTCCATATGCCACTCCTACAATTGATACTCTACCCTAGTCATCTAAACGCAATTTATGGGGAAGTTCCTAGGAAGGAAGCTTTTAAGGAATTTTTTTGTGTGTCACTATCATTCTGCATTTATTTTGTTGTACATTTGAAGATATTAAATATTCCATTTCATAATAATACTTATGTATATAATAATTTTCAATTGAATTACATAGTCGATACACCAAAATGGACAAATCTTGAAAACAACATGATTATTTTTTTCCTGGTGTATTAAGTACGAGATCATTAAGACCTAAAAGTTTGATTCGTATAGAATATTTTACTAAACTTCACATTTAAGTGAATAGTGAATAGTTATAGCGCCATGCATAATAATATCGAGGCAAGGTAGTTCCACAGAAGCGGATGTCGTGTCACTGGCTCACCTTGAATTTTGACTTTTACCACTAAAACTTACGTGGACTTAAAATACTTACATATTTAAATATTATATTGGTTATTCGTGTCTTAAACTACACTCTTGGGATTTGTTAGGTACGGTTGCTCTTTGTAACATAATACTACTAGTTTAAGAGTTTTGGTATTGTAATAAACCAAATATTTTTGTTTGATATTTTTTAATGTTTTTCGATTGTACGATTTCTAGTAATTTTTGTGTTCAATTTACCAATATAATGCAGTTTTGGCTAAGCAGCGCTAATCAAACTAAGACACAAATACAATTCTGTCTGTCTGATATTATGCTGTAAAATAGTTGTTTTGTACTTTTCTCTGTGACACTCTTTCAAACATTGAACTTCGGATGATTCAAGTAGCTTTAAATTTAAGTGTTTCCAAGTAGGAATGGTAAATAATTGAATAAACCGCATTCCTTATTATGAGTAAACAATTTAATATGATCATTAGATGATTGTGTAAAATTAATTAACTAATTTAGAAATTTCATAATCCGCGATTAGCACAAATTAAAAGTGTTTCATCGTGCCAAGTTATGTACGAGTAAGTCTGTAATTAGCTCGCCTGCCATCATAGTTGTCGCAACACAACAGAGCGTAACTTTGTTGTCGAATATAACAACACACATACGTCTTATATAGCAGAATGACGGAAAGCCATTAATGTATGTAGATTTGAAAAATTGGCCGATTACATAACCTTTTCATATTGCATAGCACTATGTCGCCATTTACGTAAAGGAATTTCAGTTGTAGGATAAAAAGACTATGGTTTATGTCCTACAGAGACTTACAAACCGGTTTTCGAGACGACGGTTATTGAGTCTAGAATCAAATCAAATCCCTAAAACATATGCTTCCCATTCCACTGGTTGTGAGTTATTGCCGCGTCATAAACCTGTTACGCAGTGGAAATGCGAGTACAATCGGAAGTAGTGATACGATGCTGACTTTTCACTATGAAGATGAATACAATTCAATTACGATTGTGCTAAAAACAATAACCCACTAATTTCATAATGATTGGCCATTTTTTTATGTACATAATTATGTACGCGATTGCCAAGTACTAATAGTGGACAATGGCCAAAAATAGAAACAAAACCGACGACGACTTTAAATAAAAACTATGCTAAAAATACCAGAATAATGTTAGGACCTCTTCCTTTCTTTTAATCTGTTAAAAACTAACAAACTAAACTAAAAAATAAAAAACTATAAAAGTTGATGTTGACACAGTTGTATTAAATAGTCGGGGGGGCCCTGAGACCCCGAAGAACGAGAAGTGGGGAGGCTTGCCAAGCCTTATCGGGTATCACAGCAGGGTCAGAAATGTATCATGCAAACAGTGAACTTGTAACAGCCATTCAATTTAGATTTAATATGGTTATAATTTATTTTATTTGTATTACAGAGTTGGTATCAAAATGTCACGATATGAACTTTCTCAGTCGCGACGACCAGAAGACCGGCTTAGCGAGTTATCAAACGACTCGCAAATTACCTCATATCTGTGCTGCTTACTTGATTAATTTGAGAACCATAAAATACGAAACTTCTTAATTGTTTATATATATTTTAGCAAATATTAAACAGAAAAATCGTTTGTTAAAAAATTAGGTTTTTATTTTTAACATTGTCAGTAACCAGATACATGCAAAGAATTAATAAACCAGTACAGTATACTTTAGTAAATTTACTTTTATTTAAATTTTCTATTTTTCCACGAGGCTATATGAATTAATAGATTACAAGATAATTATTGTTTGTATATATACCTATATATATATACCTATGGCTATCATCTATAAGACGTGTTTAAAAATGATACAAGTATATTTATGGGTAAAAACAAAAACCGTCTTTATATTTAATCAAACGTGACCGATCAAACATTAAAAGTATTATAGTCCTGTATTATGAAGTTCAAAAAAGAATTCACTTTCTTTTTCATTTACTGCAATAATGGACGAAAAAATTAAGAACGTAATGGCTGACACACGGCTGAGAGATTTACACCATACACCTGAGGCTACAACATAGTTGCAGCGTGTAAGGCATATATGTATATATATACAACAAAATTTGTGATTTTAAAGATATACAGACATGAAGGATTGTTCTATTTTTTTATGACGAACTACACAGATTGGCAGAAGCTGGCCTTGACTGCTTCACCGGATTGAGAGGTGGCATAGCTCTTAGGTCGCTTAGCCTGAACCTCTATTGGTAGTAACTCGACTCAAGGGTCCCCCCGGTGAGGGGTAACCTCGGCTTGGACGGTTGGATTGTTCTATCTGTGTTTAAAATACAGGAAACCTCGTAGGGGTGGTGACGAGTTTAATGTGGTTTTTTGTCAATATTTTTGGAACACGTGGACGAGCGCCATAAATACAAAATAAAAGAGCTCACAGCAGTATTGTAGAAACTACATCGGAATTAGTTTGCTTGGCTTTAATGTCAAATTATATGCTTGAAACGTGTTCACCTTCTGACTTTTTAAACGTGATCTTACGGAAGATCTTTTAGAACAGGGCGCATCAAGGTTGTGTGCTTTTCCTGGCGAAGGTCACGGACCAGTTCCGCAACATTTCTCTCTCGATATAGAACAAAGACCGTGTGCTGTGAACGGCCCCTTCACTAGTGATCGCCCCGCGCCTTGTACAGCGTCAAGTTTGACAGGAAGCGCGACCAAGGCAACAGAAGGAATAGACAACAAAACACACACATAAATAATATTCATAAAACATACAAGTCGGTAACGAAGAGTCTTTATTCTATTTCATTTTTCAATATTATTTTTAATTTATTTTCCATTTGGAAGGAAGATTTTAATCTCTTAAGTACAGAAGCTCACTTTGCAATCAATACCTAATAAGTTCGTGATTACTATTTTTGCTGCCCCACAAACGTCAAATATATAATAACATAAAATTTAAGTATATAATAACATAACATACAAAACCTTTTCGTTTTCCCTGTTGACCATTATGAAGTCGTGACACTTATCGTCGTTAAGCTTTAAAATATATATTTGTTAAGGAAAACTTTATCTATACATATAAATAAAATTGAAGTGTCCGTTTTTAACAATAAAATAACCATGCGTTTTGGTATATGTACCGTATATTTTTACGAAAATAATATATAATTACGTATATTTATACGGTACATGTACCAAAATAACATTTTTTACAATTTTTGTCTGTTTGTAAGTCTTACTGTTTGTTTCCACTAATTAATTGTATTTAAGAACTATTAGGGTATTTCGCAGAATCCGCTGCCGTGGATTATGCAGCGCCCATATACAACATGAATATTAATTTAATAAACTTTATGTCAAATTCCACGCGGATGAAGTCGCGGGCGCTGCTAGTGGAAAATAAATGCGTTAAAGTTAAGTCGAAGAACCTCAAATTTACGTGTACCGTTAGGTACACCTAAAAAAATTACATTTCCTTGAACAGGTTGTTACGTAATTTGTCTTTGCTGTATGGGGTCATATACCCCATAATTTCTTGTTTTTGTTTAATTTTAGTGATTATTTTATTAACTTTAATAAAAAAAAGCCAGACATCTTGACTTATTATATTCTGTGAAAAATGTATAGCCCTTAGACCTTCATTTGTAAGCAAACCGTTGATATTATAATGATGATAATGATTCAAATAATGGCTAGAGAATTTTTAAAAGTAGAGGTTGAATACAATCTATATCAAACAACAAGAATTCACTTTTCCTGTATTTAATGACAATTCCATATTTTTGATAAAAAAATCTAATAACATTCTACGTCATCTTAATGTACTCTCTTCTTGTCATTGCAAGTCCAGACATGAAGTGTTGTTACAATACCTACCGCGAACAAGGAATATATTTACTTTCTAATTAAAGTGGAGAATTGTACTCTTGGGCCAGATATTGGATGTAGTGATTCAGTTTTGTCAGAGCCTCTCTAAGCTGTTTGTTATTCTGTGAGCGTACAGACGGTCGAGGAATTTTCGCTCCAGTCACCACACGGCCACTGACACTACTTGTGCCTACTAATATTAGTAATAATGTTTATAATAATATATTATACGACCTTAAACAGAAAGAAAATAACAAGTTATTCTATCTGATTATAGATTATTATCGTTTGACAATCTAAAAAGATTGCGGCTCTACTCCAATGTTATGTTAACGTAATTTATATTATTATTAATTTATAATTATGTTGAAGGATGAAGCAAATTCTCAGCAAGCGTTCTACAGACAAATTTATTAGCGTTTCCGCGTTGCGTATTAAGATCCTTGTTCCACCCAGACTTACTTGGTGTAACACGGGTTTTTCCAGCCCTGTAGTTCTGGGCTCTCAAGAATAAGACTACGGTATCCCGTGCCTGTCGTACAAGGCGACTAAAAGGGGCCTCGGGTTTCACTGGGCGACAAGGGTGGGGGCCTGCGTCGTCCACCAAAGTGGACCCGGGAAGAAGGCGACATCGGCTGGCCCGTGTCGCCTTCGCTGCGAGGGCACAGGGGAGGAGGAGTAACCTCCCCGGGACGTGCTCTCCTTGAGCACTTGTGCAGAGGGGCTCCGGTGCGTTCCACGTGAGATCCCGGAGCCCCTCGTCATGCACCGAGGAAAGGGCCACCGGGGAGGTTTTAGTGGGTAAGATCCCCACATAACCGCCGCCTTCCCTCCAGAAGGCGGGGTATCTTTGTGAAGATTTCCTCCCCGTCAACAAAAAAAAACACGGGTTTTCTCTCGGTTGTCCTTACACTAACATACTTATTTGCCACGTTTTAGTTTGTTGAAGTTGTAAAAGCAAAGAAGTTGTAGTCCTTCAACATAAAAAATCGTAAGTGTCTAATCACACTCATCAACTATCGGACATGGTTGTAAATTAGTTCTTTAAGCATAGGTCAAGACTAAAGATAAGTCTGCTTTATTCTATAAGTAACTAAAATATTTATTACAGTAGGTATTATAAATAAGCTATAATTTTGTAATAAGTAATTTACACATGAAATTTCTAGTTACTTTACAAGTTGTCAAAAATTTCTTGCGCAAAATACACAGAAGTGGCAGTAGCTAATCGACAAGATCGTGCAGTTGAAATTTGGATTTCTGTCGCAACAAACGAAAACGAAATTCATTGGATAGAAAAATTTCTAATAAATTTAATACTATAGAGTAGTTCATGGGATAGAAAACTTAATGTTTATTTGATGGATTATTTAATCCAGCCTTAGGCTTCCTTTATTTAGCCTGTAGCGAGTTCTGCTGTAGGTGAAATACTATCGCGGCCCAAGGCAATGTTCTCTCTTGGAGACCCTTGCGTTAAATTACTTAGCTAATAAAATACTAAACGAACTATTAGTTAATTATAACAAATACGTACTAAGAACTGCTAAGTACAAAAAGCCTCCGTGTAAAGCAAATATTGAAGTCCCTTTTCCCTTTTGTCTGTTAAAAAACCAATGACCAAATAATTTAAAACAAAAACTTGCGACCTGACCTGGTCGCGGGTTCGTATCCCAGTCGACTTGTGCCAATGTATTGTCGTTTTTTTCGATTTTTTTCGAAAGCTGTCTCTGTCTACCCCGTGTGTCATAAAAGGACTAAGAATGAGAGTTTTGTTTTATCATTGAAGATAAACTTTTACAATAACATATTAAAGGAAAAACCTATTTATCATACTATATAGGAATTAATTCTCTCATTGGTTTTCATAATCGGGCTAGGGAGATATAGCGCGTTATCTACGTTTTGCTTGATCTCCGGGCTCATTAAGGGGGCAAACCAAATGATTTTCTTTGTAGTTAAACTGGTTGGGCATGGGACACATAATCGTTATATTTATTATTGGAGTAAGGAGTGAGAGTGGAGATTAGGCAAAGACCATGCTGCTCGCGTGATATTACGTGCCTACCAACACCCATTAAACGTAATGCAGGTGCGTTGCCAACCTATTCTAAAGAGCTGGGCAGCCGGTAGCGTTCACCAGGCCGAACGCAAAAGTATAATTTTTGTATAATGCACTTCATGCCGGTCTTCTGCCAGGTCGAGGTACTTCCTTGATCGTGCCAACCCATTGGGTCAAGCATAAGAATTTTCAATATCCCTACTGCTGTTGGCTTTACTATTTCATATAAACTAATCATTATAAATAAAAAATATATTTAACTTCAGTCAACTTGAGCAAAATATCAAAGATAGACAATACTATTGCAAGATATTATGCCATTTAATACTGCGAATGATGTCGCAAGCTTAAATATCAAAGTTGTTGCACGCTTCGAAAACTAAACTTTAAAATGTTATTTCGCAAACAATTAAGCTGTTAAGAATGCAATTGTTGTTTTTTTATTCGTGAATGGACACGTAGCACGAAAACGCGAGGAATGCGGCAGAAATAATTGACTACCTAGTTACCGTCTAGGTTATACTGTAATAACATTCAGATTTCAAGGAATGTGTTGATTAAATAAATGTCATTTTATTTTCAATTTATTCATTAACGCTTCAAGTTTTTTTTTTAATAAAAAGCCAGGAAGTCTGAACAGTTTTAACGGATTTTTGAGAAGTAGCTTTTAGATAGTTTAGCCTGATGAGCGACCCCTGCTTGGGCGGTTACTGTAATAGCGTTAGCATTTCGATCCGATCCCGACATTTATTAAACTGCTAATAGTTTAGGGCATAGTCTGCGAAATATAAGGCCGTAGCTAACAGTTTAAGCTTAATTGCATTTGTCAGCAAGAATGTTAGTTACATTTATAACAATTTTTTTTTTGAAAAAAAAACTTGCCGGCCATATAGAAGGTATGCTTACGGCAGTACCTACATGTGAGAAGCTACCTGCATGTTGAGATCCATGTGTTGTGTGGCTCGGCCACTGACCGGCGATGACCGGCGCACTCCGCAGCCTTCGTATTTCGAACTATTGTACGAAATATATTTAGATATCTCTGTCGACAGATACTTTAGGGATTGAAATTGTTATCTACTAAAATAATACAACAGCTTCTGATTTTTATAATTTATTTTTTTTGCATATTATAAAATAAAACCATGGGAATAGATTTTTAAAAGTACTAATTAATAAATATACTTCTTAAATACGCGGCAGCAAATTTAAATTTGTATTAAGAAGATGCTTCTCATTCTTAAATTACTTGGATTCTTACCGTAGAGATACGTGCAGCTTATTGCTTTGCCTGAAAAATTATATTTGAAATAAATAGTTCAGCCGTCGCAATGCTAATAGCAACAGTATAATAATTTCGCTACTTTAAAATATGGGAGAAGAGTTCTTACACCCCGCCTAAGAATAAAAATTTTACCTTTTTCTTAATTATCTTATAAATTCTTAAAATGCGAGACCATATAATAACAAAATTCATTTCAATAAAACAACAAATCGATTAATTAATTATCATCCAGGACTGCATTTCCACTTAACGTCAGCTGTGATGGTAGTCAAGAATTTTTTTTAAAAAGTAAAGTTAAAAAGTTTTATAAAAAAAAGTTCGTTTTTGACAGATGGCACCTGCACGGTAAATCAAATTTCAATGATATTATAATAAGTGCTTAGATATTTTATTGGTCTTTTTATTTGACTTGAATATTTGTAGTTAAATAAAAAAAATGTTTATTCACTTTTAAAGTAAAAGTATAATAAATATTTATTAAATATGGTAATAAATATTTTCATAGGGTACAACACTAACGCAGCATGAAGGACAACGCATAATACGGGAATGAGTATGTGTGAGTGAGCCAGGGCGACAGGCTCGTGTGCAGCCGCGCCGAGCCCGCCTGTGTTGGTGTTGCGCACCATCTGTTCTTATACACACCTCTCTCTGTTTCACAACACGACCCAGTTGCAGCTAACACACACCAAGCCGCCAACGACCGAAACCTCTCGACGCCAGCCTATAATTTCTGTGCATACATACTAGTAGTACACATTCATGCAATTTAGATATTAAGCAACATAAGACTTACAAAAGCATAACTTTCAGTACAGCATACATTATGAAATAAACAACCTTTGAGTTTCAAAATCAATATCAAAGTGATCTTGTTTTGTAAATTACACTTTAATTGCTTACTTCATGAGAAATTAAATTTGGTATTTAGTTAACTTGTAGCTTTTACGATGTACGAACGTGTGTATAAACACGTATGTAAAAACATTTAAACTTCAGTAGAGGTCAATGTACAACCAATCCTTAATGCCTTGCAAAGCGCAGGATATACAGTCTTGAAACGTGATATCTAAGGATTGGATTGGATTGAAGAAGGGTGGCAGTGCTGCATTATTTTATAAGGTTTGTTTCGCATACATAGTGATCGGCACACCATGTGTGACTTTTAGGGGAAGGCCCTTCCCCAGGCCGATCTCCAGTGGAACGCACCAGAGTCCCTCTGCACTGTGCTTACAAAGCACGTCCCGAGGTAACCCCTCTCTCAGCACCCTTGCAGTGCAAGGCGACACGGGTCGGCCGATGTCGCCTGCTTCCCAGTCCACTGTAGCAGACAACAAAGGCCCACCCTTGTTGCCCAAGAATCTGAGGCCTTTTACGACAGTCGAGGAGTACCGTAACCTTATTCTACGAGCCCAGAATTACGGGGCTGTCGGCCCTGCGTCTCCCACTCCGAGTGGGTTCGGGCCGTATCCTCCGGCGGTTTACTTCTGAACCAGGATGGCTTCACAGACGAAAACCAGCGCCTTCCATTTCCTTCCTGCGGCCGGCCGAGAGGTCGTGCCCGATGTTTTGACCAGGATCCCTCGCTCCACTTCTCACGCTGGGCACACGGCTAACATGTGCATCGTAACCCAACCTTACTAAATAAATAACTACGAATAGGATCACATGAAGCAAGAAAGAAAGTCATTAACGTTGAATGGCCATGGCCGACACCTTATTCGCTCCCTTTGCGGTTGGGTTGACAGCAACATAAATATTGCACCTACATGTTGTTCACTCTGTTTAAGGTTATCTATCGATGACTTTCTAACCTTTTCATGTTTAACACATTCCTCTAATATGTGATACACATCATCCACCACTCCACGAACCTCTTCCTTTCTACCTTTCTTAAACTGGCTCACCGAATTGTGAGTATATGTACCTACATATACCTACATAAAGTACATATATCTACATTCCAAGCCTCAAAGAGGACATCTACTGATGTTCCTTACCTACCTCCTTCCTACCTTACTGCAACCATTAGGCAAGTTTTCATATTATACGAAATTAAAATAGTTCATGCTTAGTCGTATCTAATCTGCGAGAATCAATCTATGTATATTTTTTATCGACGGAGCGTCTGATTGTCGCGAGTACTCAGAAGTGCTTTGATCTTGAAACTTTATCAAGGGAGATTATAAGATATTGGTCGAGTGGATTTACTCGTAAATACTTAATTTATAAAATAAATATTGTTTTCTTAGTTTCATTTCTAAATATAAGAACCTGGCGGCAGGAATTACGGTTATTAATTCCTATTTCATATATTTTCTAAACATTTAATTGAAGAATTTACTTAATCCACAAAGGGTGTAATTGAAAGTAAATCTTGTTTAACAAAGTAAAAATAATTCAAAATCGGCTCATTAATAGAGGAGCTAGAAGCGCAGAAACACTAAAGAAATAAAGACGAATTGACT
Source organism: Meandrusa payeni (assembly GCA_029286785.1). Lineage (NCBI taxonomy): Eukaryota > Metazoa > Arthropoda > Insecta > Lepidoptera > Papilionidae > Meandrusa > Meandrusa payeni. Next base: position 10,524,890 of record JAGSMX010000024.1, on the reverse strand, counting down.
GCCTTGACCTTTTTGGAACTCGGTTTTTCAAAGAGACCGTGTGGAGTAGTGTTTATTTAACACTGACGGTAAGACCTTCATTTGTACCGTTTTGTTTTTTAAGTTGGTTGTTGTTTTTAATCGTTAATAAAATTGTACCCACATATACTTTTTATATATAAAATAAAAAAAAACATACGTGGCCAACCGTCGCCTAATGGTCATCGTCAACAAAAATGTCTTTTTTTTATACTTTCTTAGCTTGAAAATTGCTTGAGACCACGATCTCACCTGATATTAAGTCGAAATGCAGTCTCTTGAAAACACCTATATTGTAATCGGAGTGAAAGACAGACGCTGGAAAACTATTCCAGTCTGTCCGAATAATGAATGACGAAGCAAAGCGTTTCGTTCGGGTTTGAGGGATGTTCACAACAAAAGGATGAAACATTTTTTATACTATTAGTTATTAGTTTATCGAAGATATTCATGCGGCACTTATTAAAGTTGATTATTTAAATTGAAAGCATATTTGATGGTAACGATGTACAAGATAAAAATAAGTGTGCACTTTAATTTGCTTATCAACTATCGTATTTTGTAGCAAATGTTGAAGAGTAAGGCGGTATTTTCAAACGATAATTTTACATAGCTGCTTTCAGGCAGATTTCAAGTCCTCCTCGTTTTAAATCCAATATGATCAATTATCGGTAGATTAAAATATTTTAATACAAAGTAAGGAATTTGTTAATAAACAATGACCTTATGTAAGTACATTCAGAACCGTCTACTGAGGGAGTTCTGATTTCGCGACCAAATATATGAGTAATTTGATGAAAATTATTTTGAACTACAATAGTGTATATATAATGAAATATTTTTTGTATGTGTAAGCTCGTACTAGGCCCCTGATCGTTTATTATATATGTACAATGTTGTATTTGTCTATGCTAAAGCTATTATGTTTGTAAGAGACTTATGCTCCGTAACAGAATTTGTAAAAAAAATCAGAGAAGATTCCTGTCAGGTGCATGTAACATGACGGAGTAAAAAAATGAGTTTAGTGCACTGGAACTAATAAGCTTGATGAAAAGCGAAGAGTGATTCCTCTTCTTTTCAACAATTGTAAACGCACGCTCTTATCACCAGAGGGGATTGTATTGTTTTGTAAATACATGTATTTATGAAAATAACTAATAATAAGCTAAACACTCAGAATCTTACAAATTTGTTATCCAAAGCTAATGTAAAATCAAACTTGTCCAACTATGTAACATGTAAGTGACCTTTAGTTTTCTCACATTTAAGTCTTTGGTTTTATAAATATTTAATTCATCGTTATCATCATATTAGCCAACCAGTTTATCTGTTTGAAGGTCGAATACCAGAATCCAGTGGCGGTATTGTTTTTGTATAATCGATGTAAAAATTCTATGTCGATTTAAAAAAATCATATTATATTAAATGTATTTTAAAATTACAGATTTTATCGTGGTTTAATCCTATTTTGAATTCCCGTGTTTACACCGGTTATGATCAGGAGGAAACTGTTAAAATTCTAAACTTCACCTATTTTTAAAAGAAGCCTCTTAAACAAGTAAAAGTTCATAGTACTCTAATTACATTTCTAATTTTAATATAATAGAAATAACTGTTGCCTTGACACTAAATCAAAGGTCCTCAGTCCTCCGTTACACCGGGAAACCAAAAGGTTTATGTTTGGAACCTAATAAACACCATTGTATTACGAATTTTCTTTTTGCTTTAACCTTTAGTATAATAAGTATTAGGTCTTACAGGATTCACCTTTTAAGCTTTTTCACCTTCCCAATTCACTTTAAGTGGATTAAAACAGTTTTGTCACTAATACCGTAGCCTGCAGCTAACTCGGACGTGGTTTGCGATGGATCCGCATCCACCATAGCCTTCAATTCTTGATTATCAACCTTGGACTCCGAGCGCCCACGAGGCTTGTTTTGTAGGTCTAAATTTCCACAACGAAAACGTTAAAACCAAAAACGACTTCCTTTTGCGACACCACCGCCATACAAATCATTAATTCTGCAAGCCGTTTCTGCAGCACTAGTGCCATGGCGGAATGCGTACTCGTAAATACGAGGATATTTTATGTTTCCCATTTTGTAAACTGAGTGACGCAAAGAAAAAACCAAAGATGGAAATAACAGATGGATTACGGTTTTTAAAAACAAATACATGAGCAAATAGCTCTATAAATTCGAAATTGGAATTCCTGACCAAAGAGGAGATATTTGTGATCAACAGACGTACTTACGTTGTCTTAGAGAAGTTTCTTTATTGTATCTGTGAAAATTAAACATTTACATCTTAATTACTTAATGATTAGGTATGGCATCGACATTTAAATAGAAAAATAAATATGTATATGGCAATACAATGGCATTAAAGAAATGACAGTTTGTAATAACAAATGTGTGAAGTAGGTTACTGATAAGTTATGAAACAGGCGTGTAATAATTTTATGGTTAGTGTGTGTTAGTGTGTATGTCAATGTCGTATTTGCTGACCTTAAACTTTGCTAAAAGCGATTGGGAGCTTATAAGATTACTACAATATTATTTAAAAAATTTCGTACATATACAAAATAAAGTTCATAATCTAAGTTGGTATTTAAAATGACAAACAATTTAAAAATTAACTAATTAATATTCGTAAAGGCTTGTTAGAATACCGTTGCCTTATTAAATAATATAAAGGCGGTGTACGCCCGCAGTCACCTCTACTAACGTGCCACACACTAAAGTGCGGCGTCCTACTAAAGGTCAAAAATTATTCTCATTTAATTAAATTGTATACAATTCACCAACACTCTATACATTTATTTACAAAAATGGCTCGTTTAAAGATATTAGGTTTTTACAAGTAAAAACAGCTTTTGTTTTTACTTCAAATTGAATCGAACGTGACGGATCAATAGTCGTTTTATTTTCGATGTATAATAGTTATATTACGAGGTGTAATCAACACTGGAGTTGCTCTTTTAACCTGCAACCCTAAAACCAAAAATCATAAATACAAATTATAGCACTTACGCCGTTGAACCAGATGGGATAGATTTTGGCTTTCTGTTATTCTAGGTACACTTATCTTCGCAAACATGTTTGGCGGTTCCGAGTTCTAACATCGCCTTTCTTAAGTCAGCAATCTGTCGATTTATTATTCGTCTAAGTTAAGATTATTTACGACTATAAACAATAACCAAGTTCAAATCAAATCAGCAACGGATTAAAGATTAGACGCTATTACGCGCTATCGTTTACTTTTATTTCCGAAGTACAGAAGTTGTGACGCTTACATTAATTTGATTCTCCCACATTCCTGCTATTTGTCCAATAAGGATTACTTGTCTTGGATTAAATCAATTTTATTTATTAAAAAAATTAAAATCAGTCCTTCAATGGCGCTATGAGTGCATAATCATTATAAAAATACCGACGAATTGAGTACCTCCTTTTTTGAAGCCGTTAACGTCTCCCAATTACTATTTTAGATTATAGTTAAGCCTTTCCTATAAGAAGGTGACCTAAGTAAGGCCAACGACCGCAAGTTTCAATGTTTTATTAACAAAACAAAATACATGGCGTCCAAATGAATCAATATTTATTTAGATTACAGATGTGCAGATGCTCGAGAGATGGAATAAGCTAACATACACTAGTGCAGCCCTGTAGTTCTGGGCTCTCAAGAATAAGACTACGGTATCCCCTGCCTGGCGTAGAAGGCGACAAAAAAGGGCCTTGGGTTCACTGGGCGACGAAGGTGGGGGCCTTTGTCGTCCGCTGTGGTGGACCCCGGAAGAAGGCGACATCGGCTGGCCCATTTCGCCGTGCACTGCAAGGGCACAGAAGGGGAGGGAGTAACCTCCCCCCCTCCCCTGGAAATCCCGGAGCCCCTCGTCATGCACCGAGAAAAGGGCCACGGGGGAGGTTTTAGTGGGTAAAAACCCCACATAACCGCCGCCTTCCCCCCAGATGCGGTGTATCTTTTTGAAATTATCCTCCCCGTAAACAAAAAAAAAACTTACACTAGTGAATATTTTGGTATTTTTGCGTACACGAAAATCTCTTGCTATAACTATATAATCTGGTAATAATCTTGTCCTGTCTGTAATCTGTATAATCTTACCTCTTGTCACTTTTTTTTTGAGTGACTGTCTCTATTAGTCCGAATGCGTAACATAGTACGAATAAGTTTATCGTAATGAGAGGTAGTTGGAACGAGCTGTTACAGCTCTCGACCAAAACCCTATTATCAGTAAATAAACACAAAGGCTCCTCGGCTGGATTGTCAGTTTAGTTTCGATAGCATTTTTTTTTCTGACCAACTACACAGATTAGCCAAAGAAGTTGACTTTTACTGCTTCACCATTGAGAGGTGGCATAGCTCTTAGTTTGCTTCGCCTGAACCTCTACTGCTAGTAACGCGACACATCAGTCCTCCAGTTGAGGGGTAACCTCGGCTTGGACGGTTACTATGAAGCGCGCCCTAAGGACAGGATTTGATTCAATAAAAGTTACAGCCTTTATATATGTCCCACTGCCGGGCACATGCTTTCTCTGTAAAAAAAAGTCTAAGGGCATAGTCCGCCACACGGCCCTATGCGGATTGGCAGGCTTCACATGTCTTAGAAAAAAATTCTAGAACATGTAGGTTTTCTCGCGATGTTTTCCTTTACCTCGGAGCGCGTAGGAAAAAAGATATTTGTTTCAATGTTAGAGATCAATTCTTAAAATAGCAGAAATCCAAATGCATGTGTGCTCATATTTCATGTAATGTGATATTCGACTGCACCTACCGGACAAACATTGCATCCACACTTACTGCTGAATCTGTGTTTTGCATTCGCAGAATGAGATAATTTATTTCCTGTCAATAATTCTTATTAAAACACCTTACGAATTTCTGAGAACTTTAGTTGAGTTTGTTTGTGTGTAGCAAATAACACATCCACTTAACCTCTTTTTAGCGGGGAGACAGAGACTGTAAATTGCTGGTTGTATGTTCACACAATGTATGTATGTGTATGTACAATGACTAGTTTGTATAATATCTACATAAATATTGTAATAACACGGCGTGGACTGACACCGCCTAAGTAATACGAGTTCAAGATACAAACATGAGCTAAAGTTTATAAAGTAGGATTCCAGGGGAACATGCCACTCCGCATCATTGATTGATGGGTGGGAATGTGTCGTACTAAATACGATTATGGGCATTTCTTTTGTTCACGCCCACGAGCACCATGGAAAACCTGCCCACCAAAACAGAGTTCGGTGTCCGTGGATCGATAAGCTTTGTTCTCTCTTTCACAATATTACTACCTAATAGAGGTTCAGGCTCTCCAATCATCTAAAAGAGAAGTCTCTAAACGCCTTTCAAATCCCGTGGAATAGCTTCGTATTGTTATGAATGTATATATGTAGGTTCGTCGTCACATTGCCAGGAACATTGCCAGCGATTAATGTTTAGGTTTTCGTCGACTCATCGTAAAAAATACCGGTGTGTATCCACAAACACAACTTTTATAATATAGGATAAACTCCCAAGGTGTCATTTAGGTCCAAATGATTCCTATCAAAATGCCGATTTTTATCAGATCAGAAGATTAAACACTTGTGTGTTTCAAAAGTTGAACTCCAGGACCCAACACTTAATACCAACAATAACTGACCACTAGTCCACGGGGACATAAATGTAAAACGAAATGTATAACAGATAACACAAAGTGCAACATTGTATTATCACTGTTTCATTTTCAATTATTAAAAAAGATACTTTCCAATTACAAATTACACAAGCTTTTACTATTATAATTTGTTTAATTTAATATAGTTGTAAATTGCTTTCATCATTAAAAAATAACAACTAGCACACAGTGACATGCATTATAAGATAAAGATTAAACAAAGAATGTTACTTATCGATTCAATAAAATATACTAATACTAGATATTCATGCCTGTGTAAACAATTGATTCCAGTGATTCAAAGCGATTAGATTATATGGTTTTTATTAAGCGGCTTATATGTATGTATATCGAAAATCCAACTGAGTATCAATTTTAAACTAGACATAAATATTATCAAAAATGCTTTGTATGTTTGTCCTATGTTTTTAAGATGTGCTATAAATATTTATATTTTCAATATTCTTAACGACTAACTATACTAAACTAAGAGACACTTACCGAGCCTAGTACTGAGATCGTACAGTTTAGTATTGTTAGTGCAAAATTCAGTTTGAAAATGTATCCCGGACCCTATGAATTCAAAACGTGACGTGAACGATATTGACTTTAGTTTCTTTTTAATGTAAAATGTAGTTTATATGTATTCTGCAGATTCCATTACTTTGTGTGTATATATTTAAATTTATTTGTAAATAAAAGCGTTTTTGTCATTGTCTTATTCTTGCAACATCCACTCATTAACAAAATGACTAAATATTAAGACTATCAATTAACAAACGACTCCAAAAGTGATCATTCCTTAATGGAAGATTATTTAGCGAAAAAATGCGCTATCGCTATCGTTAAGGTGTAATATACTTATTAACGGCGGGTTTCTATATTCAATCTCGATCCGTAAATCGCTATTCGAGATTGATATTTCAATCCATTTTGTGCATTTTGTGTTTCAATAAGCAATCCGCGGATCGATAGATCGTACCATTTTAAAATCTATCTCTGAAGAATGGATAGGCATTTTCGGATTGATATTTGTATGGAAGTGGCAGCTGAGCTGTTTCTATATCAATCTCTTGTTTTGACAAATCCGTTTTGCGTGTAATCAATCTTTATTTGCGAACCTCCATTTTCGGTGGATTGTATCATGTATGTGTAAATTTTAAAATTGCGTTACAATGGAAGTGACACAAACAATGTGATTAAAGTGTTAATAGTGTGAAAAGTCGAAGATATAAATAATATATAAAGGATACTAATTATTACAAGCACGGCATAGTACCGCGATGTATCATTGCAACAATGAAACATCATAGAAACTGTTTTTGAACGTGCCTAAAGATAAACAAATAAAAAAGCTACAGCTTGCAAAACTTAATTTAATATGTTAAAACCAAATGCCTTTATTAATGCAAATTTTGTCAAAATATTAGATGATATCATAACTATAGTATTTAGTAGTTAGTTAATTTACAAGATTCCCTCTTTAAATAAAACTTCAAAATCATTATAGTGATCATCATACTGTTTTATTTTATTGTAAAATTATGATATCAGAACCTACCTAGGTTTTATTAGGTTAGGTTATTTTCTACACTTTGATAAAGTATTGTATACACATAAATAAATAAAAGAAAATAAAAATACATTTAAGAAAAAAAAAATTTTATTAGAAAAATCAGGATCTGCTACACATATATACATTATTCTATACCAAGAAAATACATTTGTATTTGAAAATAATATTTCGGCTTCCGGCTCCCCATTTTTACTATATATACTTGAATATGTTTTTCTACTGGATGGACACTTAATTCCTACTGTGCAATTTTCACATATACTATTAGATAAACCAGCAATCATTGGATAGTGTTGAAATAATATGAGACCACATTTCTTAATTTTTTTTAAAGTTTCAGTTCCAAACTTTCTCTGAGTCTTCTAAAATGTCTTGTTCCACAGTAGGAAAATTCCAGATACCTGGGGTATTGTATCCCACCCATGTTAATTGATATTAACATACCATCATTGGTTTTGCATCTACTTACTTCCAAAGTGATGCTGTTATCCGTCCATATCTTAGATCATACCAAAGATTTCTTTTATACTGCTCTTTTGTTTCTTCTTCAACTTTTTTAGTGACAGCTTTTGATATTACTGCATTTCCTAAAAATGAGTCACAAATTGTCTTTGTACAATTAATTTTTTTTTAACACGGGCTGATGCATTGATGCTGTATCACAGAGGACAGAAATATAATTGCAATTAATTAATTCACACTTCTCCAGTCTAATTTTGGTCCCTCTTCAATAACTTCATGAATACACTTGAATTTATTGGTAAACTCTTGAACATAGTTTTGGCTGTTTCCTATTTTAAGCTGGTTCTCTCTTGTGATAGCTTTGATTTTTTCTAATAGCAATCCTTGAAGCAAGGCATGTCGTTTTCTTTGTCAACATTAAATGTTATTGTATATAACTTTGACCGCACTTTATGTCTTGATATTATGGAATTCTGCAGAGCAGAAATTGGTGTTAGTTACGAACAATGCTCCCAGCATTACATCATCGATTTTGGACCAATTACTGCTATTTGTTTTACAAAATCTGAGACCATAGATGTCACATTACTTACGGCTGAAATCATCTTTGTAATTATTTCTATAACTGGTATATTATTTTTACGGCGTAAAACGGATTATGAGGGAGGACTGTCATTTACGACAAATCCATTCCTTTTCAATCACTTTCAAAGCCAAGATCGGATATTGAAATGCGGATTACGCATCGATAGATGGACCAAATAAAATCAGGATCGGAAACATTCTTACATTGAAGATCGAATATAGAAACCCGCCGTATGTCTACCACTCCACAATATTTCGCACGAGTTGATTTAAAAAAAAAACTAATTTCCTCATTTTGATCAGACTGATTGAAAAATTATTGTATTAAATCTAAATGGAGCGATAAATATTTTTAAACGCCGCACAAACTTTACTAGTTCCTCGTTCCAAGAGCTGTGGATCTCTTGATCTAATTTTTTGACTGCAAAATAAACAAGACGCGGGCTGCCAAACATAATTCATTCGTTCTAAAATATTTACTTTCAGTTTTTTTAGGTTAGGTATCATGTTTTTATGAAATTATACAATTCAATTAAACTTTTGACTAACGTGAGAATAATAACAGTGTATAATTTTTCCTTCTCGTTTGGTGTTAAACGCAGCCAGTATTTTTTTTGGTTGTTATTAAGCGTCACAAAAGCAATGCCTTTCTTCACATGACTTTCGTTTGTATTGTTTTAAGCGTCAATCGGTCAGTGGATACTTGACCGCAGAACACCGGATTGCCCATTACCTACTGATTTACACCTTTCCAATTTGCTCATATTTAGTATGCACACGGTGATTTACGCAATTCAAAGCGTTGTGTCACAGAACCTTCACGGTCAATGAAGCCTTTCATTTTTAAAAGAGTAAATGTTTTCATTAATGTATAGTTTTTTAGTTTTTATTATTTAATAAGTTTTCCTTATGTCGTTGTTGTAGTAAACTGGATAGCACTGCGGAGCAACTCAACTTGAACTCTATTTTTATTGTATTCTATAACAATTTTGATTGTTTGTTGATTGGATGTTTGCGTAGGTATATTAAAAAAAACAAAACAAAAATTCTAATACGAATATAATTTTGAAAATATGAATATTTAATTAAAATATAAATTTATTATAATAATAATAACTTTTTAAGGTCATCTGTTGTACAGATTATTGATAATTTTGAAGGAACAAAAATAATAAAAACATGATTATACAAAAATAAAATCTACTTAATGATGTGCGTAAAATATTGTTGACTTATTTAATAAAACAACTATCACATAAAAGGCTTTTAGACCGCCACAGATATCAACCACGTCAAGTAAGCCATAAGTATAAAATATAAGCATTAAATTATAAACAAATCAAGGATAAAATCATAACGATATGTAATAATGCATTTAAATAATGCGGAAGAGGCCCAAGCAAAAATTTTGTATGACTAGCGACTCGCTCAGGAAATTAAAAATGCCGTAATAATTTTATAGGCATTAACGCAAATACATCGAAAAAATAATGAATATGACAATTGAGATTACGATTTCGATCCCATTGAAATAGATCATGTGAAATAATAGTGATTTAAATGCACGAAAAAATACAATTCCTAAACCGAGTAATACAGAATGTAATCAAATACAGATAACAACGGATCTTTATCATGCCTATTTCCTTGTTTTTTTTACTTATTATTATAGAGCTTGAACAATCAAATTAAATTTATTTTTAAATGACAAATATCGAAAATATAGTAATATTTCACAAAACATATCTCTGTATAAATCAATACAATAAAAGAAAAGTGTTTTCAGTTATTTTCTACCTGAGTGTAGTGCAGTAAATAATGCTCATTTACATTATATTCTTATTCTATCTTAAGTACAAATAGTATGTACAGAACTTATTAAACTATCATTTTGTTACAAAAATAAACATTCAATCTCATAGTATGTCATGAATATATTTTACAAGATAAAAACTTTTTGTGTTGAAGCATTTAGTGGACATAGAGCAAATTAATTATTTGCTTACCTAGTCGCTAATGAGACACTTTAATGTCTAAGTTTTACAACTATGTAAGAAGCAAGCTATAGTCAACACTTATACATGACAAAGGACAATACAACAAATTACTAATGTATATTTTAAAATTAAACATAATTTCAGTGAGTGGTACAGTGGCCTTGACACAATCATTAAAATCTGAATTCTAACAGTTGGAATTAAGCATCGGAATGTTGTACAAATAATGACATTGTAAGTTTGAGATGGAATGTTTAAAAATCCAATAAACATGTAAAATGTGTGTTCTTTGCAACATAACAATTTAAAAAAAAGCTCAGCAACATTATCTAAAGTGTCATAAACAAGTTTACCATTCTATAAACACTCTTGGAATAAATTCTGAGCTTTTGCTCAGAGTTATTTTTACGCTAAGAGTAAAAATAGATTTTGTTAGTAGCTGTTAAATTTTGTTGTAATTCATCTTACGATTTTATAAACACAACATTAAGCAATGCTTATTGCATGATTATTATACATTGAATTAGAAATAGTGATTACTTAATACTAAACTTATATTAAATAATATAGAAAGAGATCGCCTATAAATGATGTATACTTGTGAGAATTACTCTACAGTGACAGACTTAGCAAGGTTCCTTGGACAATCAACATTGCATCCTCGCAGCACAGCTATGTGATAGGCTAATAGTTGCATAGGAATTACAGTTAAGACACCTTGTAAACAATCTACTGTTTTAGGTACTTCAAGATATCGTGAAGCTAGATCCATTGTTTCTTTATCACCTTCTTCGCACACGACAATTGGTCGCCCTTGTCGTGCTGTTACTTGTTGCAATGCATTCATACATTTTACATAAACTGGATCGCGCATAACTATCATCATCACAGGCATTGAGTCGTCAATAAGGGCTAGTGGACCATGCTTCAATTCACCTGCCATGATTCCTTCACTGTGCATGTATGTTAACTCTTTGACTTTTAAAGCACCTTCAAGTTGTTGGATTACCTGTTCAACTATTTCTTGGAAGCTGTAGTCCTTATGTTGACTGTATATGTGATCAACCAACTTAGCAATGGCCTCCGTATCAGTTTGGGATTCGAAACTGTAGCCCTTATTTTCAAGAAAAGTTTTAACTGCTTTGTAGTTAGTAATAATGCCATTATGAATAACAACAAAAGCATTGTCTTCGCCTGAACGCTGCGGATGCGAATTGATAGCGCTCGGTTCTCCATGAGTGGCCCAACGTGTGTGTGCAATTCCACAATGAGATTCCACACTTTCATCCACAGCCAATTCAACACTGCGCTCTTGCAGCAATTCTTCAAGTGCCGCTACTTTCCCGCTTCTTTTAACAACCGCTATATCTTTTTCATCAGCGGAATCAACGGCGACGCCCGCAGAATCATAACCACGGTATTCTAGGCGTTTAAGGCCGTTAACAAGTAATTCCAAAATCTCTCGTCGAGTTTTAGGCGTAAGGTGATTAATATACGCGAATATTCCACACATCGTTTACGAAGTAGAGCGAATACGTAGACCCAACTGTACGAAACCACAATCGACGACGAACTGTCGGTGTACACAACGTGTAACTGATATCGAAGACCTTCGAATAACTCCTACCACTAATAAGTTACTTTCACTTACGGCCAAGCACACGTCATCATGTTTCGTTATCACAGATACAGGCTGCGTAAATATCAGCAGGCAGCGGCAAAACCAGTCTATAATCACTCAATACAATCATAGAATTTGTCAGTGTGTCGGCCTGACATTTTATTTGTCAAAAGCATAATTGTCATATGTCACATTGACAGTAAAATTATTTAGTTTCATGCCTCTCATTCTTTTTAATCTCATTTTGCATACTCCATAGTATAATTGAGATAATTGTCAAAAGTCATAGAATATAGGTAGCAAATAACTATAGATTATATGTTTTTGTATTAATTTGTTGTTTTATGTACTTACCTTTACTTTAAAAAAATCCCTCTCTGTATTTTTGTAGTGTTTGTGCGCTCATAGCGTCGTCATCTATGAACCAATTTTCAATATACCATGTAAACTTAGCTATTCATTGAAATTAAATTGAAAATTATTGTAATTTGGTTATGTGTTTTTACCCGCCGTTGGGCGAAAAATAACCTAAAAATGATGAATAAAATGAAATTCAAATCCATTTTTTGCCATTGGTCCTTATACATAAATAAATACGACTGAGTTTTTGAACTTTTAAAGAGTTTTAGTGTATATTTTGTAGTTTTGTTCTATGAATGTCATCTTACAAGTATATTGATATAAAAAAGGGATAATAAAACAATCTTTTACCAGTAGCTTCTTTATTGGTTTTATCAGGATTAAGGTCTTTACAAAATCATTGAAAAAATTACAAAGATACATTTAGCTTAAAATGAGGTTCAAGTTTCTTCATACCTATATGAAATATATAATATAAAACCACCTATGTACGGCATATTTAATAATTGAATGTTTAAACCTTTGCACCGAGATAAAATTCCAACGTCAAACAAATTTAGTTTCAACAAAGAAACATGTTAGGAACAAAAATCACATTGCCTACACTCTTTAGTTTTCAAATTTTTAACCAAACGTTTTCAACGTTATAAAATCGTACTGCTAATCAACTATAGGGAGCCGGTTCTAAACCGTCCCACATTTTATACACTCTGATGTTTTGCATTACTCTTAAAAACCTACATATCCTCTACCGTAAGAAAATAACGCTCTTAAAAGTATTCTTAACATCTTTTAAACGAATCGTAGAATTAAACGAAACGCACAAACGTTTACTCAGAAAAACACCAGTTGTCACAAACGAAAAGGAACAAAATCATTATATCCGGCATGAAACGTCCAAAGGAATAGACTACGTACTTCAATTATCGAAAAAAGGTTTTACACAAATAAATGAATGAACGAGCACGACGTGGTGAAATGGTTTAAAAATCCAATCATCGCGCCGTTACCTTTCCTCCTGAACTCTTTGCGATGGAAAAACAAAACGTAACGAGCTTTCAAATGCGGGAACTCAAACTTGGCGAGTAACTTACGACTAAAATAATCACAAATACATAAACTTAACATATAAGCGTAACTAAAACGAACTAACTTTAAACATATCTCGCTACGATAAATGCACGTAACAGGGGGGGAGGTGATGTCACCAGTGAAGAAGCTATGTTTGTTGAAGGCATAGGGACACGACAACAGTGGTGGGGACTTAGTGATGACCGGTGCTCCGGAGCGATCGCTCTGCGGGCGTCTTACATCCCGGGGTACGTGCGGATATACCGCGGGGAGTGGGGGGCAGGCGATGGGAAGAACGAGGACGAGGAAGAGGGATGGCGCAATGTCGCGGACGATCGCTACCGGTCGCAGCACAATGAATAACGTGCCCCATAGTTATTTCTTCTTCTGCGCCTTCTCGGCAGCCTTGGTGATTTTACCAGTTGTCACCTCCTTGAACGTCACGCTCTGTAAGAAAATAACCCCACATGAATCATCACCTTTTATCCTAATTCAGCAATTTCAAGTATATTCTTTATTTTCATATATTTAAGATATTTAAAGTTATTTTCTGTGTTTTCGTATACAAAGGTGTATTTTTCCACCGTTTTGAGAAAGAAGGTATTGCACAGAATTGACAGAGGATTAGAATTTGCAGATAGAGTAATGTGCTTGAAAATTAGTTTGTTCATTTCAGAATAACATAACCCTATCATATAATTAAGTTTTCATTAGCATCACGTATTTTTCATATGCGGGAACTATTATTTCTTTCATTTAAAATAATCTCAATTATTGCAGGAAGATCCATCTCGAAGACAAAAGCAACTTCAACTTACTTTAGAAGTCACTTAAAAAGCAGCCTCACGTTGTTTAAAATTACATTTTCACGATAAATGTTGTTTTGACAAAAATCGGCAAAACATAATTTGTACACCTATTATTAACCACTAGAGCATTTTTGTAGTGTTGACTCAAATTGTATTGTGAAAAGTAAGGAATAAAATCTTTATTTTTCTTTCTATTTCTGATTATGGCACAATTGTAGGCGTTATAAATCTAACCTTAGAATCACACTTAAATACAAGGGTCACACTACATATGGTGGAAGCGAGGCACCTTGATGACGCCGACGGCCACCGTCTGGCGCATGTCGCGCACGGCGAAGCGTCCCAGCGGCGGGAACTCCTGGAAAGATTCGACGCAAAGCGCCTTGGTCGGCACCAGGGTCACGATGGCCGCGTCCCCGGACTTGATCGACTTCGGCTCCACCTCCGTTGTCTTGCCTGAGTTATATAATAGACGGTCACATTAGCGTTCGTGAAGCTCTCTCAATCCGGTGAAGTTGCATGCAGGCACTACTAGCCCCACCCAGAATATCTACCGATTTACCGATGCTTGTATCTATAAGATCTCACATCCTTCTTTTTTAGCGGGGTAGGCAGACAGCAATCGCTAGCCTCTTTAATTTACTCATTACTTCCCTTAACACAACTGCGGGATCCCGAGTCTGCCTATTTGCCAGTGACGTTTTATTATGTAACTAATCTATTACAGTCCATCATTAACAAATACGTCAAATTCTAGCACACATACGATTGGTGCGCCAGTGGTACCCCACGAGTAACCCATAGTGGAACGGATTAACTAAAAGATTACTAAAACTAGCAATTAGCGACCGCTATGATACCAATAAAAATGAACGTTTAATTTTGTGCACAATTGGGCTTAGCAGACTTGGGGCCCAGATTGCACGTGGAATATGCTTAATAAATTAGAATCAAATTGAGAATGTCGTTTCTATTTCACAATAAATATTATATATAAAGGTTCGCATGCATCCGATTGCGTACAATTCATATTTGTTCATATGAGCTAGCACCACCTAAGTGTGGGATGACACGTGCTGCACGGCCTCGCGAGACATTTGTTCAGCCGCCAATTGTCCGTTGTGCAGGCGTCAATGTCTGTCGTGAGTTACGTGTAGTATTATTGTGTTGATTTCTTTGTGATGAACCCACACAGATTAAACAGCGAAGCTGACTCACCCGCAACTGTTTCACCATATTTGATAGCTCTTAGATTGTTTATCCCGGGCCTCTTGTGTTTATTTTGATTATATGATTGAATTGTATCGGTATATTTGATAGATGTCATTATGTACGAGATTGACAAATAGCAACATTGGAAACAATATAGTAGTGTCAGTGGCGCGTAATTCAAAAACCAAAGTGGCACAATTGAACGACACAGTCACTGTCCCTATTTCATTTATAGTCTTAAGTCACCGTGAGAAACCATTTCGTTTTGTCTTAGGCTAACACCATGTCAACCCAATCGTCTAAAAGCTCCAAGCATGCTGTCGAGAATAGCCTGTCAGTCACCAAATAAAACTCCGCAAATGCTCGTGGATTGGTCACACCGTGCGTCGGGACTGTCACTATGTCATACAATGTTAATTTGATACAATTGGTTTAGTAGTCTCGGGGCGTAGCGAGTAGCGGTAGTGTTGTATACGCACCGGTACGGCGGTCGCACTTCTCCTTGATCTCTGCGAACTTGCACGCGATGTGGGCGGTGTGGCAGTCCAGCACCGGTGTGTAGCCGTTGCTGATCTGCCCCGGATGGTTCAGCACGATCACCTGAGCAAATAGATATAGCTGTATTGATAAGAATTTAATTCATACCGCAACCTTCCTTACATGTCAAATTGCTCGTATCATAATGCCATTGCCGCAAAGTTTTTTAAATATACAAAAAGCAAAAAATGCGAACGCAACTTATCAAAATGCTTCGAAAACGAGGGAAACAGGCACACAGACTGTCTAATCTGAAGTGGGAAAACTTCTGATTGCTGTCCGATCCGAGGGCGCCCGAGAGGGTCGAACCACGACTCGGTCGGTTGCTATTTCACGGATAATCTAAGGGACATTCAAAAGCTAAACTAACTATGAGTGCTACTTCGGGTCGCGTTGGCGCTGGCAGCAAAAGTGGTCGAAGAAACTCCAGCAACGCTCCTAACATCTAAGGGATTAGGCTTACAGGTAACGAGCGAGGATTACTCGCAACAGACGGTCCCGAATTTTTTTTTAATCTATATACCTCTGTTTCTATACCGAAATACTCTGCGTACTTATGAAGCGTATCATGTAGTTCCCTCCTTTAGTTTATGCAGTAAATGTGACACAAAATACGTCGTTCCGTTTATAACTATAGATATTTTCTTAAAGAAGTCTACCTGAGCAGTGAAATCAGAAGCGCCCTTAGGAGGAGAGTTCTTAGAGTCTCCGGCGACGTAGCCACGGCGCAGCTCCTTCACGGACACGTTCTGATAATAATAAATATTAGGCATTTAAAAAAATAGTAGCAATAACTATTAAAACGTAGTAAAGTTGCCTGAAAATCTAACGTAAGACGATAAAGCAAATATGAAATATGTAAATATAAAGAGCCGTGGCAGCTCAGTCAGCCGCCTCAAGTTGTATAGATACGCGGCGCCGGCACTAATAAATTTGTTGTTGCAATTTTATGTGCTGATTTACCACGCGCTAGGCGGTGAAGGAAAACATCGTGAGGAAACCTACATATCCTAGAATTTATTTCTAAGACATGTCAAGTCTGCCAATCCGCACAAGGGTCGCGTGGCGGACTATGCCCTTATACTCTCTTTACAAAGAAGGCCTGTGTCCAGCAGTGGGACATATATAAAGGCTGTAATTTTAACTTTTAAATATACAAAACCTAGTAAAGTTGCCTCAAAATCTAACGTAAAATGATAAAGCAAATATGAAATATGTAAATATAAAGAGCCGTGGCAGCTCAGTCAGCCGCCTCAAGTTGTATAGATCCGCGGCGCCGGCACCAATAAATTTGTTGTTGCAATTTTATGTGCTGATTTACCACGCGCTAGGCGGTGAAGGAAAACATCGTGAGGAAACCTGCATATACTAGATTTTTTTTCTAAGACATGTCAAGTCTGCCAATTCGCACAAGGGTCGCGTGGCGGACTATGCCCTTATACTCTCTTTACAAAGGCCTGTGTCCAGCAGTGGGACATATATAAAGACTGTAATTTTAACTTTTAAATATATGTAATCAATTTTAAAAAGTACTCTGTCATATTGCAGTAATGTCTACAGGCAGAATAAGGTACCCTACCTTCACGTTGAAGCCCACATTGTCCCCGGGCATAGCCTCCTGCAGCGCCTCGTGGTGCATCTCCACCGACTTTACCTCGGTGGTAATGGCAGCCGGAGCGAACACCACAACCATTCCTGCCACATAATTATATATTTTGCACTCTATGTTAAAGATTATATGATTATTAGCAGACTTAAAAAAAAATGTACAATTCCTCTGTACTCTTTTGGACATTAGCACCCATAGCGCCGTCATTTATGAGTCAATTTGTATTTTTGTTTCAATTATGCCTCATATAATTTTTTTAGCCTTATGCCGCGACTTCCGAAGATAATTGTAATTCTTCATGCTAACTTTAAACTGAGTGCATACTAAGCTAGAGCTTAAGATAGTTCGCAAAATATTTTTTTTGATATTTTAAAAACATAATATTTATAAAAACAAACTCTAATATTTGAAAATATCTATCGCCTGAACTTTGTAATATAACAATAATTCTTTGGAAATAAAAGAGAGAGTTGGCGCGTTGTATCGGTTAATGTCGTCGTATCATATCGCGCACTCACCAGGCTTAAGGATGCCGGTCTCCACGCGGCCGACAGGCACTGTGCCAATGCCACCAATCTTGTAGACATCCTGGAGCGGCAGGCGCAGCGGCTTCTCCGTCGGACGGGAGGGAGGCTGGATCGCGTCCAGAGCCTTAAAACAACATGTTAATTTTCACAAGAAATATTCAATCTATACTAACAATAGATAAGAACGTATTTTTTAACCTGAAAAACTACACAATGAATATTTATACTACAGTCTTGAACTTTAAATATGAGTCTTAAAATAATACTAAGTACTGCTTTCACTTTTACTGGATAAAATCAGCAAAATAATATTCGCGTAAATATGAAGTCATTAATGTCTCGAAATATAAAGTCGTAGAGAAAAATGGTTGACATACCTCAATGAGGCACTTGCCCTCAACCTTGCCGTCCTTGCGGTCGATGGTCCACCCCTTGAACCAAGGCATCTTGTCCGAGGGCTCCAGCATGTTGTCTCCATGCCACCCAGAGATGGGCACAAACGCCACTGTAGCCGGATTATAACCTAACAAAAATGAAGGTAATATAATATAATACAAATCGTCAATAGCCTAATGGTTTAGGGTACGTGCTGCGAATCGAAAGTGCATGGATTCGAATCCACCATGCGACTATCGACGTCAACCATCTCCTAAACCACACCAAAAAGAATATTGTTTTTGAATTATAATCTGAAACGTCATTTGTACGATGTGTACTTAATGTTACCGTAAGCAGTGTTCATACTCACCAATCTTCTTGATGTAAGAGGACACTTCCTTCTTGATCTCTTCGTAGCGCGCCTCGTGGTAGGGTGGCTCGGTGGAGTCCATCTTGTTGACGCCCACGATGAGCTGTTTGACGCCGAGCGTGAAGGCGAGCAGCGCGTGCTCGCGGGTCTGCCCGTTCTTGCTGATGCCGGCTTCAAACTCGCCAGTACCGGCGGCCACTATCAGCACGGCGCAGTCCGCCTGTACCAAATAGTATAAATCCTATTAACGTATGTACATACTATGTATAAATTAAATACGTTAAAATTACAGCCTATATGATATAATATACAGGTAAATTTTCGCCGTTTTTTTATGAAAATATATTTTAATGGTGAAAGTGTAATTTTATACGATGTGAGACTACTTGCAGAGTGACTTTTAAAGAGCAAGTTCCTTTTGTGTTAGAGACGAGTCTTCCTCCAATTATTTCTCCAAATCTGCTTCCCCATAAATTTTTGACCTTCCACTGCGATATTTGTCTTTTTCAAAATCGCAGTTTTTAAATTTTTTAAACCACTCAAGACTTCCTCATAATATGCTTCTACGAACTATTGGTGCATCTGATTTTTGTAAATTAAAGAAATAAAAGTTGACACTTGGCTCAAATTTAGACATTTTTAGATGAAGAAAAATATATGAAAGGGTTATGTTGTTCAGGAATGAACAAACTAATTTTCAAGTTGGTCGCCATCTGCATATTTTAACGTAATCATGGCGCCATCCTAAAAACGGCGGGAACTGTGCACCTAATATATTTGTCTCACTTTTGAGCACAAGCTTTCTCTGTAAAGAGATATCAGAGAAACTTCAGATATCTTAAAAAAAATCTAAGATATGTAGGTATCTTGGCGATGTTTTTCTTCGTCTATATTTTCCTTATAGAATTTCGTATTATGACTACGAAAGAGACCGCGCGTAGTAACGTATGTTTGATGCGTCAAGTTTGAGTTTTTTTGAAGTTACTAAATCGTATTATTTAATATTAGGCGGTAGATTTTTTTACGTTTTACTTCCATAGATGCAGTGTAAAAAGATTATCAAAGCGAAAATTACAGATTCAATCAGTATTTAAGATTTATTTAAAATCTGTTTGTATATATTTTATAAAAGTTGCAGTTCGTCAGTTTTATTAAATGAACACATATTAATGGTAACTGCGGGTTACGTGAAAATTTTCCATGTCAAAGAATTTCTTGAAATATAAGAGGTTTCTGCTCGTAGTCAAGTATTAAATTTAAAATACAACCATTTCTAATAGACGGATGTGGGTTAAAACGCAATGCGTCAAATAAAATTATTCCATCAGACCTGGCTTTACAATCAATACCATGCTCACAGGGATTATTTTAACCGGTATACGGTAAAGATATATTCCGGTTGTTATACGTAAATTAGAGATGAAAATGAAATAATATTAATTTTTACACTCATACCAGATATTTAAACAAATTTTCTTTATATTACAATTTTTTTTCAGATTTTCGATACAGATATCCCTTCTAGACAATAAAATAGCCTGTATTAGGGAGATATATGTACCTTAAAGTCAAAGTTACAGCCTTTATATATGTCCCACTGCTGGGCTCAGGCCTTCTCTGTAAAGAGAGTATAAGGGCATAGTCCATCACGCGGCCCTAGTGCGGATTGGCAGACTTCATATGTCTTAGAAAAAAAATCTAAGATATGTAGGTATCTTGGCGATGTTTTTCTTCGTCTATATTTTCCTTACAGAATTTCGTATTATGACTACGAAAGAGACCGCGCGTAGTAACGTTTGATTGATGCGTCAAGTTTGAATTTTTTTAAAGTTACTAAATCGTATTATTTAATATTAGGCGGTAGATTTTTTTACGTTTCACTTCCATAGATGCAGTGTAAAAAGATTATCAAAGCGAAAATTACAGATTCAATCAGTATTTAAGATTTATTTAAAATCTGTTTGTATATATTTTATAAAAGTTGCAGTTCGTCAGTTTTATTAAATTAACACATATTAATGGTAACTGCGGGTTACGTGAAAATTTTCCATGTCAAAGAATTTCTTGAAATATAAGAGGTTTCTGCTCGTAGCCAAGTATTAAATTTAAAATACAACCATTTCTAAAAGACGGATGTGGGTTAAAACGCAATGCGTCAAATAAAATTATTCCATCAGACCTGGCTTTACAATCAATACCATGCTCACAGGGATTATTTTAACCGGTATACGGTAAAGATATATTCCGGTTGTTATACGTAAATTAGAGATGAAAATGAAGTAATATTTATTTTTACATTCATACCAGATATTTAAAGAAATTTTCTTTATATTACAATTTTTTTTCAGATTTTCAGTACAGATATCCCTTCTAGACAATAAAATAGCCTGTATTAGGGAGATATATGTACCTTAAAGTCAAAGTTACAGCCTTTATATATGTCCCACTGCTGGGCTCAGGCCTTCTCTGTAAAGAGAGTATAAGGGCATAGTCCATCACGCGGCCCTAGTGCGGATTGGCAGACTTCATATGTCTTAGAAAAAAAATTCTAAGACATGTAGGTTTCCTCACGATGTTTTCCTTCATCGCCGAGCGCGTGGTAAATCAGGACAAAAATTGCAACAACAAATTTATTGGTGCCGGCACCGGGGATCGAAGTCGGGTTGATAGCGTACGACGCAACTTGAGGCGACGAATTAATTACACTGAGCTACCACAGCTCTTATGTACCTTACTATGACTTAATTATGCTAATATTTTTTTTATGTATACTGTTCGTGTATATGTATATAGACTTGTGTGTATATTCCAAAGAGTTTGCAAAAACGCTAAAACCTGAAAAAAGTAAGACTATTCCGCAGACTAGTCATTCATTAAAGCATAAACATATACGGACAATACTTGCTTCGTTGGTTTTCCGATTAAAGCTAACGATCGCTAACCTCTCAGGAGGAACCTCGTATCGGAATGCTTTCGCGATTAGAGTAAGTCGCACAAGCCGAGATCCCCATTTATGGTTCTTGCGCAGAGTTGATCTCTAAAGAGGGTCAGGCTAAGCAATCTAAGAGCTTTGTCAAGTCTCAAAAAGCCGGTGTAAGTATAGCTTCCTATTAATAATAAGCGAACAAAATACACGCTAATCTTAACATGACTAAAATACAATACTCTTTCGGTATTTTCATAGCTTATGGCATTAGCAATAACAGTATGCATTAGAAATAAGCGTATGTCAACTGAGTATACAAGATCCTGAAGGTTTTGCAGCCTGGTTATCCAGCTGCAAAACCTTTTGGTTATCCTGGTTATCCTTTAATATAAAGGAAGAAAGAAGGAGTAAGTATAAGCACAAGTTATCGAGTTAGTTTAGTGCATTTTAAATATTCTTTATTGTGACACTTGTCACTTACCTGGGAGGTGCCGGTGATCATGTTCTTGATGAAGTCCCTATGGCCGGGAGCGTCGATGATGGTGACATAATACTTGGCTGTCTCGAACTTCCACAGGGCAATGTCGATGGTGATACCGCGTTCACGCTCGGCCTTCAGCTTGTCCAAAACCTTGGTAAAAACACGAAGTCAGTAAAACACGTAAATTTACCTTCTGTGTTAATATAATCATTTAATAATTATGTTTGAGATGGAAACACATGGGCCCCATGTTTGCTATTGTCATTTTATTTTCACTATGAGATTTACGGTATTTAATTTTAATAATAATGTACCTTTTTTGTTTTAGGTTAATTATTGTATATTTGTTTGTTGTGTTAGGTTAATTGATTGAAAACGATATGTTTGGAAGATGTCACCATGACTATTCACAAGATTACCAAATATTAATATTAAATTCCAGTGTCAGTGGTACTCCATCGGAAAAACATAAGAGGCGTAGGTTAACTAGTAGATTATCAAAATTACTAAAAATCGAAAACTATGATGTCAGTGATCGTTCATTTCGACACAGTTGTAAGACATGAAGTCCTGTTAAGTCTCAAGCTTGTTTGTCTTTTTTCCTAGAAAAAAATAAATTCAGACTAGATCTCTTCTTGCCATCAGGCGGGATTGAGGTTAAGAACTAGTTGTTTCCATCTTTCCGTTTTACCAAGTTTATTAAGACCGATATGTGGTAAGGGTGAACCAATCGTCGTACCACGTGGCATATATTTTTCATAATTTTTGTATTAAAAAAACCGAACAAAAAACAGCAATTAATTCGAAACCGCCTATCCACTAGGCTAACACTGCATTAATTAATATTTGTTATAATATCACAATAAGATATAATTTATTAACCAAACCATATGGCACAATTCTAGATGATAATATTTATTTATAGGTTAATATGAAGCACTCGTCACTTACCCAAGCATATTTAAAAGACCCCTTCCCCATTTCCTGGGCTTCCTTTTCGAACTTCTCAATGGTACGCTTGTCGATGCCGCCGCACTTGTAGATCAGGTGGCCGGTGGTGGTCGACTTGCCGGAGTCGACGTGGCCGATCACAACGATGTTGATATGAGTCTTCTCCTTACCCATTTTAGCACAAATGTAGAGCAGTCAGTCACAAGAGCAAGGTACCTGATAAACATTTATATTGTCAAGTATACTATTGTAATATAAACTTATTTATAATAGTAATAACGATTTTAATAAAATATATGGGCATTCTTCAGTATAGTTAGCCAAATTACAGACATGTGTAACAGACAATGTGGATCCGCAATTTAAAAAAAAAAGGAGACGTGCGATCAAAAGCTTTTTCACCGTCCCCCACAAAAGAACAGATTAATATGTTTTATCCTTATGAAAATTTTAAACCTTATGGTGATGTAATATACCTATATTATACGCGTGTGTGTCCTAATTATTAAGTACAGGCTTTATAGATGACCATTAGAGAACAAAATCAATGGACCAGGATGAGGTAACTTACCACAAATGAAAAGCTTAATGCAATGCCAACTCAGTATGTAATACGTACGACTGCCTATCGCTGTAAATTTCTGGGACGAGTTCGCTCGGTCTCGGGCGTGCGCACAGGACGTCCGGGACGTCGATACAGCCAGCTTCCACCCAAAGTAAAAGTAAACTAGTCATAATTACTCCCCCGCTGTTAGCTATCACGGTACAACGAGCGGTTGTATTGCACTGACATCACATAAGCACAACCCTAACGTATTTTGCAAAGGTCGCAGAACACACCTTCACCCCTTTTGTGTAATTCAAAATTATCGCAAACAATCTATCCGTACTCTTAGCTTTAATTTAATGCGAGATGTGTTAGGATCGTTTATTCTACATTAGCAACTGAGAGTGCATTCATTCTAAACTTAGCAAATGTCTCCCGATTAAACATATGGAAATAGTGAAGACGTTTCAGATTTAGAATATTCGCACTGAGAAGCACGGCATGTGCACCGATTGCACACACGCTCTGCCCGGCGTATAAGAAAGCCACCATCTTGTGCATGTCTGAACGATTTCTTTTTCTTTAATAATATCTGCAAATAAACTTAATGTACGCATTGACATATCAAAGGATAAAGTTGCAGCTACATTATGTCATATAACGATGACAATTTGTATATATCAAGTCAAATTTAGAAACAATGCGGCAGACCAGTTAACAAGATTATATATTATAATTTAATCTCTACAGTTCATACGGAAAACATAAATTATCGTCATTGATATGGACAACAAAATTTTAATGAAATAGTTACGTACGACACTGAAACATTTTCACAACAATACAATTTTTTTCTTAGCATGCATTCAATAATAATACACTAATATTGAAATAAATGATAGACACTGGCGTCGCTACTATTATTAATCGTAACATTTAAATACCAAATTGCGTAATTACAAAATACGCTACCGGCTCACTACATCGGTTAATGAATGAAATTACAAATAACATGAAAGAAAACCTTTTTACAATATTAGAGAAAGTATTACAAGAGTTCCCTTACCAATTTGGTAAAGATCAGCAATTAAAATGTTTAGTAAAAATCAAGAGCTTACCTTCGTAGCCGCTGTCGCGAATTTTCCGGCCAATTTTCAAGCATGCGCCGTAGTCCCTTCACCCGGGAAATGCAATCAATAGAATCAAATACAGCTCTTTTAAATTATAATCCTAATTGTATTGAAATTCCTGATCAATCTATAGCTGAAAATTCAAAAAATAGCTACAAAAAGATAACAAAAACAATAAACTTATGTAATCTGCTATTTTAAGGTAAATTATAATACGGAAACTCGGATGTACTGGTTATATTTTTCACGTCTCAACTTTTATGGCTAGTGTTGTACCTAAAAAACATATCCAAGTGAAAAGAGAAAAACTTTGTTTGTTGTAATTTTATAAAAATTCAAATGGCTTAAAAGTTTTATTGTATTGTTTGATCAAAGCAAATTTGGTAAATTTGGTATAATGTTAATTTCTTCTTACAAAAATTATTTATAAAACAAAAATAATCAGGGAATAATATTATATTGAGCAGGCCTGAATTAATTTAATATTTTTGTATAAGGTCGTATATGTTGTCTTGGTGACTAACCTAGAAACAATAAGTCATTAATATGACTTCATAAGAGAATCCTACTCTTCAAAAGAGTATTATGAGGCACAAGGAATATAAAAATATTGCATGAAAAAATAATATGACTAGTGATAACGTACTAACTAAAAATACAGTACTTTCAATATCTTGTAGTGGACCTTTTTTTGCCCGATTACATTGATAGCCCGTAAGCTTTACAAGTTCACTGAGATCACTCACGTTCGATTAATGCTGTTGAAGATACATGTAATATAAAGATAGTAAAGTAATAGATCTTTTTGTTTCTAATGGCAATAAAATTTTACTTAATTCATATCTTAACTTTATCTCTTCTTTACTCATTCATATATTTAATTTAGATTTTTTTTAATTTAGATTAATAATTCATTTGGTGATCATTATTTCTCTCAAATACATCACTGATTTAAATCATTGATTTTGATTTAAGAAAATTTTAATTTTAGTCGATATAACGACAATTTTTTGAAAAATGTAAGACAATTCGAACCCATTATTTGCAATACACAGTACGAAATTATTTATCCATTTATTACGTAGAGGCTGCTTACCTGGCGATACTCGCATCGGTGGGTGGAAGAAAAGAAGAGGCAGGCTGAGACTGACTTTTAATACCTTACTTTGTTTTAATGTACGAGTATTTCAATCGAATGCACCGGATAAACGGAAGTCAGTACTAACTTAATTTAAAATCTACACCAGATCTAGTCCACACTAGTTATCGATATAACTGAAACTAATACTCTTTCAAGTTGGTTGGTATATTACTCTCACCTCCGAGTTGCGGCTTCTCCTATTCAGTTTTTTCTATATCATTATACAACGAATAGTAGCTATTAAAAGATCGAAAGTTTAAAATATCATGATTTAACGGGTACTTAACTACAAAAGATATACGAAAAGGCAACAATTAACACCAGGTGATCCGCATGCTCAATGTCGGCTACGAACAGCCACTATATTTGCAGATACATTGCTGTCTTGATGGTTACGTCTCGGACTCTTCAGTCACCATGAGTAGCGCAGTAATATAAATACCTCTACTCGAATGCTGGTTGCAATGTTGTGACCAATTTATGCAGAAAGACAGCGCAAGCCGAGGCCTCGAGTTGTTTTTTTTTAAGTTGCAAAAATATCAAAAATTGAGGAGGAAATAAAAGAAAATTTATATTTATAATTTTATTCATTGCTATTAAGGTGATCCCAATTTATAATTAATTCTTATCATTAAAATTCATCCTTTTAATTACGAAATTAATTAATCATATTATATTATAAAATAATACACATTTCAAATTATCATAAATAAGTAAAATGTAACAAACGTCCTGTAGCCGAGGGCAGTCGAAATAATAATAATTCTACCGTCGCATATAATTTTAATTCATAAACGCAGGAGAACTATGAAAATTAAATAAAATCTATATATACCCTAAAATAATAAAAAAAGGAAAGTGTATAAGATTATTTCCTTTTAATATAATTTAAGGAATTTCGTAGGCATTCGAATGATAAAGCCAAAATTAATGAATAAATTAAACCAAGAAATCACTTTCGTAAAACAAAACATTCCAGCGACATAATAAATGAAACAATAATTATAGATGTGATATTTACATGACCAAAATATCCTAATTTATTATTCGTTCGAAATGTTTACTCAAATTTGGAGCGCAACAGATGCAAAGGAAACTTTGGGGAAGAGACATCCAATGAATATCGCTCGGCGAGTACCAAAATGAAGATAGTGAAGCCTTCAGTTACTGCGTGTTACATGGACAACTTTCTCGACACTCTTTGTTTAAGAAGGCGTCCGATTCTTGGACAACTATATTCATAATTTAATCTCCTCCTCCTCTTATGGGTAGAGACAGCGATCGCTATCCTTTTTAATATATTTTTATGTATTTCTATTAGTTATCATAACTTTGTTGAAGTATGTTTTTATTTTTTTAATATTAAAAAAAAATGTGGAATGTTTGTATTTGAAACAAGACTGATTTTTAAATATCACATAAGAATTTTATAATATTTATTAAATACATTATCAAATACATATATATTGTTTCCATTAACTTACAGAAAATGTCAATATAGTAATACAAATACACAAGACAAGTTATAATGGCAACATTGACAATGTCCTGAAACTTCTCACCATAACAAAGAGTGAGTTGCAATCACAGATATATCAAATAAACCGATTCGTTTCAGGTTTTACTTGCCTCCGGGCCACGGCAGATAACTTCCCCATCCCTTACTCGCACCTGGGTCTTGTCCTTCGAAAAATAACACAGTTTAATTTCATGAACAACATAATTACTCATTCTTATTACATTATTGTTTTCCTTACCTTTTGCTAATGCTTGTATTTTTTGTGTCTCCTCCGGAGAAAGGGTTAATATCTTCTGAAGAACTGGTATCAGTCGACTACGCTCGTCGCCAGGTGGTAAGGTAAGAAACTATTTAACAAAAATAATAAAAAATATTATTATTATTAATACATAAAACAATATTAATATTTTCAAATAAAACTCCAATGCCGCACACAATGGCCCGACAGGATCTCGTAGAATACCAACATGAAGTAAAATTAGACTTTGCCCTTTCGCCTGGTAAGCGAGATGCCGGTCATCCCACCAGCCTAACGGTCAGAGTCCAAGTCTGCACCGTAGGTCATGGCTGATAGGACGCACTGGTTGAAGACTTTTGTCTTCAGGCATTGAGGTATTTGCGAAGTGAGGATGGTGGACTAAGTACATATGAAGTGCAAATGAGCAATCTGCATCTAAAGGCAAGGGTTTGAGCATGACAAGAACTATGACTATTAAATAAACTCTAGCGGCGTACCTTGAACGTGACGTTTTTCATGTACTCGGTGTTGTGAGCGTGAGCGGTGGCGCCGCGCACCCGCCGCAGTTCACTCTTCAGCAGCTCGCTCAGCTGCGCCATGCGCGCGCACTCCCGCTCTGACTCCGCCAATAGCACGGTCACATGCTTTACCCTACACAAGTAAACATGCCTTATCTCCTTATATATACAAATATATCTACAAAGCACTTTGCCAGAGTGTTATCAGCTTTATCAGCTATCGTTTAATAGCTTGAGGTGGGGCCACAAAAAGGAAAAAGCTTGAACTAGAACGAGCGCAGAGAACATTTCTAAAGGTTTTGATGAGTCTTCTATACCAATTTTCTAACAACATTCTACCACAGAAGTGAACCAGCGGACCGGAGTCCTCTCAGTTCGAAAGCTTTTCATATTAAAAACGTTATTGAGATGTCTATTATTTAGTAACTATATTTGTCACCTTTGCTGTTGACTTTGCAATTTTCGTCTCAAATCGGCAATTTCCTGATCCGAAGTAAGTGCGAGCGAGGATGTGTCCATCGCGTCATCGTCGGGAACTCCTTCTTCCAGCAATCTTTCCAAAGGCATTGGGGAACGTCTCCCACCCGCGCCCAATATAAACGCCTTGGATAACGGCGGCGATGGCGCAGATTCTGAACCCTTTGGAACATACATTTTTACTTTAAAAATGCAAATATAAAGTACAAAGGCGATACATGACAACTTTAACCTGTTTCTTATTTTGTTGTGAAGATCCTTCAAACCCATTGCTTCGTCTTTCATTATTTGTACAGCAAAGGACTGGTATACTTTACCGTGTCTTTCTCTCCGGTTACAATGTATTCATATAGATATTATAATTAGAATATAGAAGTAGGCATTTACTATGCTAGTGCGCCTTACCATCTAGAACTGCATTTCCAATTAACATCAGGTGGGCAGCATTTGCTTAGAAAGAAAAATTATAAGAAAAAAAAGAGAGAAAAACTTAAAGTATAGAAAAAAAAGTTTGAATGTTAAGGGCAGTAAAACACATAGAAAAAGCACATCTTACTTAGTGTGCAAGTTAATTTACTTAAATGATAAAAAAGCAAAATTTCGACATCTGTCGTTTTCAAATGAACTACGCTGATCGACCGCTAATTAAGTCGCTTAGCCTAAACCTCTTTAGAAGTCACTTAACACTAGGACCCTCAAAAGGGAACTGAACTTAGACGGTAACTCTCACGTTACATACCTCGAGAGGAGCGATTTCGCTATCAACTTATTTAAAAACTTTGCACATGGCGTTCACTTTATCTTTCAAAGCTGTTCAGTCAAAACACAAAGTAGAAGCACTGCAATGATATTTTGATAAACTCTTATTAATAGTGGCAGTATGGCTTAAAATACCTCTCCTTCCTCCCTCGGTATCAACGACACATTGAAGTCCATCTCTCCATCACTGCTTTCTTCTTTCGGAATGATCGGCAGCATATAAGCCTTGTCGGGATTGCGATCAACTTTGCCAGGTTTCATGTTTTCTCGAGCGGCTGCCAGCTGTGATTGTAACGCTTCCGTCTCTTTCTGAAGTCTTGTCTCTAACTCGCTTATTTGCGCCTTGTAGCACTGTGTTAATGTCGAGACCTAAAATAGAATATCTGTATAAAGTCCAAATTCTAAATATTTATACATTATGGGACGTAAGCGCATCGCCATATCAGTTTTTTTTTCATAGAATGATAATTTTTTTTCGTAATTAATTTAAATTAATAGTCGAATGGTAGACTCGAACCTATGACCTTATGTTTCGCATTAAGCTATTTAGACTATTGACTATAATCTACTTACATGATTTTCTATGATGCTAAATCAAATACATAATTAAATGTATAATATGCGACACACTTTTACAGCTACTTAACCCATCATCACAGCAAAGTTGATGGCTAAATTTACTTTTTTCCTTATCATTATATGTATAATGTAAGTTTTGTATAATATCTAAGTTTATATTTTCGTATGTATTACTTATGTTTATTTCATATTTCATAGATCAATAGAGCTCTGTCCTTATCACATATACTACTTGCTTTTATTTATTTATTTATTGACTTTTCTTATTACCCTACTACCTATTTATTTTACCTGTCGTGACCTCAGGGTTGCCTGGAAGAGATCGCTCTTAGCAATAATTGCTCCCCGCTCTCTACCGCTCTTGTTCACTTTTAGATTAAGCTGAAGTTGTTAACTTAACTGTAAATTGTATTTATTGTAAAATTGGAGCAATAACGATCTATCTAGGAATTACACTAGGCGTCTAATAATAATAAACAATGCACAAAATAGAATAAGATTTAGTTCTGGTTTTACATAACATCAGAATGCATATACCTGCAACTTGTGCTGCGATCTTTCAGATTCTAGTTGTTGGGCCAGCCTGGTGAGATCTGCTTGCAGTCGCGTAGTGCGTTGGTGAGCACGCGACGCCTCGTTACTGGCCTCGTTAGCACGTTTACGAGTAGCCTCCGCCTCTACACTCTGCTCCGTATATTGCTGTCTGTCATAGTAATTATAACTACATTTTTAAACACAGATTTGTGCTTTAATTATTACAGTTTTTACATCGAAAAGTTAAAATATAGAGATAAAAAAATATGGTAATAAAATCGCTGTCAAACTGAAAATCTGAAGATTGCCTAAAAATTTCAAAATCGGCCATTTATTCCATAGTTACTTACATACTATATTATCTATGTTTAAAGATAAATAAAATAATAGTACACATATCACTGGCTGATTGATTATTTTATACTCATAATCACTCTTAAATTATCGGTACTTTCAGATTCCCGCAGCTACTCATTGTCGCATCATAACTTCTGTCTTTCCTCCAAATCACTAACGTGAATCACAGATTGATATTTCTGCCCACGGCAAAATAATATCAGTAATAACAAGCATCCACAATTATAGCGACATTAGAAGCACTGAGCAGTTCATTTATACATTATATAATCACTTTGCTAGTCAAAGATAGTTTTAATAATTAATCTATACATATATATAAAAGAGAAAATGTGTGGGTATGTTCCATATAGGCTCCGAAACGGCTGGACCGATTCAATGCAACTTTCAGGGAATTTTCAGATTGACCTGGCGAGTAATCTTGTAAAGTGTGGTGACGATCGGAGAACTCGTTTTTATGAACTGTCAAATAAGCCATAACGTCGTACTTTTACTTCTGACATTAACTTGAGCCCGATATTTTTTTGTATAAATGATAAGAATGATATTGTATTTACTGATATGTCCATGGGTAATGATCTTCACCTGCTCGTGAAGAGAATCGAAGAGAATAAATACAGAGAGAAATGAATAATTTAATATATTGTGAGAGTTAAATTAAACATTTAATGATGTAAGTTTATTATTAAAATAAAATAAAGCTAGTAAATTGATAGACCAATTAAGAAACTTACTGTAATGTGGCCAATTTAGCAGTTATATTTTCGATTTGAGCTTTGAGAGCTGCCGTTTCCTCCTTAAGCTGTTCTTCTTGACTGTGATCTACAGTTTGGTTCTGACGTAGCACCGCTTGAGCTCTAACCTTAATAAATAAACGATTCATGTTATTTTTAATGATATGACAAATAAATACTTTAATCTGCAATAACTTACTTTGTAACTTGTGTACTCTGTTTTGAGATCTGCTAATTCAATATTTGTAATCTTTAACTTTTCATTTATATCAGCACATTTGAATTCTAATCTCTTCATTTTGTTGTTTAAGTCCGTCTTTTCTTCTCCTAAATTGATTATTATTTTCTCTTTTTCACTTAAGAGTGCTGTCATTTCTAAATCAGACTCCTCGGTTTTTCTTCTCTCGTCTTCCAGATCATGCATTAATTTTGATATTATATCTTTTTAGAATTAAGTACATTATCTTTTTCTTTTAGATCTTGAATAGCGTGATGTAACTCTTCTCGTAATAGCCTGTTTTGTGTTTCCTCCGTTTTAATTTGTTCCTCTAATAATTTGATTTGTGTTTTCATAGCATTAATAGTTCCTTCATGAGTGTCAATTGTAGATTCCATCTAAAAAAAGACAATTATGTTTTTCTATGTTTGTAAAGGATTGAGAACCAACCAGGGAATCAAAATCACCGTATGGTACAAGCAAGTTTGTAATATGAGTTTATCTTTTTACAACAGATAAGTCTGCAGTCTAAACAGGCATTAATTGAATCATAAATGTGACTAAAGAATAATGAAAAAATAAAGTTCTAACATAGTATTAAAACTTACTTGAATCATTTTTTTCTTATTTTCCTCCATCTTAGTTGTAAGTTCCTTCATAGACCTTTCGTAGTCTTCCATTTCGAGACTAAGAACATTTTTCTTTTTAACATCTCTTAAGGCTTTATCTAATTGGTCTTTGGTTATTTTGTGTGCTTCTTTTTCTGTTTTTATCTGTTGGTTTTTAACCTGTATTTCCTCTAAAATTTAAAAAGAATCTTTTAAGTATAGAGTATATTGTAAGGTATAAGTTTCATAAAGATCAAAAGAAAAGAACCATACCTTCCAAGACTTGTAGTTTATTAAGAGACTTTTCAGAAACTTCCAGAGCATTGGTCAATGATTTCACCTTGTCCATTAGTTCGCCAATTTCGGGATTATTGTCAGGCGTTTTATATTCTTTACGACCATCAACATCGTCACTATTATTTGCAGAATTAAAGTTATTTTGTATATCCGACTCAGTTTCATCTAACAATTTTTTTAGTCTTATATTCTCTTGTTCTGCATTTTGTAATTGAGATGTGACTTCTTTCAGTTTTTTCTTAAGTTTTAATGCAAACATTCTTAATTTGGTATACCTGTGCAAATAAATTAATAAATAAAAGAATAATTATATAATAATAGTGACAGACACAGTGAAGGTCTTGGGATGGACACCACCCATGGGTTGGAGAAGCGTAGAGCACTCTCCATCTACTAGATGGACTAACGACCTTATAAGGAAAGGCGGCTGGATGAGGAAAGCAGTGGATTGTATATTGTGGAAGGCATTGGGGAAGATCTATTTCGAGCAGCGGATCGACACAGGCTGATGATAATGATAAATAATAACAGTCTATGATAAGTAAAATTTCAAAAGATTTA
Source organism: Meandrusa payeni (assembly GCA_029286785.1). Taxonomy (NCBI): domain Eukaryota; kingdom Metazoa; phylum Arthropoda; class Insecta; order Lepidoptera; family Papilionidae; genus Meandrusa; species Meandrusa payeni. The sequence goes on along the minus strand of JAGSMX010000024.1, from coordinate 10,491,495 downwards.
AAAAATTTCTATTTTGGATATAAAGGAAAAAGGCAAGATTATTTTGAGCGTTTCACGGAAAAGTAAGTGTCGGACTGAACAGTGTGTGAACAGACAAATGTTCACCTTAGTGGACGGACGTGTCAGGAGGTATACCGACCAGATTACCCTCTTTAAGCCTAACCGTGAACGTACGTACTAAGCGTAAGCTTCCGATCTCCTTAGACAAACGTGAGTGCTTACATTCTAAAAACATTATGTAAAATAAAATTTACTTGTCTTCAAATGTCTCATCTAGGTCCTTCATTCTAGAATATTCCTCAGCTTTGGATAACGTAGATGTCGACATGTCGTCATTAGGTAGCTCAGATGCTAAAAACAATACATTGAAAAATTAAACAAATACAAAAAAAAACTTAAACCCTAATTTTATCACAATCAGTTGGCAGAGATTAAATTATGGCAAAGCAACTACAATGCCTGTTGTAGATAGATATTCATGGGGTCAAATTATGTCTGATGAGCTAACTGGTTCTTCCCCTAAACTCAAAAAAAAAATTGGTTACACTTTCATTGTCTCTAATATATAGCTTAAAGCTTATTTATATATGTTAAATATATAAAAGCAATCCCAGGTACCAAAAAGTCGTAAGAATAATGTCGTACAAATGTGATCATAGCTGCTAGACTATCAATTCTATTAAAAGTAATTGATTAATTTGGTAACTGGCTACAATTAAAATTAATACATTGTAGGATATTATATAGTTTATATCATTGTATATTTTCTTACCAGAAGATGTTTGTTGTTTTAACCTTTCTATATCGTCTTTTAAATTTGTAATAATAAGTTCTTTATCCGATAGCATTTGAATGGCATTGTCTTTTTCAAAAACAGTTTTTTTCATTGATTCACAGTTTTGGTTCGTAATTTGATTTGCTGTCTTTAGGTCACACTCTAAAGTTTCAATTTTACTAATTAAATCATCTCTTTCCTGTCTTACTTCATCTCTGTCTTTTTCCAAGGACTCGATAAGCCTTTCCATTTCCGAAACAGCTTTTTCTAATTTAGATATTGCCTCGCCGCGCTCCTTAAGTACTTGATTTATTTCCTTCATTTCATTTAATAATTCTGTGTTTTCTGTTTTGTAAGTAAGTAATTTAGATTTTGCATTCTCACATTCAGCAACTAAATTAGAATAGTCTTTAACTTTTGCACGAAGTTCTTTTATTTCTACTAAAAGTGATGAGTTTTCTTGTTTATATGCAGATAATTTTGTCTCTAGCTTAACAATGTCAGTCTGCAACGATACATTCAAATCTGATAAATGCTCATTATCATCCTTTGGTTGCTCTAAAGATAATTTGAGTGTCTCTACTTCTTCTCTTAATAAGCCATTTAAATCAAACAAATCATCATAATCTTTTTTAAGTTTATCATGTGCAACTTGTAAAGTTGTTACTTTTGTTTTTAATTGCTTCACTTCCGTATCTTTTTCTAACTCGTAACTTTGCTTTAGGTGCGAAATTTCTTGTGACAAGGATTCAAGCTGAGACGTCTTTGTTTCAAGTTCTAATTTTACAGTTTCAATTTGATTTATGAGCAATTTATTCTGATTTTCTAAATCTACTACATTATCTCTTGCATTTAGTTTTTCTTTTACTAAAATTGATTTTTCACTTTCCAGAGACTTAATTTGCATATTTAACATATCGACAACGTCAGTAAGCTGATTTTTTGTTTGCAACATTTCACTGAGATTGTTATTTTTTACCTTAACTTCATCAATAATTGTAGTAAGTTCTGTGTTTTTATCTATCATTTTATTTAATTTTGCAGTTAAATCATTAACTTGTTGATGTAATAGTTTATTTTCATTCACAGTTTTTGCTACCTGGGATTCAAGTACTTCTTTATTCTTTAAAGAGATATCAATATTCTTATTTTTCAGTATCAAATTCGATTGTGTTAAATCATCAACTTGCATTTTCAAATTACATAGTTCAGTCTGTAACATCCGATTTTCCTCGGTTAATTCATTTAATAAAGTCTCATGTTCTATTAAATTACAATCGTTTTTGGTATTTTTTAATTGATTTTGTAATTCATGAATTTTATCTGTAAGAGATATATTTTCAGTGCGCAGATCATTAATTTGATTGTCAAGATCTTTAGATGCTTTTAGTATCTCATTTTGCCATTTTGGAACATTTTCTGAATATTCCTTGACGGTTTTAGATAGAATAAACCTTGAATTCTGTAGTTGATTAATGCAAGCAGCACATTTTAAAATCTTATCCTTATAACTTCGTAACTTTATATTAGCTTTATCTCTCTTCACTTTTTCAGACTCATATAAGCCTGACATTTCTTTAGCTTTGTTACCTAAATCACTTATTTTCTCTTCATAGGTAGTAACTTTAGCTTCAATATCACACTCTAACTCTTTGATTTTTTCATTGAGTTCCTTTATGTTGATTTGTGAGGTGTCATCTGTAAATATAGTTAATACACTGGACACCAAATTGATTACAATAAATACTATATGTAATAATTGTACATTAAAAATAGAAATTCAACTGTAATATAAGCAAAGATATCAAAAATATATTGATGGTAGAAACAAAGAGTGAATAACAAAACTACTTTAGAACAATTTTAAATTTTAAAAGCATATGCAGGTGTCATTAATTGTAGCAAAAAATCAGGAAATTTAAAAACGCTTTTACATACTGTCTCACTTGTTTATACTATTTTGTTCATACCAGAAACTCAAATGTTTTATAGAAGGAGCCTATTAAGGTCCCTTTTATGAATGTAACAGGTTACTAAAATCAAAATATTGTGGCAGGCTAAGGATAGCATCACATTACATGCAACACGGTACATTTACATATACATAAATAGATATGTCATACACAATATAAATTTACATGGAATAAATAAATGACAATAGATATAAGGCAGTTTGTAATTATTCATTGTTTGAGTATAAAGTATTCATATACAAGTAATTTAAAGACATTAGTTGACGAAGCTTCCCTAATCTCAATCAGCCAACTATTCCATAGTTTTTTAGCTGCAAATGTAAATTAATTTCCGTAAACATTTGTGATATTCAGGAATTGTTAGAAATTTATTATAGATTTAGGTTTGTATATTCTGAAGACCAAGTGTTATGTAGTGTTTTATATTACATGGTAAGTGTGTGTACATCTCGGACATTGAGCCATTTCAGTTGAGACCAGTAGTGTGTCACATAGTCGTATTTACATTTTTGTATTTTTATTTCCCGGATTTACAATAGACTTATACACTTCTTTTAATTTTTTTTGTCTTACCTGTTTGAAACTTTTGTTCTAAAATCTGAAGTTGTTCTCTCTGTTGCAGACCTATGTTATTAAATTCAGCAACTCTTGCTTCCATCTCAGACAGTTGAGTGATAAGTTGTTCATTTTCTTCCACAAGCCGGCTATTTTGCCTTTTAAAGGATATAATCTCACTATCGAAGTCTGACAACTTTTGCGAAATATCAACAAGATTTTGATCCTTTACAATTAAATCTGCTTTAAGCCTATTAATTTCTTCTTTGTATGTGTTACACTTTTCATTGATAGCCCTCACCTTAGCCTGTGCTGCATCTATCTCAGTTATGTAATTAAGTTTTTGTTCTGTTAGAGAATCTACAAGTTCTTGTAGTGTTTTATTGCTTTGTAGATAGGCTATTTTCCCATTTTCACTTTTCTCTAACTGCTCTTTTAGGAGATTAAATTCACTTTGCAATTCTGTAATCCACAATAAACCAACACATAAACAAATTTAATTCCTATTACAATTCTTAGACTGACCTTATAACCAATTAGTGGTTATAAATACCCCATTAATAAATGCATTTATTGCTATAAATTTTGGTGCAACATTTTCTGTAATTGTCTATTTACTCTAAGACTATAGCTTTTCACATGATGAGTTTACACTCTTGTAAGTAAGTTGAAAAATTGAATTGTTCAATACACTATTTTAGACATTGATGAGATTAATTTTCTAATCAACAAACTCTCTTATCAACTTACCAGATTTAGCGTGCTTAGCTTTTTGGGCTATATGGAGTAATCCTTTACATTTTGATATTAAATCTTCCTTTGTCAAGTCATCAAAAGGACTCTTCTTCACATTTTCTTCATTCTGGAACAATACCCATTGTAAAATAGTTTAAAGCATTAAAATATATTAAGATAATTAGGCAAATCCTAGTATTATTAAGCACTAAGCAACTTGCTTAATTAATATTGATTCATATACAGGATATATCTGTATCAAGATATCTTTAATTATAAAATGTACAAATAAAACATTAAAAATGATATTGAAAAAAATTAATCTATAAATATAACAAGTAAAAATAAAAACTGACATCAAATAATCAAGGAAATTAATTAAACATTAAAAGCTACTATATGCAGACTTCTTCTTCTCTTTAAAGTGCCTATATACACTCGACCATTTTATTTCCAAATTATCATAGTTATATTGTGAAGTTATTCACTTATATTCTTTTTTCTTCTTCAACATCTACACTCATCACTGTCAAGGATATATCTAATCTTAGATTATCATTAACCTACCAGTAGCTCAATCAACAGGCATGTACCCACAAGATTTTCAGAAGGCATACCAGGGTATGGTATGCCTTCTAAAAATATTGTGATTAGAACCAACAGAGGTATTGAGTATGTCCTGCTTTTTATGAAGCTGCATAAAAATATATTTATTTCTTTTTGTTGACACAATAAATAATAGTATCAAGAGCACAGGTACAAAGTACAAGAGAACTCTGTATTCAATTAAATTGTATGGGTTATTGGCATTTCCTTATGGGTGTTGGGTGTATATATCACAATCCTGCAAATGGTATGGCCATTTCATAAAAAAATTGCAAAGGAACAACTACTATACACCAATACATTTGCAGTCGTCATTTAGAGATATTCAATGATGTCTTGTTACCTCAGTAATTTCACTAGCTACAGCACCCTTCTTAATTAAAAAAAAAATAGAAATTTATGGACGCAGGCTTGACAACAGCAATTTCTGTTCCAGTTCTTGTTATTTATTCATGTATGTCATGTTCATAATATTGAAGTAATTTGAATATTTGTAGGAAAATTGTTACGAACATGATTCTTAAATCGTTTTTATCTGACTCATTAAAATTATTTTGTATCAAACAGACAGGTTTAAACTATTCTATTACCTTACTATAACTATCCATTCTTCAATTAGTTACAGTTCCGAAAACATTTTACAACGAAACATATAATAAAGATAATATAAAAATATTATCTACACCCATAAAACATGTTTGATATAATCAAATTTGAATCAACCATTCAATATAAATTTGAAGATGACACCATTTGTATTTGAGTTGTCAAGTTAATAAATACATTTTTTGTAACGTCACAATACCAAACTAGTACAGATAAAACTTATATTGGATTCAGGCAACCCTTTTAACTGTTCCGAAATTGCTGCTATTGTATATTGTAAAATATTAACCTCATTAAGTAAGAAGAATAATATATTCAACGACACTGAAATTGAATTACGAATTCTCCATCCTTTTTATGTCATCGATACTTATAAAATAAACAAACAACATTTTAATGGTAGTCAGCGGCCACAGAGTGCTACATTATAAATGGCGGCTCTAGTCATAAATGCTGTCGTCGTTCTGTGTGGATTAGTACATAATTTTCTTTTCATCACACTAGTTTCAATCTTCTGTATACAACAAGTAATTGAAATGTGATAGCATTCTACCTTGTGACGTTATTGTTCATATCATAATTCAATAGGTAAGAGTAATATTATCCAGTGAGTGGAGTTTGTTTTAATACTATCTGCGGGGCGCGTCCATGAGTAATATTATGGTTCATAATGTTTGTGTAATAAATGTAAATTTTCCACATAATTACCTCTAGTCAATTCCTATGGTTGCACTGAAATAAAACAACACGATCGTATTAAAGGAAAGTAAATAGCTCGTCCGCATCATGATTTTATAACCAAGATATTCAAAAGTATTGTAATTGACGATATAATTATGTGTAGGACTGGGGAAAGTTCGCACAATGTCGAGTGATGAGGACAAACCACCGGCGCCTCCGGTGCGCTTAACCAGCAACCGGGTTACCGATCGCGGGGACTCTGTGGCTTCTGTGGATATGAGGCCACTACCAAAAGGTAAGGCTTCATTTATATTCAACACCATACCAAATTTTTTGAATGAGTCAGTTTCCCATAAACAAATATGCATTGTTTTCAACAGTGGAAACTAATAGGAACTTTGATGCTCAATGATAAATTGATTCAGAATCATCATATTTACATTTATAAGTCATTATCAAATTACGTTTACAGAACCAGATGATGGTGGCGATAGAAAGAAAAAAACATTAAAGGCGAAAATAAAAGGTTCTAAAAGTACTATGCATAATGACAACAAACCTAATATTAGCTATCCAACAAATTTTGAGCACACAGTCCATGTGGGTTTTGATGCAGTTACTGGAGAATTTACGGTATGTCAAATAGCTAAATATCTTGATAATCTTTATTTTCATAGTAGTAAACATAACATCTGAATTGTTAAAAATTTCCATGGTTGAATTATAAAAAAATATCTATAAACATTAGATAAAAATATATCAAGTCTAATGCACACCTTGCACCCTTTTAGTATACAAATACAATAAACAAAGTAAAACACAACTGTCAAACATCTCCTGCACTTTCTGTACAGAGTCTTTAACTCTAGTAAACATTAATTAGCAATTTAATAATTATTTTGCAGATTTGTAGCTTTCACAGAACATTAGAATTTGTCAACCCTAAAGCCTATGTTTATGACCCAGCTTGTTGCCGAATTATTTATTAATATAATTATAATTTTAAATAGTAATAATAATTGTTTTACAAAGCTTGAATTATAGTAGCATGCTTCTTATAGATAAATATACCATTAGACAATATGACCATCTAATTATATAATAGGAACTGGTTTTTAGTTATATATCTCCCTGTAATAATGACTATGTTCAAAGAGCATTGGTAGTGTCCAAGTTTAGTAAACAACATTTTTGAAAGACTGTACAATTACTGTTTATGAACTTTTTTATAATTGAGTTCCATGTATGACCGCTTTTGTTTCAAGCTGCCTATGACAGTAAGTAATAGCTTATATACTTATAATTTATGCATTGTTATCTTATGTATTCCTTCCAGCTATTGCTAAATGTCAATTTTATTTCTATTCATTAAATTTAGGTAGTTTAATATGTCAGTGTATGCAAAGTATGAATCTTTAGTTTTATATTCTATATAATATATCTATTCTCATATAATATATATATTAAAAAAAACAGTTATTTATAGTGAGCTAATAAGTATTTTTTGTATTTATAGTATAAATCACATATTAACTAATTGGTATAACATGTATTTCTTGCATTTGAAGCTAATAGCAGAATAAATTTATATACAAAATTTGTGTGACTGCTATGTGTGTAAATCATTTCCATTTTTTGTTAACTATAAAAAGATTGTTTGAGTAGTTTCTGGTCTTATTTTTTTTTCTTTGCAATCCTGCTTGCAAAAATCCTATCTATAAGCTCTTTTCTGTATGTGAAAATTATTAGTACTATTTATTAAGCTGTATCATGCTATATATTTTATAATTTTAATTGAATATTTTTTAAAGAATTGGTGGTATATTGCGCAGGGTATGCCGGAGGCTTGGGCTCGGTTGCTGATGGCCTCAAATATTAGTAAACAAGAGCAGAAAAGTAATCCACAAGCTGTTCTTGATGTCCTCAAGTGGTATGATGCTTCTGCAACCCAACCACCTGTATCTAAATATATGACCTCAGCACAGATGCACACTACTCATTCAGGTAATCATTATATATTTTCAATTAATAATAAATTCAATGATATAGTGTCAACTTTATCCAACAAGATAAGGCCCATAAAGTCTATAATAATGTATGATTATGAAAAATATTAGTTGTACCTTTGAAAGAGAGATTAAAGGATTGCATGAAAAGAGAAAAGTGTGGCTGTAATAAGAGTCAGGAAAGAATAATATAATAATATTATTCATTCCTGTCTCTTAAAAGGCCCCCAACCTATGCAACGGAAAAAAAAAGTGTGTGATTACTGAAGTCAAGAATAATGGTCCGGTCTGTTCTTTCATTAAGAGTTTTATAGGAGATTTACAATATCAACATTATTTTTAGTATAATACATATTTAGATAATAGATATTTCTTGAATATGTTTAATTTCTTTTTGATTTATGTGTGTCAGTGATTTAACTCTTGGCCAATTGTTTAACCAAATAATTTTTTATGTTAATTTTATCTAGGTTCATCAGTGTCGCGAGTATCCTCTAGCAGTCCATCTTCATCAACTCCAACAGACACGGAGCATCCAGAACCTCCACCGCCACCACCTTCGCGGCCTGACCGTACCAAGAGTATTGTAAGCTATTTTATTTAACATATATGTTTGTTGAATAACAGTACTTTAGAATGTATTAAAATGATGTTTTAACATAATACATAAATATGATTTAGAAATGTATTTTGGAGGTACACACACAATGAAGATAAATAAATGAAGTGTTTAAAAAATTTACCCTAAAGGAGAGATTTGTGGGGGCACTAGATAGATACATAAATCCTTTATTGCACTAAAGTATATGTACAAAGGTGAACTTAATGCTATTTAGCATTTTCTTCCAGCTAACCTTTAGTGGTCAAGTGCAGGCTAAGGGTAGTTTCGCTAAAAATAGCGTTTTAAAACTATTATATAGATAAATAAATATACATTTACATATACATAAATAGATACTTTAATATAAATATAATAATATTCATACACATGGAATATATATAACGACAATAAATATACCAGTTTGTAATTTCTCATTGTTTGAGTAAAAAGTATTGAGATACACGCGATTTAAAGACATTAGTTGATGAAGCCTCCCTAATCTCAATCGGCAAACTATTCCATAGTTTTATAGCTGTACAGGTAAAAGAATTGCCATAGAAATTCTTTTTAAATCTGAATTTATTTGAGTATGAAGCCACAAAGATATTGTGGCACTAGAAGATATAGTGGTAAGGAGTACTGATAAATTGAAAATCCTATTTCAGTACACAAAGCCTATAGAAGAGGAAGAAGCACCTCCGCCGAGGCCAGTACCCGCCCCCTCCTCACCACCGCACGTCCCGCAGGCGTTAACGACGCACTCGGTTAGTACGAATTTTTATACAAATTATAATAAAATTTTATAGCTGTTTTTGGGCTATAGCAAAGTTACTTCTTAATTTTAAATTTCATTCAATATTATTATCTTGATTGCTTAGTAAAAATACGTTCAATTTTAATACTTACGCCAGTTGTTAATTCTAGGACTTCACTGGATAAAGAAAAATATGTACAAATGATTACCAAACTATGTTTATTTTATTACTATGTACATATGGTTAATTAAGGATTGGTAGAGGTAGCTAGTATTAATATCTCTACTGGTATTATGTTAGGTTTTAATCCTTGCAACCCCTTACATCCAAAAGCCACTCTTGTTAATTGTATGGAACTCCAAAAATAGATAATTATGTTCAAAGTTTTAATTATGTCATCATGACTAGTTGTTAACTTGCCTATGTTGAATATTTACAAGCTAAGCATAATTTTATGCCAATACTGTGATAATAGTATGGCTATGATTATTCAACATACTATTTCTTCACGTCGACAGATTTGCAGTAGAGTGGATGTTGGTGTGTCCCCACTGCCACTTGACCGCAACAAAAACCCGACGCCAGTGCCTGCACCGCAAACGCCGCCAGCACACGCGCCCCATCCACCACACGTTCCAATTGCACCACCGGCAAATGGCGCCCAGACTAACACCGAAACTGGGTAATGTTACATGACTTTTATTCATAGCTCACAGCAGTTTGAGCTGACAGTATCCAGATGAACATGATATTACTTTAAAAAGAAACCTTTTTAATACAGAGACTTTATTATATTCTGAAGTAGAAGATACTGTGCCGTCGTGGCATATTGAGAGCTAGTTGGTCACACTTAAAGTAGCTGCCAAATTTATATTCTGTCGTTGGGAACAGGCCTTCTTTCTAAAGAGAGTATTAAGCATTGTTTGCGATGCAACTCCCTTACTGGATTGACTTCTTGATTGACAACTTAAAATGTTTCCAAAGTATTTCCCAGAACTTTTTCACATAAACTGACTGATTGATTACCAATGTGAATATTCTCAATCTCAATATTTATATTATTCATAAAATTAACTTACCCGATACTGTATATGAAAAAGTCTCCAATCCAGAATGAATTAATGGCAAAAGAAATTCATAAAGACATGTTTAACAGGCGAGCAACTGGCCAACAGCAAAGAAAAAAGAAGATGACTGATGAAGAAATTTTAGAAAAATTAAGAACAATTGTGAGTGTTGGTGATCCAAATAGAAAGTATACAAAAATGGAAAAAATCGGGCAGGGGTAAGAATTTTGCCATGTTAATTAACAACAATATTAAGGTTTAGGTAACTGCATGGCCTCAATACAGTTTTGATTGATTTGCATGTCTTTGAAAGAGATTTCTCGGACATAGATTTTGATCGGTTCGCCGAAAATTGAAATTTTCCTTCATAAAATTCTACTGTTAAATATTTGTCTAAGTGCGTGCATATCTTGTGTGTGATAATGAATTATTCTGGGCATTGTTTTCTGATGAATAAATTTTTGAAGGTAGCCTAAAATTAATAACTACCATTTAGGCATCTATGTTCCGAATGGGATAATTATTGGATATAGAAATGGCTATTTATTATTCACAGGTCACTGTTAATTTAACAATATAAACTTATTATGTTGCATTACATTACAGTGCATCAGGTACTGTTTACACAGCCATAGAAACGTCGACAGGCATGGAAGTGGCTATAAAGCAAATGAACTTGAGCCAACAACCCAAGAAGGAACTTATAATCAATGAAATTTTAGTGATGCGGGAGAACAAACACAACAATGTGGTCAACTATTTAGACAGTTATCTTGTTAATGAGGTATGTCTAATTTTATATCATAAAATAAATCCAAAGAATAGCAAAATAAGAAAAGCGTGGTATCATATCATAATGTGAAAATTCCATTATGATTGAAAATACTTAAGTTGGGTGTCATCAGTACTGTAATTCTGAAAGCCATCCTGGAGTTTTAATTATTAGAAAAAAAAAAGCTCTATAAATATATAAACTCGTGATTTACTCTGAATCTCTTTATAAATGTCAAATCCACAAAAATAACTATAACTAACATTTATTTTTATAGGAATTATGGGTTGTTATGGAATACCTGGCTGGTGGCTCTCTAACGGATGTTGTAACAGAGACTTGTATGGACGAAGGTCAGATAGCGGCAGTATGTCGCGAAGTATTGCAAGCATTACATTTCTTACATACCAATCATGTTATCCATCGAGATATTAAATCCGATAATATATTGCTTGGTTTGGATGGACAAGTCAAATTAAGTAAGTACTCAACTTAATAATATTGTCATCATTGAAAGGTATTCTATTGTACTTAGTATTGTGTATATACTCTGTGACTACATTGACCAATGTTAAATGTGATAAAAATGCATAGTTTAAGCTAATCATTTTGATTATACGTAAAAATACTCAACACATTTCGTTTTTCTGTAATAGCTGACTTCGGATTCTGTGCTCAAATATCCCCTGAGCAAAACAAACGAACGACGATGGTTGGGACGCCATATTGGATGGCTCCTGAAGTTGTTACTAGAAAACAGTATGGTCCAAAAGTAAGGAAATAACCTAAAATTACATGACCTATTTAATTTAAAAAAATCGTGTACTTATTTAAAGATATTTCTCAGGTGGATGTATGGTCGTTAGGCATAATGGCCATCGAAATGATCGAAGGTGAACCTCCGTACCTAAACGAAAATCCACTGCGCGCACTTTATTTAATTGCGACAAATGGGAAGCCAGACATCAAAGACAAGGAAAAACTCAGCACAGTCTTCCAAGATTTTCTAGACCAGTGTCTAGAAGTGGATGTAGAAAGGCGCGCAACAGCTTTGGACTTACTGAAGGTATTCATTTTTATTCTTCTACACCATGATTTGTTTACATAAAAATTGTTTTCCATTAATAATAAAGCTACTTGTGAATGGATAGGAAAACATAAAATTTAGCTGAATTACTATGTTTCAGTAGTAGTTTGACTTTAGCTTAAAAAAAAGAGGAAACAAAACTGGCTAATGACAATTCAAGAATTATACATAATAATAATGACTATTAAAAGACTGTAGATGTCATTACTTCTTAATATCAATGTAATACTTTGAAAATAAAAGCATCCGTGTGGCGTAGAACCATTTAATCCGTCACCGATTTGACTTGAAGTCGTGATAATTTACATAATATAAATTTATTATTACAGCATCCATTTTTAAAAATGGCAAGACCACTGGCATCACTTACACCTCTGATTATGGCGGCGAAAGAAGCGGCTAAAGGACATTAGCGCAGGCCACCGGCGCCTTCGGTAGCGCCAGCGCGATACTAACGCCCCCAGTGCCTACAACATGTGTAGTACACATATGTTTAAACATACAAACCATTAAAGTAAAAGTTTGCTGTTGCTGCAAACCAAAAACAATTGGCAATAACAAATTGCAGTGTGCTTAATGGGAATGTATAAAGAATGTTGTCAGTGAATATAAGATGCTAACGATTGGCAAGCTTGTTTTGTGAAGTGGCTGCGATAGGTTACAGAGGTGATGATATTTTTACAAAAGAAACTAACATATATGCAGTCCAGTAGTTGTAAAGAGTTCTGTAGTATTGTGTAGAATTATTTATTCAAGTTAGCAAACTGATGGTGAATCAATCCACTGCCAAAACTGGAAGGAATTAATAGGGTGTAGATATATGGTAATTTAAGGGATGGAATTTGGAATGTAACAAAATAATCTGCAAATGAAGACTGGCAGTTAAGATTTAGAAGTTCTTGTAAAGTATAAATAGTAGATGTACTGTAGTTCCATAATAGTGTTATAACCAGATCAGCTTATTGACTGTGATGGTAGCCAGTAGATTGTGGGGGCAGTGGATTGACACAGTCAGCGGCACGTTGGTGTGCACGGTATGTATGTACATTGACTGCAAGTGACAAGAATTAGGGCACCATAGTCCAGCCTTAGATGCGGTTGTTTAATAAAGGAAATGTTGGCAATTTTTATAACTTCATCATAATAATGCTACGAAAAATGTTTCCTATTTAAAAGTAATGGTTATTAAGATGGTTATTTTAGGGTACAGTCCCACTTTAAGAGGGGTTTTAGCATCAAATATTTCAATGAAAACTAGTGATGAATGAATGAATATCAATATTAATTAATTTTGACTGAGATTTGATCCTATAAGTTATAAATACATAATATGTGGGCTTATCGCTTTTTATAGTTGCTACATGCTAGCTAATTTTGTGTATCATTATACATTATGATATCTATAATTTTTTTTAATGTATGTATTTTGAATTTTATCAATATGACATTGACATATAAATAGCAGTTTCATCATGATGCGATTTTATTCATATTTTTGACATAGAACATGCGGTAGGGAGTTTTACGTAATCTGTTGTTTTAAATTGAACGCATTGTTACTTTATGTACTAATAAACAAAAATATTTTGATGAATCCATTTATTGTTACTCATGAAAGTGAAGCATTTACCTAGTATTAAGTTTATATAGTTTATTAATTATATTTGAAATCAGAAAACTTGGTATCTTTTGTGGCACAAGAGTATTAATAAGCTTTTAAATGAACAATTGTAAATTACTTACAGATACGAAACTTAGATAGACTATGAGAGATCATTACTTTCAATATAAATAAGACAATAGTAGTTAGTAGCTAGAATTCGATACAAACAATTTACCCAGAATAATAATATTATTAAACTAAAAAGTAATAAAGATTATTGTAAACGACTCTTTGCTTTTGTATATGCCCAAACAACAATGTTAAATTTCCTTTATAACTGTTTAAGTTTTTTTTAAAAGCTGGAAAGAAAGCAAGATGTTTCGAGTGTTTAAATGGTTGTTATCCAACGGCAAATAATAACCATTGTCGTGAATTGTACAATAACAAGTATAAAAGGTATTATTTGTACTTTTTGACAATATGAAGTGACCAATTAACACTAAGTAGAATTCTTGTATTTGTTCCCGGTTGGTGCATTGTGTAGTGGAATTATTTTTAATGTTTGTTTTTTATATTATTGCTTTTTACATGCCTGGAGCTATTAGCATATCGTTTCAAATGCATCTTTACTTTATATATATTATTTGTACAATACTCAATGTCTTGTGGCCTAATATTGTCTGTTTGACATTTAAAAATGGCCTAGAAACATAATGCACACTAATTTAATGTGCACCAACCACAGCAAAGAAGTGCAATACAATAGAGATATAAAAAGGATATAGCCAAATCTTGATGAGAGCTTGAAATATAGTAATTCAGTTTCAAACTAAATCTTAAGGCACACATTAACATTGTGATTGTGAAAATGAATTTGGGGAATGCATTTGTAAGCTGTGAAGGTAACTGTATTATATATGTAATCTAAGTTGAAATGTAATAATAAATGTAAAAAATGTATTGACACATTGAAATGGTTATCATAATTTTTGACAGTTGTTTAAAACACCAGTGCCATGTATGAGCAACTTGTGCATACAAATTACAACCATAATATAATAAAAGACTCACCATGATATTAACTTTTCTTTCATTCATCCTACAAACAGTTAATTTTGGGCCTCGTATTATCTTCAAAAAGGCAGTAGTCTTCCATGAACTAGTACGTCAAAATTCTTTATGTAGTCCTTTACTACTTCTAACTAGCAAATAGTAAAATATGTGCGTAAAGAATAAGGCAATATAAATCTGGGTCCCCGAGTTTGCTAAATTGTGTCAAAATGAATGTTCAACGAATACGCCTCTATGGTTTTCCAATGATTTACCACTGACACTCCAACATTGTCTTATTTGTCACATTTCAACGATTATTTTAGGGTATCCAAAATTTCAATCAATATCTATTGATCAAAAAATTGAATTGAAATTACATTGAAACCAGAGAGAAATTACTAGATAGGATATAGGAGGTCGGTGTCATAGTGAAACGTCAGTCACCAACAGTTTGGTACCTCGAATCATTCATGTGAAAAATAACGCTTGATCTAAGTTTGCAATGTTGAATGTGCATAGCCAACAGGTGCAAGATCATATTTCAGTTGGACAAAGGATCCTTAATAAAATAACAGAGCAACCTGTACTAATCAGATACTATCAAAATATAACATTTAGGTAGTTCATATACTCTCCGAACTACTTAATATAAAATTTTAGCAAGGAATTCCTAGGTAGAACAGCCTCTTCAATAATGACTAATGCTTAAGGAGTAGTACAGAGTGTATATTTGCAACAATGTATCAATCTTCGATAAAATCAAGGTTATTCACCTCGTCTCCCTGTTCGTTAGTTCAATTGCATTTTCTTTGAACCAAAATATAATTATACAACTTATTTTATCATTTTCGTGATAAATATTGTTGTACAACTATTGTGTTGGGACTTAAAATTTTCTAGGTAAATATAACATGCATGTATATCGGAACCATCAACGATTAATAAGTAAAATATAGAGATTTAATACATAAAAATATTTATTTCATTGATTTCATTGTACATTAAATTAAAAAACTATATAAACACACGAAACGTAACATTGAAAATATTTATTTACAATAATTGTTCGTTTCTAAAATCAATAAAGTATTTTTAGAATTATTCAATAAAAATCACAAATCACTTATTTTGGTAACTAAATGGTTTAATATTGAGGTATGACTGTGTTTTACTAAGGCCACGTAGCAAAATATCAATTGTTATCGGTTTAGTTATTATGCAACACATTAAAAAGCTTAAAGAATAAAATAATCAATAACAAAATAAATATTTTTTGAATAATATTGATTCACATTACTTACCATTGTGCATTATCTTGTGTGTTACAACATAATAGACCCCTAATAAACCAGATAAGCACTGAATTTTACACTACCATTATTTTAAATATTATTTTTTCCATTACATATTTATTATATTTTACAGTGTGTGTCACATTAGATCATGCATAAAGTGACAAATATTTGATTTATTGACTTTTTATGCACAAGACGAATGGGTTTGATGTCAACTACTATTAAGTTCATAGGGTAATAAAATGGGTGATTTTTTCAATAATTAAACTTTACAAAAATATTATATTCCGTTTTTGAAACTCGGAAAAATAATAAATGATGTCTTATCCGATTTATTTATTACATACAATATATAAAGAAAATAATTTCTCGTAAATTTACTATGGCCGATAAGATTCAATCTTATAGATATTTATCAAATTTAAGATAACATTGACCTCGAACTTTTCAAGCTTTAAAAATATAGTGTTTCGAATTAATATAGCGTCATTAATTCACAAAAAATATTAATAGTTATTAGGAAATAATTTTAACTACAGTAAAATGTCCCTTTAGTTTCCAATAGAGTGTAATATGTGTATGTATAAAGAAAAGGTTTTAGGCTTTTTCCTGATGGAATTAAAATTTACGTCTTCAGTTCACGACCTCAGATCGTAAAACAAGCGTTCGAGAAATGTTGAATCGTAATGCAATGTACACTTTCACTACTATTATGTTTAAAAAGAATTACTTACACAATAATAAAATGTACTAATAAGTTACCGAATAGATTTCCATAGTAATATTAATTCTATGAATGAGTAATCCGATCAAGAGTTACAAATTTTGATTTAAATCCGGTAAAACAGCTGACCTGTACTCAGCTTCACTGGTTAATGTGTATATATGTTTGTTGTTGTTTTGTATAGGTTTGTCATAAAAAATCTTTTATTAAGTTGAAGTTTATGATGCTTACATATTGGAAAAAATATAAAAATCTTGAAGCTTCTTAAATTGGTGGGTTCTTTAGACTGTATTATTCTATACTATCCTATTGAAAGTGTACACATTTTACTGTATATATATATGTATATATGTACATCTGTATGGTTATAGTTGGTCAACATTTGTTAATTGAATTATGAAAAAGTCCGAGGTCAGGGAATTTGATACAATTCAATTAATCATTAAGTATTTTGATTAAGACTAGATTTAGTCTTTCCTCTCTTCAGCAGGTATGAAATCCAACGACGCGGAATTAATACAAAAACGTTTCTTGGTTGGTGCCGGGCCATCATTGAATACGTGTCCCAGATGAGCGGAGCACTTGGAACATCGCACCTCAGTTCGCACCAAACCTGGCCGTGTTAAAACCAGTAATATATTCGCTCCAACTTCGATTTCACATACCGAGTCCATTCACCAAAAAGCCATTTATATATACATCACATTAACAAGGGTGATGCAATGATGAGAAATTCCCGTATGATTTTCATTGTTCGTGTAGTGAGGAGTAGTAGATATTGATTGTTGTCGCAGCAGCAGCGGTCGTCGTCCGGCCACCAGCCATCCAGATGGAGCAGAATGGTACGGGAAATGGCAGGGCAAAATGAGGAGTGGGGATAATTGCAAATTAATGTCATGCGCATTCCAGATTTGTTAAGATGACGTTATGGTATTGCAGTGTAATAAATATCAAATAGAATACAATGAACGATACAATAAACGCAACGCAATATATAAATATATATGTCCAAAAACACGACGTAATTTTTTTTAAATAAATTAAATGTGAATTTTGCATTGTGAATCAATTAAAGCACAATAAGTGTAAAATTGACATGTGAGTGATTTTCATAATATTACGTAGTTATAAAATGAATGTAAAAAACAATAAGCATTATTATATATAAAGTTTATGTTACCAATCAATTGCCGACTTACGTTTATGTGGTGGGCAGGATTGTAATTCGGGTTTGTCAAGGACACGGGCAAGACAGACAGAAAAGATAAAAAAAAATACATTAACACCAAAATCTTATTT
This sequence comes from Meandrusa payeni, assembly GCA_029286785.1. Lineage (NCBI taxonomy): Eukaryota > Metazoa > Arthropoda > Insecta > Lepidoptera > Papilionidae > Meandrusa > Meandrusa payeni. The sequence continues at coordinate 10,473,302 of JAGSMX010000024.1, read as the reverse complement.
TCCTCCACCTTATATAGCAAAAAAAAATATTGCTATAAATTATGCACATGAAGAAATTATATACAAAGCTTTAAAATATATAATACACTGTCAAAACTTTTTTCAAATGGTACTTTAATAGGATAAATATTTTTTATGGAATATTTTTTTTTTTTTTTTTTTAAAAAAAAGAATGCTAGTACTATTTCTTATTTTTGGTATTCATTCTAAGTAATGGTGTTCATTCTATTAAATTGTTGAATAATTTTACATTATCGTTATAAATTCAATGTAATTACTTGACCCTATCAACAAAGTGAACTTATTATTAATATAATAATAACCACAAATTAATATATAATAATACATATCTAGGAAAAATAGCAAATAAGCAAACGGTCCGTGTTAACTGATATTGCCCAAGGAAATATTCCTTGGTGTAGCAACACCAGAGATCAGCAATGGACCTGCAGCCGGTAGTGTTGCAATCTTTGAGAATGATATGAAGGACCTTAAGTTGTATTGGTTCATAAAGATGACCAACAAATGATGATTTTGTTAAACAGTATTGGTATGATAAACGCAATTATTGTAGTAATTAAATGTTAACCATTAAGATGGTATAACAAAATTTGGTAAATCAAGGTAAATATAAATGAAAACAGGAGATAGAATATTCAAAAAAGAATCATTAAATCCGGTGTCAACTCTGGTTGGAGGAATTAGGGCGAGACTACAGAGAGATCAATTTACATAAAACGGAGACCACAACTGCAGAGACCAAACTGGCATGGATTTCTCAATTCACAGAATGTACAGCATTGAATTCTTTTAGTAAAAAAAAACTTTGAAGATCAGCATTCTGTTTTGAAACAAGTACTACATCATCCTCTCGCAGCAAAAATAGTAAATCATAAGTTATCACAAGTAGGCCCGACATGAGTTATGATTAGTTGGGCGGACACGGTTGGATATTTGTCACTTTAGGCATTCATTTTCATGTATCATAAATAATCTCTGTAAGTAGTTAATTTAGTAGAGTCTGATGCTATATACTCAATAGTTAGCTTCAAAGCCATTACCATTGAGGGACCAGTGGGGGACTTACAGCATACATAAACATGTATTTCCATAACTATCCTAATTCCATGTCTTTACAGTTTCAAAGTCTATAGGAATAAATGTTTTCTCTAATATGTATAAACTCCAGTTTAGCACACAAACTATACTGCAATTTGAACCACACATATGCACAAGATATTTGGTATCTGAATTCCAATAGGAAAAAGTGAGGTCGAAAGGTATCTCTGACACTCTAAATACCTTAAATTTTACAATGAGATTTAAGACATAATTAGTAATGGGTGTATGTAAAATGTATATAGTAATCTCCCTGTGCATTAAGACATGTAAATTATGGATGTAAATAAGCAATATTCGAAATGGACTTATTAAAAACTTATTTTTTGTCAAGGAACCAGATGAAAACAATTGGTAATTAGCATTTTTATTCAAGACAATAAATACAAATATAGTGGAAAATTATGTGAAGCCTAATCATTCCAGTGATTTTGTCTGCTATATACAAAGTCAAATTATTTGTTACATACAATGCACACATAATTTTTCGCTATTCTGTATTGTTAAATAAGCTTATTAAGAAATAAAAATATATGATATAGCAGTGTCAGAAGCTCTGATAATTCATGCGATGAAAATAACAAAGAATGGCTCATATTTTTATAGGAATAGAGAGATCTTAGGTAGGATTAGGTTGTTAATTATAGAAATCTATCTATGATACTTGACAGGTTGCACAACAGTACTAATGTATTTATGTTGACAATGACATTGGAAACGATTCTGCTTGAGTTTAATATAAAAGTAGGAATAAAATTGTTGGCACTGTGGGACCATACCCTAGTATTGCTTTATTATACAATATTTAAACCCAAATGGAGAGAACCAAGATAGAAATCATAACTTGTTTTTGTACTTGTAAAAAGAGGGTAGGTCCATCTCCATACACTAAAAAAAAACTTCAGCAAGTGTTTATTATTAAAAAAGACAGATAAAAACAAGAAAATATATTACAATAATGCATATGTATTGAAAGTATTGTGCACTGCACAGTAAAGAAATACTATTTGTATTATTGAGCTATATTTTCTGTTTCAAATAAGCAATAGTACCCCCTTTACTTTATATTCTCTGTCTACCTAGATTAGGATAAAACACATACGATTTGTATTATTAAAAGTATTTAGTACGGGCTGATTGTTTAACTTTATGCCAAGTCAATTTTTGAGTTGTCATTTTTCTATTCATCTTTTATATACAAAAAATATCACTTGCTAAAATTTGTTCCCATGTATGGGCTAACCCCCTGCCATATATGGGTCATAATCATAATAATCTTGCTTAAAAAGCAGACAGCCATGACTGTCTTACCCTGTAGGGTGCTTATTTTTTTATAAAATATCATCTTATGTCGACAAAATATCATCATTAATTGATAAAAATCATTGTATTATAGATAAAAATGTAATATTAAAATTTTACTACTTGAACAAAACATTACATTTAATTTTCAGATGAACATGCCTCAGGTTTCTCTCCTCCCCTGACTTGAGACATTAGATTTAATTAGAATCAAATATTCAGTAGCTATACACTAAATTTTTGATTTGAAAATGGATACAGTATTGGTATCTAAAGGTCACCTGATAAGAAACAATGTTGAGATAACATAATCACGAAAAAGTCTAATGACAAACCAAACTAAAAATTATAACATGAACCATTAGTAATTTGTTACACTAATATATGTAATTGCCTTTACCTGCACTTGTGTCCTGGTGTAATGTCACTTTCTCCTTAGCAAGAACATCATTGAATGCAGGCCAGCCACAACCAGAATCATATTTGGTCTTGGAAGTGAATAGGTCTTGTCTACAAACTATGCAGACATACATTCCTTCTTCATAAAATTTATTATAGCAACCTGCAAATATTTATTCACTGTACAAATTAGACCAGGTACTAATATTCACAAAAGATATTTTATGGCAACTGTTTATTTAAATTTCACTTTTAATCTTAATCAACATTATACCTGTAAAGGGTCTTTCAGTTCCGGCTTCTTGAGTGACATGATACTGAAGTGGAGTAAGGCGTTTTTTTAGAGACTCTTTATCTTCCATGGCTCTCCAAACCAAGGCTAAAATAGAAAACAAAAATGTTGATGTTAACTCACATTACATATACATTTGATTCTTGGCAACTCTCCAATATTGGCAAGCCATGAACAAGGTCTTTCAAAGTAATTTTTGTGCTAAGCACGTGTTCTCTGCATTACATTTAGACATTAGAACGACGTTATACCTGTGGTAAATGGATGTTTCAACTGAACAGTTCTGTTTGACAGCACGGCCTTCCTAAATATAGAAAAAGGTCGAAGTAGACCGCGCATAACTCACATTTCTTAATAGAACAGACTAAAACACAGCTTTATTACGTACAAAATGGCAACGATTTTTTTTTTTTTTTTTTTGACGAACTATCACAGTTGGCACAGAGAAGCTGGCCTTTACTGCTTCACCGGATTTGAGAGGTGGCACAGCTCTTAGATCGCTTAGCCTGAACCTCTATTAGGTGGTAACTCGACACAAGGGTCCCCGGTGAGGGGTAACCTCGGCGGACGGTTACCATTATTACGCGTTAGCAGTCCGATCCGAGGGCGCCCGAGAGGGCCGAACCACGACTCGGTCGGTAGCTATTTTATTAACGAAATCTACTGGGACAATCTAAGCTAAACTAACTTATATGCCACTTCGGGAAGCGTTAGCGCTGGGAGAAGAAGTGGCCGAAGAAACTCCAGCAACGCTCCTAATCCTATCGAGAGGGTGGGGTTTCCCCATAAAATACTTGTATCGCGCAAGGATTATTCGCAACCTCCGACGGTCGCGGATGGACGCTTTGTGGCTTTGTAGAGATCTAGCCTGTGCAACGGTGATCACATCGTCCGGATCGTCGAGGACATGTCTCGGCCTCCGGGCGACGCGTCTGAATTTACAAGTGGGGATAGCCTTGTAAGTGGCGGCACTCACAAGAAGTTTATTTGAATGTTTGGTGGCAGTCTCGAAAACCGTCGAGATGCCTGCTTAAAGAATTGGGCTATCGTCGGTAGCCCTGTATCGACATGTAATTCGCGGTTGCGTACGAACCACGGCGCACCCGTGGCTCGTCGCAGAAAACGATTTTGGATAACCTGGAGTCGGTGAATATGACGGGGGGAGGCATGCGCGAAGACCGGGCTCGCGTACGTCATAACGGGACGTATTACTGCTTTGTAGAGTGTCACCTTATTACGAAGGGACATTTTACTCTTTTTATTGATTAAGTGATATAGGCGGCCCATTACGTGGGCAGCCCGGTTCCTAACTCGAGTTACGTGCGGTCCGAAGCTGAGTCTCGGATCCAGAAGTACACCGAGGTATTTAGTTTCGGTGACCCAGGAATGGGACTACCGAGAAGCTGGATATTGGGGAGAGACGGAGGGCTACGCCTGGCTTGTCTCGAAAAGTACATGGCTGCGCTCTTAGCCGGGTTGATTTCGATCCTCCATTTCCGGAACCAATCCCTAAGGCATTGGCCGCGGTCTGGAGTTTCTTGAGAATAATTTCGGGGGAACGCCCCGAAGCATATATGCCAGTATCGTCGGCGAAAAGGGCTAGCTCCGCTCTACGTGAGCGCGGGATGTCGTTGGTGTAGAGCGTGTATAGGACTGGACCTAGCACGGAGCCTTGCGGTACTCCGGCGCGAACGGGACGAGGAGTGGAGCGCACTCCCTCGACGCGGTACGTGAAGAGTTCGACCCGTAAGGAAGTCTCGTACTGTGCGTACGAGATAGTCCGGCACCTCGAGCTCGTACAGCTTGTATACGAGCCCGGCGTGCCAGACTTTGTCGAATGCCTTCGCCACGTCCAGGAAGATGGCTCCCGTGTGCATGCCGATGATTGACTTGGCATGTATGTGCTCCGTGATGCGGAGCACCTGTTGGGTGCACGAGTGTTTGGCACGGAAGCCAAACTGCTCTGGGATAGGAAGCTCTCGCGAAACCATGAAGGCGCGTAATCGAGCTAAGATGAGCCGTTCGTACACCTTCCCCAGAACGGAGAGGAGACTAATTGGCCGATAAGAAGAGGATCGGTGCGCACTTTGCCGGGCTTGAAGAACCCTATCACTACGGCTTCCTTCCACTCGTTGGGGAAGATGCCTTGTGAAATGGCGGCGTTGAATATTATAACTAAAAGGCGTATAATATTCTCTGGAAGGCGTCTGGCAACCAGATTAGGTATGCCGTCTAGACCGGGGCTTTGCGGGGACGCAAATTTTTTAACACATCCTCAACCTCGGTACACGTAATCGGTGGAACGGGATCGCGGATTGGTTCGTTCGCCCTCCGTTCGACCAAACCCTCCACCCTGAGGAGGTGGGCGGGGTCGACCGGAAGGGCGCTGGGAGAGCACTGAGACTCGAGACTGTCAGCCAGACACTCGGCCTTCTCCTCGTCCAGTGAAGCTGGCGGGAGATTGGGACGGGTGAGAGGTGGCATCCATGGTCGGGGTCGCGTTTGAGCGATTTTGGTAAACTCCAAAATGCCAAGTGGGAAGGACGAATTTCGCTTAACGTACTGTTCCACCGCTCGTTCCTATAGGCAGCTATGCGTGTTTTCACCTCACGCTGTAATTTATGTAGCTGCCAACGGTGACGCACGGTAGGGTACAGATCGTAAGCCCTAGCGGCTGCGTTCTTACGTCTCATGAGATCACGGATTTCAGAAGGCAGGACCCATCGCTGATCGTCAATGACCGGTACCTCCTGGGAGCAGTCAGTAATGACTGTCTGAATGTGTCTCGTGAGCGCGTGCGCAGCGAGATTGGTCTTGAGCGGAGAATCTACGTTCTCAGGAAACGCTTCTAAGTGAGGGGAGCTGGCATCTTTCAATTGGGACTCAAGTTTGTGCCAGTCGATGACGGTTTTAGTTTGGGGGGCGGTTTGAGCTGAGGGCCCTAGCCGCAGAAGTACGGGGCGGTGATCCGAGTGAAGCTCGTGAATCACGTACGGGTTGGTCACTGTGAGAGTGACATGACGGAGAATAGCAATGTCTAAGACATCCGGTGTGTGATCCACATTATGTGGGAAATGAGTGGGCTCTTGTGGTCCCACGATCTCGAAGTCGAGAGAATCGACCAGAGATTCGAGGCCAGCCCGCGCGGATTGGTCATACGAGAGAACCACCGAGGATGCTTGCTATTGAAATCGCCGGCTAAAATCGTAGCATCTCCGAGAGAGGAGAGCTTCGAAGTCCGATCTGAGAATTTCTTTGCTACGGTGGCAAGGAAGATACACCGAAGCAAATGTGATAGGGCGTGGCCTGTCATGGCTAGCTGGCAGACCGAGGCCTCGAGGTGCGCTAAACGCGGCGTGGCGATCGGAACGCAATGCAAGGACCTCCTATAGTAATGAGAGTGCCGCCGCCTTGGGCGCCGGCTCTATCATTCTAACGATGTTATAGTTCGCAATCTTCGGATCACGAACGGAGGGTTTGAAATGTCTCCTGCACTAACATTACGTCGACTTGATGTTCGCGGACGAAGTTCGCGACTTCGTCTTTTTGTTCCCTAAGCCCGTTCGCATTAAAAAACGCGACGGTCAACGAACGGGGTTTGACTCTAGCTGCGGGAGTCATCGCAACGCCATAAGGACGTGTTGGTATTTAAGAATGAGGGCTGCTTTCGAGCCCAGATTCTTCGCATTGACATACTCGTTGGCAAATCCTATAAGGTCTTCGATGTTCACTGAACTAAATAGGTTGTTCAGTGATTCGAAGGCCGCGGAATGTCGGACGTTTCGGTTTGAGGCGCGGATTGCCGTGCCTGGCTCGGGCGAGTGGTGGTCGGTGCGGTCGAAGCCGGCACCGGGCGCGTAAGTGGCGCGAAATGGGTAGTCGCTGCGGCCGCCGCTGTATAGCTAAGCGGCGACTGCCACGCAGGTCGTAGTGGCGGGAACGCGGACGGTGGCGGCACCGGCGTACGTTTGGCGGCGGCGGGCGCGGTTTTAACGGCCGGCCGTTTACGTTGGGGAGCATTCGGGCACCTTCCAGTTGGCCGTGTGGCCCGTCTGCTTGCACAATACGCAAGCAGGCTCCTCCGTCTGGAGGGCTTTGTCCTTTGGACGAGGACAATCGCGGGTGCCGTGGTCTTTTAGGCACTTGACGCATCGGGGTCGCGCGAAGCAGTTGCGCGCCGAGTGGCCGTACAGTTGACAGCGATGGCATTGCCCGGGCAAGCCTGTCTTGCGCGGTACCTCTACGGAGATACGCGCGAACCGGCAGAGTGATTTAAGGTCGAAGATGCGCTTGCCCTCGGGGGTGCGCTCTAAGGTGACCTGGACCATATCTAAAGGGGTCTTGTTCCGCTGTCTGAGCATGCGGTGTACATGAATTATTGGGAGGCCTTGCTCCTTTAGGTCGGCGGTGACCTCTTCAACTGATACCTCTGCGGGGATCCTTTTGATAATCGCCCGCAGGGTGCGCTCTTCCGGGAGCGCATAAGTATAGAAATAAATGTTGCACTGCTGCATAAATGCAGTGACTTGGCGGAAGGATTCCGCGTCTTCCGCCTGAATGCGGATTTTATCGCCAGCTAGTGTCGGCACCAGCTTGGCGTGGGGCATTGCCGATTGTACACGCGCCCACTGCGATCTATCCGTCAGATAGACCGGAGGGGCTTGGACGGACCACCGGTACCTACGCGGGGCGCGGCGGTAGTACGGGGTGCGACGGGTGTGCGGGGATCGCGAGGCGCGAGGGCGCGCGAGAGGGTCCGGCGATTGCCGTCTCGCGTGTTGGGGTAGGGGTGGGGGGCAGAGTCCGCGACGCCGCGGAGTCTGCTGGTCCCCTGTGCGCTTTGGTGGGCGGGGTGGGACTATTAGAAAGGGAGGAAGTGGCCGATCGGCGCTTCTTCCTCTTTTTCTTGGAGACCTCAACAAAGAGGCCTTCGCCTTCTACGGAGACGTCACTCTCCGTGTCGGACTTACCCACCTCCATGTCGGAGGCAGGTTCAACGCTCGGGGAGCCTAACTCCTCGGCGCTAGAGGACGCCCTTGAAGAGGGCCGCGATTGGGCTTCGTCGTATTCAGCCCTGAATTGGTGATAAAGATCCGGGTGACGAGCCCGGAGCCATTCCGACATTTTGTCGTTTTCACGACTCATTTTACGTATTTTCCACGCGTGGGGTGGGTTGGTTTGGGGGCACAATTAGCAGGGTCCCGGTGGGACGCCGGGGTGTGTGGCCTGCCTCCCTCCTGCCGGGTATAGGCAGGAGGATGTGTGCCTACTGTGCGTCCGAGGTGCCTTCTTATGAGGCACCTCTGGGTCTTCAATCCTTAAGTTAATTAAAACTACCCGGGCACTAAAAGGCTTAACGAGGGTTGACTGTTGACTATGGCAGTATACCAAAGGCCAACCTTGTCAACCCTTCCGGCTTTCGCGTTTCCTGAAGGGCACCGCTAGGTACCGGGGACCTACAGTCGGCTTCGTTCACACCGTCAGGTATCCACCGACCGCAAGTGATTCTAATTAGTTCTACTTATACTCTAATCGCAAGTCGTTAGAAGCGACAAATACGACAGAGACAGCAACACAGGACCGACGCTCGCTGACAGCGCTCGCACACAGCGCCTGAAAAGGACGGTGAGTTTAGACACTTACTCGCAGGAGTACGGAAGCACGACCATGCGATGCAAGAGCCAAAGCTGGAATGTCTTAACAGATACGGGCTACAACAGTATAATATAGGCTATAATAAGATAAGTGTAAATAGATGACGATTATCACTTTGCACTCAATCAATAAGAATAAGCAGTGAAGCGCTACAGATTTATGAAACTCAATGTTGACCGAGTTGTGCCATAATGCTGTATGACATTATCAGCCTATACAATACTGTGGATATTATTTATTGACATTACAGTGACAATGTCATTTCGTAGGTCGCATCTTTGTTATAGATAAATGTGCACAAAATATTGAAATATTGTAGGCCAGTTAACCAGCTATTAATACGTAATATTTATGAAAAGAGTCTATATCACTGTCAAAGGCAGTTAATTTATGTTCATGGGCGACGTAAATCGCTTAACATCAGGTGACTCGCATACTTTTCTGCCCCTTGTTCTATAAAAAATAATGAATCTAAAAGCCCAGCTTTCTCCCTTGATCTAAGAGCCAAATACATAAGCTTCGATCTTGAAGCAAAACTCATATTTACCGACCTTTCTGCCCGTGAATCTCTGCCCTTGCATGGACTTACATATTTCGCTGTGACTAGAACAGCAAAACACATTAACCAGGTAAAGAATTGGGCGACACTTCGTCCTCGTGTTATACGTTTTAGAAGGAAAGGTTCATTCCCGTATGCGCTCGGATATATATGCACATTTCATAATACTTTGTCTTTTCATTCAAAGCAATTTTATTAAAAAATAATTAAAATATTTATTATATCCTAAAACCTAATTTAAAATACGCTGCATCTTATGGTATAAGCGTTACGTCTATTGTTTCCGTAGTTTTTGCAGCAAATCGCATTAAAAAAATGTGTAAATGTAAATATATTATGTTTTTAAAGACTAAGGTCGATGATAAAATACTACTTGTAAAGAAAAATACGTTTATTTGTTTTAATTATTATTTTTGTAAATAAAAACATAGTTATAACATTACAATAAAAATATATATTACATGTCAATATGCTTCAATATACTGCGTTATGATAAATACGGAACTGATTCAAATAGCGCAATTTGGTTGTGAATTCAGCCTAAAATAAGAGTATACCAAAAAAAAATGTACGGAGCCTAAATAGTAACACAATAATGTACATACAATAGATATTAATGGAATATATGGGTAGGGTTAATTTGCACATCGAACAAAACTTTTCTCTCAATATTTTTTTTTGTTTCTTCATCGCTTACTAGTACTGGGCATCATATCGTCTTTCCACTGATTTTTGGATGTCACCTCTTTAAGTTTTCGTTGACTTCTCTGCTGAAAAAAATACGCAAATAGGGTTATATAAAATAGTGTTACTATTATTAAGGTAAAAGACGGTAATCCTGTTACTGTGTACGTAATTATTATTACTACGTACGGTATTTACTTAAAAATTGTAGGATTCAATGTCTGATTTTTTGTCTGTTTTTAGTAAAACATTGATTGCAAAGATAAGATGTTAGATTTATTGTATTTGCATTCTTGCTAACAACCAGCTTAAAACCCATCTTTGATGATGATCAATCCACAATTTAAAATAATTGCTCCAGTTAATATTTGATATACTTTAATTTTCTATTCTCACTCACCGCAAGCGACTCCCGACTCTTTTGCATCTGCATGAGCACATACTCCGTATCGTCTTGTTCTGAATCGCCGTACGAAGACAACACATCATCAGACTTCCGGCAACATTCGTCGCGAAGTAAAGGTCGCATCTATGGAAATTTCAATTTCATATTTCACTTTTGCTTTAATTAAAAAAAAACATTAATAGCATTTGGAATCGAATCATCGTCATCATCATGTAATAAAATCGATATTGTTTCAGAAGTATTGTAGTTATATTACAAAATTCTGGCGCCTATATTCCCTTTCTTTCTTCGTCCACCTTCTTTTGAATTGACAACCTACTACTTTTTTGTGGTCGGCAGGACACGCGTAATTAAATATGACTAATATACAGATAACTACTGAGTTTCAAATATTTTGACTGCTAAGGTAAGGGTAAGTCTGAGTTTATCACCCATAATATTAAAATCACAATACAATTTGATACACATGTGAAGCGGTCTGTTTCTATCATGTAAAACGTTTATATGTCTTTCTATACGTTTGCACATTATGGTGTCTTTGGCATAATGCGCAAACGTATTTGTTTGTAGCATTTTTTATATTGCATATTATCTCATCTACATTGCAGAACGCTTTATCCGCTAAACAAGTCGTGAAAGCATTTCACAGTTAGCAAATGAAAAATAAACTTACTTGACCGGCACCAGTTACTTCTTGAACGCTTAGACCTTTCTGCCAGATATCATTGGATAACTCGTCAGCACACGACTTCATCCACGTGCGTAACTTTTTGCATTGGAACCCCGATGAAAGATTGGAATCCTACAGCCAGGAATTGCACTTTATTTTAAAGCTTTCAAGAATTAATAATGCTAAATAATAATAAATAGGTACAATTTCAATTACTATATCTTAGAAGTGCAATTCCTTGCTGCCATACTACATCTAACACTTGTAAAATATACCTGGATATCTTGACCACTATATATTCTTTTGACTTCAATTGGTTTTGATTGGACGGTGTCTTCCGATTTCTTAAACTTTGAAATTAAACAACGTATGCCATCGCAGACAATTAGACATGGCATGACTATAAAAAATGACATATTTAGCATAAATTCCATGGGCCTGCAACAAATTCAAATACATTCCAGCTTAGCAAAATCTCAGCATTCTAATTTATAGACGGACTATAAATTGCACATCCAAAGATTAAACTAAGTGCATACTAAACTAGAGCTTAAGATAATATGTAAAACTTGTAATTAATAACTTGAGCTGAATCTTATTTACGGGCAAACAACTTCGTCAGCCAGGCTGTATTAATTTAAAAATGTAAAAATAATCAAAAGACAAATATTTAACAACTACAGAGCAGCTGAAATTTTCGTTAACAATTGGCAGTTCAAGCATAATATTTACTTACTTGCTGATGTATTGAACCGTTCGCTTATTTGTATCAGGATGAACCGGCCAACCGTCAATATCATAAGTCACACGTCGGTATCGGAGACTGCTCTCATAATAGTGATCGAGTTTCCGTGGCATCTTTAGAATCCGGTCCAAACCCCATGCAGCGACCTGTTGCAGAGCCAAGCCCAAGACAGCTTTTATAAATCCTAAAAACACTTCCTACATTAAAGGTACCTGTTAATAACACCATAATAATAATTATTATTATTGAAACCATCTACATACAACTATAATCATCAATTCTGTTATTAAGTTAAAAAAAAATAAGCTCCCATGTCCTTTAAACTCTAGCGGGGCAGACAATAAGAACTGCGCTGTCCACTTTTCACTAAGATTTTTAGTTCCCATATGCGACAGGTGATGAGCGTATCGCTATTCACCGGGCACAAATTTTTAGCATGTGATGTTTTGAACTTAAAAAAGCCAAAAAACCGGCGAGTACATGCCGATCGGGATTTGAACCCGCGACCATCAGACCGTAAGTTGGACCGCTTCAAGTGAAGTAGTTGCTTATGTTTAATTCAACGAGATTATAATCTTGTCATAAGTATCTATAGTATTATCATTTGATTATTTTATTAGTACTACTATTTGTAAAACTACTCTGTATCGTACAGAGTAGTTTTTCAAATAGTTTTTTTTTTAAAGTATATATATATAAATTATTACATTATATGAGTAGACAAGTATAATACTATAATCTCACATCATCATCGAATTAGTAAAAAATGGTTGTGATAGAAGTATTTTGGAACAGCAAATTTGCTTGACCTTGATTGTTGACAGTTAAAGCACAACCTGAACAGCTGTCTGTTGTGAAGCGTGCTATAGGAAACAGCCTTCTGAGCTTGTAGTCACGTGATCGAGTAAATGGTGGAACACATAGTTATAGATTGCCCTAGATTCTCGCGACATGATTGCGAGCACAGAATGGATCTCGCCATAACAAAACAACACTCGCTGTTTTTCGAGTACAGCAAACAATCTAAATGATACCATAGACAAAACAGTGTTTTGTTTTTCAGCTGTGGCAGCGAGGTTCCCAAAAGGGGTATATACAGTAAAAAAAGGAGACAGAACTCTCTGCCGAAGAGATCTCTAACCGTAATAAATGAATCTAGTTTCAGTACCTAATAAAATAGACGCATATTTCTGCTAAAGTAGACTACTAGTATCCAGTTAATACTACTATCGTACCAAGAAGCAGTAGAGCGGCAAGGACGCCGACGACAATCACCACAATGTTCAAGGTAGCGTTATCCGGGTAACAGACCGAGCGGATAAGACGCGGCCTCTCCTGCACACTCAAGCCCGCAGCTAGCTGTTGTGCCTCGCTCATCTCCCGACAGATTAGTTTAGGATCAACACCTGCAAATGAACGCCTACTATATTATGGCATTAGTATTTTCTTAAGTATCGAAGGAATTCCATCGCCTATGCGAATGTCATAATCGTTGAAGCTAAATAGTGAATTACAAAAGAAACTTAAAAAATATATGTTATAAGGCATACATATTTACTTAAACAAACGCATTTGCAATGCCAAACGCAGAAACATCGGTCATTCTTCTTAATCGAAACTTCCCTTACTGCTATAGAATCATCGTCGTCGTTTAATAATGAAACTGTAACAACGAAAATAATAATTATACGTAGAATAAGAATACTCCACCAAAGCGTCCGCGCGTTGTTTCGATTTGGATTTTGTTTTTACTAGTAAAAAATATTGAAAATACACTTACCATGACAATGTGTCAAAATGTCAGGTATTTCGTAAGGCAAATCAAGCACGAAGCGATGTGTATGCTTTGGAGGTATTAGTGCCGGTCCCGCTATATGCCCTTGGGTGTCTATTTGTTCAAGCAAACCCGGACCACAGTCACGTGCCGCCGCTCTATGTAGAATAAATTGTGTTATAACAATGTCCATTTACCTCATACTTAAAAGGTTTATATATGAGGTATTTCTTTGCGTCATTATAAGGCTAATAGCCTAGATATAAGCCTCTACCATATACGGTCCTTACTATAAACAGTAAAAAGGAGACAGAACTCTCTGCCGAAGAGATCTCTAACCGTAATAAATGAATCTAGTTTCAGTACCTAATAAAATAGACGCATATTTCTGCTAAAGTAGACTACTAGTATCCAGTTAATACTACTATCGTACCAAGAAGCAGTAGAGCGGCAAGGACGCCGACGACAATCACCACAATGTTCAAGGTAGCGTTATCCGGGTAACAGACCGAGCGGATAAGACGCGGCCTCTCCTGCACACTCAAGCCCGCAGCTAGCTGTTGTGCCTCGCTCATCTCCCGACAGATTAGTTTAGGATCAACACCTGCAAATGAACGCCTACTATATTATGGCATTAGTATTTTCTTAAGTATCGAAGGAATTCCATCGCCTATGCGAATGTCATAATCGTTGAAGCTAAATAGTGAATTACAAAAGAAACTTAAAAAATATATGTTATAAGGCATACATATTTACTTAAACAAACGCATTTGCAATGCCAAACGCAGAAACATCGGTCATTCTTCTTAATCGAAACTTCCCTTACTGCTATAGAATCATCGTCGTCGTTTAATAATGAAACTGTAACAACGAAAATAATAATTATACGTAGAATAAGAATACTCCACCAAAGCGTCCGCGCGTTGTTTCGATTTGGATTTTGTTTTTACTAGTAAAAAATATTGAAAATACACTTACCATGACAATGTGTCAAAATGTCAGGTATTTCGTAAGGCAAATCAAGCACGAAGCGATGTGTATGCTTTGGAGGTATTAGTGCCGGTCCCGCTATATGCCCTTGGGTGTCTATTTGTTCAAGCAAACCCGGACCACAGTCACGTGCCGCCGCTCTATGTAGAATAAATTGTGTTATAACAATGTCCATTTACCTCATACTTAAAAGGTTTATATATGAGGTATTTCTTTGCGTCATTATAAGGCTAATAGCCTAAATATAAGCCTCTACCATATACGGTCCCTTACTATCAAACAAATAGTAAATACGTATACTTATAAATTGCATGCAAAGTAAAACGATAATCGATGGGATCGAAATCGATTTTTGAGACTCCTATTATTATTGTAAATAAATACGATGTTATGCATGACTGATGAAGTGTTTTATTTTAGTGGCCAGCATATAAGTTACTAATGTTATTATTCTGGAAGTGATCTCGTATTCTGACAGGCAAACGTCAGGACAATAAGGTATCACAGTCCCGTAGACTTTTAACGAGGGAATAAAATCTTACAGCATAATAAGTTGCACAGCAACTTTTTGCCTTTTTCCCTTACTTTTGCATTGAAGTGGTCTTTGCAAAGCACTTTTCTTAAGGAAAAAAGAATACCTTAAGCGGGCGGCAGCTAGTCCTGTATTGGTCACTTGCACAGTCAACACCGTTCTCGTTTCCCGGGTGTTGTCTGACACTGCAGTCATTATGCGTCCAGAAGATCTGTTAATATATATTAATATATTATCTTTATTTATTTTTAAATCTTATGTAAAGATTTTACAATATTGACATAAAGATCAAAATACAATACAAAATTCTAAATTTTAGCCCTAACCCAGCCATCTCGTAAAAGTCTCTTGAGTCTATCAAGACTTCGCAATAAAAATGTTCGCAGAAACGACTAACGGAACAATGATTGTCTAATTCACATCCCGCACGGCAGTCACCAAGACAAGGTACTTGGTGATTTTTACCCCTTCGGCATTCACGAGGTTCTAGTCATGTAGGGTGCTAATATCGACGCGCACCACATGTCGCGTTGATTGATCTATCAGCACAATATCAGGTTTATTGGCGACAATAGTCCTTTTGCTAACTTTAACTATTTCAGGGAAACTGAGAGGTGGCATAGCTCTTATTTACCCTGAACGTCTACTGTGTTCATGAGTAACGAATCATAAAAAATAAAATAATAATAAAAACAAATTTAAGAAACCAATAGGGGTTTCTTAAATTTAAGAAAATGCCATGGAACGCCATTTATAATTTGTTTCTACCACCACCCATTAGTTGAATAAGCTCACCCGACATGAATTAGTTGATTTTCATCAGCGCGAGACTCGACGTCGATTTGTGAGTGATGGGGACGCCGGTGTGGTATCATCATGTACTGGTCGGATTCACTTCTAACAAATATTAAGTTCTCTGTATTGCCTCCCATAACAGCTCTTGAATCGCGAATAAACACACGACGGAGACCCTTAAGGCATGACGAATATATCGTTACCACTACACACAATTAAAAAATCTCTCGACTTCAATAGTATATCAGCATCACTATCTTGTTGTTGAACTTTGAATTGTTTTTTTTTAACCTAGTGTAAATAAATTTCAGATCAAAGCTAGCGCCAAGAGATTTAGGGAACTGGAGTAGAACTATTTCCTCAGACCTCAATGGGGACACAATACTTAATAATGAGAGATTTCATTTTAATTTTTTCAGGGATAAAAAAAATTCTGAATCCCGATTATCTTATCGGATTTAAAAAATCTTAGTACATTTGTGCAGTGTGTATTTCTTACGAACCAAGGCCAAATATAATTTACACTTGATGCTATGCTATTTTAATTCAAAATACAGTTCGTGTGCTGTGAACTGAGTGGAACGATAAAACTATTTTTGGTAAAATATTATTCTTATTGTTGAAATCTACAGGCTGTTATTTAGCAAAGTAGCCATTTGCCCTACATTCAAATATCGTATGAGCACAATGATTTGCCGGATTTTACATCCATGTTTCTAAGGTTTACCTTATTTTCCTGTGTAATGTTAGTCACAGGTATATCCGACGAAGTGTTTCTTATTTGATTCGCATCTTCTTCATAAATAATATCATCTTTGGACATCACCAAGTATTCTCCAAATTTGTCTACAGTTGACAGTAATTTTAAATTAAAAAAATATCGAGGAATACCTTATTTGTATAGTAGGTTGTAGTATAGATTTTGTATAGTATTAGGTAGGCCCTTGGCAACATCAAATTTGTGGCTTACTAACCATCAGTATGGATCCTATGGGTTATTTGGTCCTACGAGCTGTGCAATGCAAATGTTTTGTTCGTTCGATGTTGTTCGATTTTAATTTTTTTTTTTTATAATTTCTAAGCAAGTGCTTGACTACGATCCCACCTGATGTTAAGTGGAAATGCAGTCCTGGATGGTAAGGCGCACTAGCTTAGTAAATGCCTATTCACTCTACTCTTGAAAATACCTACATTGTAATCGGAAGGAAAGACAGACGCGGGCAAACTGTTCCAGTCCTTTGCTGTACGAAGAATGAAAGACGAAGCAAATCGCTTCGTTCGGGTTTGAGGGATGTTCACAACAAAAGGATGAAATCCCGCAGTGCGTCTAGAAGTCCGATGGTGGAAAGGGGAAGGGGAATTAGATCATGTAGTTCCTGAGCACACGTCCTCAGAAATTAAAAATTACCGTATTACCAGATAGTTCCATTTTCAAATTCGATCTAACTTTACACTTTTTTTTTACTCTGGCTTCGCGCGATAACTTTTACACTTACCTATAAGTGAATCCGGATCATTTTCGGAGTCCACCAAATTCGTGTCACGGATGGGTATGAACAGACATAAAGTAGCCTTGGGTAGAGCAAACTCGTCATGTGACAACCATTCTGACGGCCGATATTGAATACTCATGTCTTGATTGCTCCACATCGGACTCAGAGTACTGACACTAAGTTGATGAATATAAATGTTAAATATTTGGATTCATAATAAATTACAACAAAAATATTTTTTAATGTTATATAAAAAATTAAAGAACTGTGAGTTGTAGGCATTTATCCCGAAAATAAAATTCTAATAAGTAAGCTTGCTATCGATACGTCAATATTTTAGGAGTGTATGCATGATTAGCGTCCAGACCAACAGATACGAACGTTCTCGTTTAATTTTTTTTCAAACCCTGTTTTTAGAGCAACGAGTGAAAATAATCAATGAATAACGGTGTTTCATTGTTATACGTGTAATCATATTTAGTATAAAACACAACTTCAACTTCTTTGCATTAAAAGGCGTGCAATAGCATGTTAGATGTCTATAAAATAAACATATCAACTCCCATTGCCACTTGTAGTACTTAATCAATTTAACATAAGACAATGGTTTTTTTGGACAATAAAACACTGGTTATTATTAGAATAGTTCACTAGAGAAGAATACACGTCGTACCTCGCTACATCTTCTTTCGTAATATCATTCCAAATAGTTTTTCCCTCTGGTGTGCTTAATTTCTCGTATAACTGTATGTGAACCGTGTACCACAGATCAGGATTGCCAATCTCGTAAACAGCATACCTCTTTTCATCATTCCTTATATTAGAATATTCTGTGGTCGTTTCTTCACCAATTTCATAACGGTTGTCTTTGGAAACAAATTGCAGATTTTGTGGCGATTCTATTTTGTACGGATCGAAGAGTTCCACGTTTAAATTTTTATTGAAATTATCTCTTTGTAGATTGCCGTATTTTTTGTCGTCGAGTTTGGGAATGTCGTAACCATTGTCAATGTTTTCTTTGTAGTGGAGTCTTCGGTTTTCTCTTCTAGGAAAATTGTCCTGCCGCCGTTTTTTAAAAATATCACGGGCGTCTCTATCTTGAACATGAAATTGTTTGTAATCATTTTTATTCCAAAGTGAGATATAATTTGTATCAAGCGAGGGCGTTTTCTTTTGCCGTTTCATTTGTTTAGGCGCAGATGTACTTTCCCCTTTACACACAAAGCTATTCGCTGAAATAATTAACAATAGGTAAAAATATAGAATTATACTATTGTAAATTTTACTGACTCTTAGATAGATAGGTATAGCTTTATTGTACACGAAAATCAAACAAGAAGATATATTATATGGTACTTTTCACGTTTTGTTGTATAATGGGCGGCCAATCACTTCCAGGACATGAACGGTAAATGTAGGAGCGTTGTTGGAGTTTCTTCGGGCACTTCTTCTCCCAGTGCCAACGCTTCCCGAAGTGGCACTCAAAGTTAGTTTAGCTTTTGAATGTCTCTTAGATTATCCGTGAAATAGCAACCGACCGAGCCGTGGATCGGCCCTCTTAGGCGCCCTCGGATCGGAATGCTTACGCGTAACATAGTAACCGTCCAAGCTGAGGTTACCCCTCACCGGGGGAACCCTTGTGTTCAGTTACTACCGATAGAGGTTCAGGCTCAGCGACCTGAGAGCTATGCCACCTCTCAACCCGGTGAAGCAGTCAAGACCAGCTTCTCTGGCCAATCTGTGTAGTTCGAAAAAAAAAATACACATGTCATTGCTCCGACGATATTGATTGATAATGCCGCGTGAACAGGTTTTTAAAAGCTGGTAGGGACATAGCGTGTCGAACAGAACTAGTAAGGGTATTCCACAGTCTACTTCTTTTATTTTCATACTGATTATTATACATTATATTTCAACAAATGTATGTACATACGGCCAAACTCTTCGAGCTTAGCGTGTGCACTGTCGCTGTCGTGGTACCGCGCGCTTCGATTAAACCGGTGGAGCGTAGTGTTAGTGTCGCTGTATGAGCGAGGCAGTAGGTAAGAGCAGGGGAAGGGAGCGGGGCGAAGGGAAATGGAACGGGGGGAACGGAACGTACACGCGCGAGGCGAAGCGAGGCTATGCGAGGCCGGTCACCCTCCGACAGTGCTCAAGCGAGTTGTCTTGTAAGCAAGTAAAATCAAATATTTAGCGCATAAATGGAAAGTTTTATAGAAGGCGTTCGTTTACATCCATGTCTTTGGAAGCCTTCGCATCCAGATTATCGTGAGAAGCAAGTGAAGGATAAGGCATGGCGGCGCGTTGTCGTGGATTACAATAACCAGTCTATACCGAACAGTGAGTGAACATTCAATACTTGGCGCACGTGTTCATCCGCGGCTTATAACAAAATAACTCACCTAAACAATTACTGTATTTCTACAACTTATTTCATTATACGATGATTACTGATTATATTAGAGGCTACCTACCGTCACTTATAAATAAGAAATTATAAAGATAAAAACAGATAATTATAGATAGCCGGACTTTGAATCCCAGCCGGCATTTACCAATCCGTTTAAAAAATAAAAAATGTAGTTTTAAATAAAAAAAAATTGAAAAAGAAAGCGCCAGGAGATGGTTCACATAAATAGTCGAATGGTGGATTCGAACCTACCACATTACGATTCGCAGACCGTACCCTAAATCATTAGGCTTTTATTATTAAGTAAGTCAATTAAATGTAAATATCGACAATTAAAATCAAAGAAATATTTGGACATTAAAACATTAGATCCTAATTCATCTGCTGCTAGCAGTAACAAAGCATCCACAAGACTGGCGCAAGACACGTACATTTTCCTACCAGCATGTTAACTAATCTTGTAATTGCTTCGTTGAAAATTATTACAGCAAATATTTATTACATTCATATGTGTACGATGTGTTATTCCCCCGACCCTGTGATTCGTAGTCCAAGTCTGCTACGACCACAAGCACAAAATGTTTAAACAATGCATTTTACTTTTCAGTTCAAGTCGCCAAAATGGAATGGAAAAAACTCCGAGACAACCATAGAGATGCACTCAAACGAGCAAAACTGGGCAGAAACAAACTCCTTCCTGCGCAAATCACTACTTGGAAATATGCTAAAGCAATGCAATTCCTTGAACCACACATGAAATACAGAATAACAGAGAACATAGAAATGGAAAACTTATTGCCCGTGTCCAGTCCAAAATTCGAACAGAAATTTTCGACTACAGATATTAATGACGCTGACAAACCATCGAGTCCTAAGAAACGACCCTACATAGAGAAAACAAATGAAGCTCTTCAAGAAGCAGACGCATTAGAATCGTTTTACAATTGCATTTTAAAAAGTACTAAAGTGATGCCTCTCTGGATGCAAACTCAAGTGAAGAAGAAAATATTTGTATTTTTTTTCGAGACCCTCGATCATCGTCTTTATCTGATAATATACCGCTCACTGTCTGCAATAACAAATAAAAAAATTGAAAAAGAAAGCGCCAGGAGATGGTTCACATAAATAGTTGAACAGACTGAACCTACCACATTACGATTCGCAGACCGTACTCTAAATCATTAGGCTTTTATTTTTAAGTAGGTCAATTAAATGTAAATATCGACAATTAAAATCAAAGAAGCATTTAGACATTAAAACATTAGATCCCAATTCATCTGCTGCTAGCAGTAACAAAGCATCCACAAGACTGGCGCAAGACACGTACATTTTCCTACCAGCATGTTAACTAATCTTGTAATTGCTTCGTTGAAAATTATTACAGCAAATATTTATTACATTCATATGTGTACGATGTGTTATTCCCCCGACCCTGTGATTCGTAGTCCAAGTCTGCTACGACCACAAGCACAAAATTTTTAAGCAATGCATTTTACTTTTCAGTTCAAGTCGCCAAAATGGAATGGAAAAAACTCCGAGACAACCATAGAGATGCACTCAAACGAGCAAAACTGGGCAGAAACAAACTCCTTCCTGCGCAAATCACTACTTGGAAATATGCTAAAGCAATGCAATTCCTTGAACCACACATGAAATACAGAATAACAGAGAACATAGAAATGGAAAACTTATTGCCCGTGTCCAGTCCAAAATTCGAACAGAAATTTTCGACTACAGATATTAATGACGCTGACAAACCATCGAGTCCTAAGAAACGACACTACATAGAGAAAACAAATGAAGCTCTTCAAGAAGCAGACGCATTAGAATCGTTTTACAATTGCATTTTAAAAAGTACTAAAGTGATGCCTCTCTGGATGCAAACTCAAGTGAAGAAGAAAATATTTGCAATTATTATCGAGGCAGAGGAAACGCTATCTAATCAAATAAACAGTAACGTAAGTAACGACAACGAGTGTAACGAAAGTGATGACAGTACGGACCCAAAAATAAAAGTTGAGGTGTTCACTGAAGACAACGAAGAGTGCGAGGACAAAGCTAATATTTAAAGAACTGTTTCGAATCTCCATTACATCTCAGTATTATTACGCAATTTCGTATTGTTAATACACTTTTACATAGTAAATAATAAATTCTAAAAAGTAAACACGTTTATTAAGTAAGATTTACAGTTCATTTTTTATTTGAATTAGTACTTTTAGTATTAGTACTTAGTGTATATGTTTAGTCTAGTCTATCCTATGAGGTTAAGCCAGTGAAGCAAGGCGTGGACGGAATGCAGGAATAGACTATTCAGATTACTTGAATTCCACATCTCGCCTTCGTTTCGCCCCAATAGAGAAAAACTTAGCGAAGCAAAGAATAACCGTACGTCGTTAGATTATATAAAAATGACGTATGGACATTTCCTTGCCGCAAAATACTTGTATTCCTGGCAATGGAAGCTTATTGAAAATAGTGAATTTTCTGAATGTGCCTTGTATCATTTTACTATCGTTGTTTTCGTTAGATCGTGTTCCAAACCATACAAGTAGTAAAGAAATTTTCACTTCAATAAACTACGTTTACCTAACATTACTTCAATTTTTGTTTGTGGCGGGATGTCTCACTTGTAGGAGGTTGTTTAAATGGGTCAGCCCTGTAGTTCTGGGCTCTTAGAATAAGACTACGGTATCCCCTGCCTGTCGTAGAAGGCAACTAAAAGGGGCCTCGGGTTCACTGGGCGACAAAGGTCGCTTTGTCGGCCCCCAAAGTTGACCCGGGAAGAAGGCTACATTGGCCGGCTGTCGCCTTGAACCGCGAGGGCGCAAGGGGGGAAGGGATTAGCCTCCCTCACGGGACGTGTTCTCCTAAGAGCACAGTGCAGAGGGGCTCCGGTGCGTTCCTCTGAAGATCCCGGAGACCCTCACCATACACCGAGGATAGGTCACCAGGGGGGTTTTACTGGATAAACCCTAAGTTTCATGCTTTCATCAATCTGCCGTGAACGTGAATACGTACAAGGACAATCTGTGTGTCTCTGCAACACAATTACTATATCTAGTGTGTTGCAACACTACAATATAACACATAAAAATTATTTAGCAGTTTGTTTAAATTCACAAAAAATATTACACAATTTCGTTTCAATTATTGTAACCTGTTGCATATATTTCTACATTTAGACGCTAAGTGTCACTATTTTTACATTGCACGTTCCAACGTACCAAGTAAACATGACGGTAAGCTGGGCATTCCGTCCATACTGGAATTCAGTGCAGGATAATTAAGATAGTCGTTTTTTTTATGTTCCTGTGTTTGCATAGAAAGATATTTGTAACCATCTTGTTTATGCACAAATGTTTGAGAATCGTGCTGGATTCGAGTCTGCAAGAAAAATATATGTAGTGCTTTACCTTTATTTTCTTTTAATATAAAAAGAATACTAAGAACGAATGCCCAGTTCATTGGATACCAAAACTGAACACATTTCAATGTAGAATCAAGGTAAATATAATCACCGACCTTCCGACCACATGAGATATACATTTGTCCAAGGATGCTTTGAAGTGTGAGAATTGTTTGAAATTCTTCTAGCAAATACCTTACTATTATTGATTTTCTAATCAGAACAGAACGGTGTGTCAGAAACGATATTACTAGGACTTCTAGTTCCACGATTATTCTCTTTTACTATAACAAATATACTATTCCTATACAAAATAAAATATGTACAAACATTTTTATTTTTTTCGAGACCCTCGATCATCGTCTTTATCTGATAATATACCGCTCACTGTCTGCAATAACAAACAAATAATTTTAAATTGGAACAATTAACCTCTTCTCTCTCTTGGCACCACCCATCGCAGCAACCTGAATAAGCGACATGTGTGAAAAGCACGTCTAATATGTAATTTATGTCAATAGCCTAATGGTTTAGGGTACGGCCTGCGAATCGTAAGGTCGTGGGTTCGAATCCACCATTCGACTATTGCCGTGAACCATGTCCTAGCAGAAGCTTAGTTGGAATGGTTAACAAGATTGTTAGTAATATAAAAAAAAAGAAATATTGCTAGTGTTAGCTGGCAACACCTGACACCCAGCGATTGTTATACATAATAACTACTTCCAATGATATCTTAATGATTTACCTGAACCTTATTGTATCTTTAATTCATAATTAATAATTTAGTTGATCGTCACATGAACTTGGCATTGTAAACAATAGTTTAACTTTATTAGTTCCTAATCTGACTTCTAATTAATTTTGTATAAAGATGGTGAGGACGCGCAGTTGTGACGTTTGACTCGATATAAATAATTCTTTGTACAACGTTACGCTGTCTCAATAAAGCGAGTGTATTAGTTGTTGGACTATTTTATTCTACGAGACCTACAGATTATAACACTAGCTTTCTTTCTTTTAAAAAAAAATATTTTTAAAAAATTTGAAATTTACATTTTCTAATTAATTACGACGTATGAAATGAATTAAAGAAAGACAAACAAGTCTTACATCAATCCTCCGAATTTTGTAGGCCTGTAACGGTGGCTCTCGGCTCAGTCGCAAAACGAATGGGTCAAGTAGACGCACTCGCTTCCTTTTTGGACCGTCAAACACGTGCTCAATTGGAATGTACTCGTCACCCGAACTTTCCTAGAAAGTTCACTTTCTATGAGCGTTCTATGATCATCTAGCATTTTAATTCCAGAGGCATTCACTCAATCTTACGCGCAAAATCGCATTGAAGCCTAATACGGTGTGGTTTCAAAAACACCACCGTTAAAGTAATTATGGCATTAAGTCCGCCTATTTGTACCTTTTTTGTATTATGTGCAAATAAAGAATAAACAAATAAAGAAAATACTATGAAAATTTCTTAAGAAAAACTAACGCCGGGTTCGGTGGTCATTTTGACAGTTAGTGCTAATTTCTTCTTACAATGTCGTAAATTGTTGTGTTTAAATAACTCTTCGCGTTGAAAACGAGCATTATCACTGTCATCTGATACATCATTTCTGTTCTGTAACAATATAGAACAATGGTTGTTTATATAGGATATAGGAAGATAGATAAAAATCTCTAGTTAATTTAACGTTTTGCAGTTGATCAAGTCTGTATATTTAACTACAAATACTTTACTTTTTCTGGGCCACTTGGACGTTATTATATTCAAAGCCTTTTTTCACAAACTATGAATAATTTCATTAAATACGATCTCAGCAATCTTTGGCATATTGCAATAACTCTCCGCTTAATGTCTGTATCAAGTCTATCCTAACTGCTAGTCTACCTATTATCACAATCTCTATTTAACTTTTTGTAACAAAATCCATACGTTTCCTAATAAAACGTAACGCCAATTTAATGAAAAATTACATAATGCTATATTGTAATACACTTACATTAGGTTCGCAATCAATAAATACCGCCCGAACTTCCACATGGGAACGTTGCTCAAAATCGATATCGCAGTAAATTAAAGAAAATAACGTTGCACACGACAATATACCTGCAATATGATTTTTAGACTAGACAATATACAACCGATAATTAAACGTTAATATAACCGCCGACTTACTAAAATAAAGAATACGCCTATGAACAACTAATTCTTTTATAATAATACAATAATCATGATACATTGTAGTATATAATACAGTTTTACGAAGGTTTCGACTTTGTCAATGTCAAAAGACAGGCATTTATTGCTATATAAACCATTTAGCATTACTGTCCAGTTATAGCTTTTTTAAATTTATTGTAACGGAAGGATTGGTGAGGAGCGGATGTGGGAGCGAATAACGCGGTTGAGGGGAGAGGTGGGTGCGCAGGTGGTGAGAGGACGGGAGAAGGGGGCGAGGTGAGGAGAGGAGGGGGTAGAATATAAAAGCGATGGTTTTTGGTTGGCGGAGGTGCCCTTCGTTGTCAATAAAGCAATAAATAAGTATCCATAAAAATTAAATGTGTTCTTTTCTTTATATAACCAAATATACATAGTGAGTCGTTATATTATATGATAAACTGGAATTATAATGGTTTTATGCAACTTTATACTTTTTTGTTAATTTATACACTTCTCAGTAATTAGTATTAATCCTTAGTAGGATAAAGTACGATAACTAACGGGTTAAGAATTAATATGAAAACATTATAATTCTTAACCCGTTAGTATCGTATATGTTAGGATTCTGGTGGTTTCGTGGAGTAAAACAATCCAACAACTAATAACTCGCTTTATTCAGGCGACGTAACGTTAATCCAAGAATTATTTATAACCAACAAAACTGACGACTGCGCGTCCTCACAAATCCGTTACCAAAAGTGACAAACAAGTCAGATTAGGAACTAATAAAGTTAAACTATTGTTTACAATGCCAAGTTCATGTGACGATCAACTAAATTATTAATTATGAATTAAAGATACAATAAGGTTCAGGTAAATTACTAAGATATCATTGGAAGTAGTTATTATGTATAACAATCGCTGGGTGTCAGGTGTTGCCAGCTAACACTCGGCCATCCTGCAAAGGCCGCGTCCCGTGGCCCGTATTCTCTCTTCTCTTCATATTTTCTTCTCCAAAGCCCAGCCAGTAGACCTGAAAACAATTGGACAGCAGTAACTTGTGGTTTTAAAATCTGTTTCGCCTCGTAAGAACGAGAGTTAAATGGTGAACTGACAAATTTTGGGTGGCTGTAAGATTCTATCACTCAGCAGTTATTTCAAATAGTCTTGGTCACGCAGTTTTGACTCTAATAAAACTTAATCATACAGCAATTTTGAAGACTTATTCACACTCGTGAGCATACAGCAGGCATCACACAGTTATCTCACCAACGAAGATCTGAGCACATAGCAGTTTTATCACACAGTTGTCTCGCTAACGAAGATCTGGAGCACATAGCAGCTTTATCACACAGTTGTCTCGCCAACGAAGATCTGAGCACATAGCAGCTTTATCACACAGTTGTCTCGCTAATGAAGATCTGAGCACATAGCAGTTTTATCACAGTTGTCTCGCTAACGAAGATCTGAGCACATAGCAGTTTTATCACACAGTTGTCTCTGCTAACGAAGATCTGAGCACATAGCAGCTTTATCACACAGTTGTCTCGCCAACGAAGATCTGAGCACATAGCAGTTTTATCACACAGTTGTCTCGCCAACGAAGATCTGAGCACATAGCAGTTTTATCACACAGTTGTCTCTCGCTAACGAAGATCTGAGCACATAGCAGTTTTATCACACAGTTGTCTCTGCCAACGAAGATCTGAGCACATAGCAGTTTTATCACACAGTTGTCTCTGCCAACGAAGATCTGAGCACATAGCAGTTTTATCACACAGTTGTCTCTCGCTAACGAAGATCTGAGCACATAGCAGTATATACACATATCGTCGGCCCATTGTTTAACATTATCGTAACGTGATAATGTATCACACAATGCGATCGATGGATCTTTACATGTATATTTAAACGGACAAAGTTGAGATAAACAACAACACGCAAAACGCACCTCGCGCACACATCTGGTGTGTGAGTGGTGGCCATGCACGTTACGTTACACCAACGGAAATCCGCCAATTATTCCAGCAGATGGAGAAAGATATACATATGTAGCGACGATAGACGGGATTCGGATCGGATTTATTATCTCTATTGCACCCCCCAATCCACATGTAGGTGGTGGTAAGGGGTCGTAAAAGAAAACCAATCTTAACCACAATCTCGTGCCGCGCCACACGCTTCTCTCTCTCTATAGCTTAGGAACAGTGTGATTAATTTATTTTAACAGCCGGCCCTCAGACAGGAGTGGTCCTGGATATTTCTCCACAAACCGTAATGTGCGTTCGAAATGTCGATGTTCAAATGTGTCCTGCAGTTCACTCTATGACGCGTAGTTAACTGCGTTCTTCATAGACCCGTGACCCAAGTGATCCACCGTCCCGGGTAATAGTTTATATATTTTTAAATCTACTCTCATATAATTGATTATATTATGGTATGAAGTTTAACTCCAATCCTTACAAACTCCTTTACGCGAAGACTACTAAACTTTGCAATACTGTAGTTTACACATCAAGTCTGTGTGTCGCTATGATTTATAAAGTTGCAGTTTGAATTATTAAAAATATAACTATGAGTAGGAAAAATCTGCCACCTGTGAGCAATTCTGGTGTGCGCAGCAAAAACCTTTGGATTGATACAGATATAGTGTATGATGGAAATGTTTATTTTAAACAGTCCTAGAAAGTCATTAGAGAGTCATTTTTGCCAACATAGTGAACCATAGCACAATAAAAATTGATAATTTATTCCTAACGCAAATTTGATATTGACAATTGTTTCTTATTTCAAATCGAATACTTTGATCGTAACTATTATGTGAAGTAGTTTTTTGTTTACCTTAATTTTTCATCTTGATAATTATTTGAAACCAAGTGTACGATGTTATGGCACGACATGGTTACTATTATAATATAAACGCAGTCCAATATGAGTCAATGCAATATCTCAAATTCCATTGGGTCACTCATATATTCATATATACACTCAATACTATTATAATATAAACTCAATGCTACTAATAATAACTAGTATTTAGTCAATCCATACATCAATAAATACAATTGGAGTGTCTGGTTTAGTAATTAAAATGTTGTAATATTAAAATAACCGCTTTTTATATCATGCATATGAATGTATATCCTTACGATACATAATATACCAAAATAGCATACATCGGAAATACTTTAAACGCCATACCGGATGATGTTAAAAGATCACTGAATAAGTATATTTTTAAGAAATTAGTCCATCGTCATTGTTTAAGCCAATTATAGTAAGTGTTGTCCATGTCTACTTAATATCTCTCATACATATTACTTGCAAATATTTACTAACATAAGTGTTCTACACATATCCACATTTATGGAAATACTCATCCCTTTATCAAAATATATCCAAATATGTTAAATATTGTATATTCTTATATATATATAATATGCTGTGCTTATCGTGTATTTATTTTAATATTTTGTTATGTCTCTCGTTGATCTATAATTTGCATCTACAATAGCTTATAGTTTTTAGTGACTTGTTTATTAATAATGTATGTTTGTGTAATGTTGTGGTGTGCCTTATAAATGAATCTTATCCTTGATGATTACCACCGTATGTTGTTTCCCTTTCATGCACGTGTCAGAATCGAAGTTATATATTTATTAAATAGAAATATATTAGTAAAATAAGAGATCCGGTCGGCAGTACATAATACACAATATATAATACAACGTAAATAACAAGAGACTACTTAGCTTATGCAATGGAGGCATTACCGACGAACAACACTAACAACACTTAAGCGACGCCAATCAAGAACAACTCTAAGAGACTCTGAACTGTACAATTTCTCGTGTGGATTTCTATGTGGAGTCAACAACACGACTTCTCACAATGCTTTACATATTTAATACTCTTTGGTAGTAATAGCACATACATTAATAACTAATTATTCGTATTTTAACACATACACACTATATGTGTCGAATTAATGAAACTGTCATATATTAAAGAGTAACTGGCAACTGCATTTGACATACATATAATCTAAACATCGGAAACCAAGCTTAAAACCCTAATTATTTATAGCTATATTAATTACCTGAGCCTGCCTGAGACCAAACTCAATATGATTATGCCAGAATAATTGCTGGACCATTTGACACCTAGGTATCCAATTGTGCTTTTTTTTAAATAGTAGGACAGGAACAGACATTATATTTGGTACTACATGTGTAGTTTTATAGTAAAATCCGATACTAATACTAATATGAATCTAAAAACGCCAGAGCATACTACAAAATTCCTGAATAAGTATTTATTATATTAACATTTGAGATAATTGTATTTCCTTGATAAGAATATTTGTATATGAAATAATAAAAGGCTTAGATTATCGGTAATTGGTAACTGCAAATAATTAAGGTAAACTACATTTTGTAAATAAATATAACATATAGAATAAGATAAGATGGTGTTCATGTTTGTAACTAAAGACTTGTATATTGTGTCTCCTTTTTTTATTCTATAAATAAATTTCTGTCTATCTAAGGGTTGACTGTGATTTATTTATTTACACCCAATAAAATAACGTTATATATATACACAAGAAATGCTCGTTTAAGTTTTCATAAATCCTATTTATTATATTATATTTAACCATAGCTAATTCAACTACTCCGTACAATATTGTAACCTCTATTAAAATTACGTGACTTAAACCGATACACATTCACCCCTGAAATGTTGCATACTTGTTGTACTGTAGACTCGATTATAATTTTCAACTTTTGGATTGGTACATACAAAGAATATTAAATTTACTGCCTGCATCTATAATTGATGTAATATCCGTGTCCATATACTAGATCTGGTTACTTTTAACAATAAGTCGCTAAATATATATAATTGTATTTGTCATAAACATATTCCGATTGTTTTCGTGTTACCCTGTTATTTTTAATAATTGTTTAATTTTAATTTATCTATCTAATTGCTCGGAGCTTATGCCTATTGACTATAATTGTTCCTTTACATTTGTTAGCATAAATATCGTAGGTATCGTACCTTTTGTAGTTGGTGTCGCGTAGTCCCAGCACTCCCGGCTGCAAACCAACTTGTCGATTTCTCATTCTCTGGCATGGCCTCGCAGTTTGCAATTGCACAATAGAAGTTTGGTCGGTTTGATCCCATCCGCAGTGGTCGCCTAGCTAATCAGTTTTGTTCTTCTTTAGAAAAAAAATCTCACTATTTTCTCTTCATGCGAATTTAATGCGCTATTCTTCCGTTTGAGTTCATGGGGCAATTTTTGAGCACAATCCCACTTCTGAAATGTTAGGATTCTGGTGGTTTCGTGGAGTAAAACAATCCAACAACTAATAACTCGCTTTATTCAGGCGACGTAACGTTAATCCAAGAATTATTTATAACCAACAAAACTGACGACTGCGCGTCCTCACAAATCCGTTACCAAAAGTGACAAACAAGTCAGATTAGGAACTAATAAAGTTAAACTATTGTTTACAATGCCAAGTTCATGTGACGATCAACTAAATTATTAATTATGAATTAAAGATACAATAAGGTTCAGGTAAATTACTAAGATATCATTGGAAGTAGTTATTATGTATAACAATCGCTGGGTGTCAGGTGTTGCCAGCTAACATATACATAAGTTTTCACTTATTAAGACTTATTGGCATTAGTCTTATTTTCCTTAGCGCCATTAAAAGGAAAAAAATAACTAAAAGCTTGTCCTAGTTGTCATAATTCACCAAGTATGCTATTGCTTTTATAAAATAACAGTACATATAAAATATTTTTGTAGTCAACGGATTAGTTATCCAACCAAAAGTCCTAATTGCCGTGAGGATGAACCACCACTTGTACCAAGGAGTAAGAGTATTATTAGTGGTACACACCAAATTCGTAGCTTAATGGCATAAACTAGTAGCTTACCAGGGCATATTAGTTAACATTTTTTACATACAAATACGGAAACTCCTCTATCCACGCTGGCTGCCATCGAGCCTTAGTGGAAATAAAAATAAATCCGAAGCTCAGCAATTAGAAATTAACACTTATCTATTATTTAATTATAAACCTGAAAATGAAGTAAGGGATAGAAATAAAAATAAAACTATACTTATTTATTTAATTTGTTACTTGATACAAGATTGTTCATAATTCAGAATGCTACACAAATTTAAAATTTGCAAACATGACAAAATAATAATAATAGATACTTCGCAAATACTGAAATAAGAAAAGCGCTTCCACATTTAATAGCAAAGATTCAGCCGACAATAGAAACTTTCCAATGGTAAAGTTTTGTTATTCATATTAAAGTATTTATAACATAATACGACTATCTTCTTTGAACTAATCGTGTTCTCTGCGCACATGAACGGCATTACAACGTAAAAAAGCGAATGAAAAACCGGACATCCGATTAGATCAGCTATACTCAACCTGCGGTCCGCATCACTTAAATGACTGGCCCGTCTGATGTTAAGTGAACCATTTTTAATTTAAGAATCATTCCGTAATTTTTTTGCAGCTGCGACACCCATGTAAAAAGTGTTGATTACTACCGGGTTAAACCGCACTAATAACGGGCATGTGCCCTTTACATTGTAAATCGATTTCTTAATACTGACTACGGCACCGACATTTGACTTTTGTTCAAATCTTTACGAGTATCATAGTCAACATATTCAAACTTTAACTTTCAATTGAATTGGCTGACATTTGTGAATTAAATAGAACAACTGTAAGAGTAACGGTACATCGCAATATGTCACTGCATTATAAACCACTTAATTATTAAGACCTGATCAATCATATCAATATTAATTATAATCATTTTCGATAATCAAAAGTGAGCTGTTGCTTGAAAAAATTATTGATCAGATCTTTTACTACAAACACGACACACATAAGCCTACGAAACGAACCATGACGTACAAACTACACTTGATAATTTTCGATGTTCACTAATCTTAATATAGGTATTTTTTTAATTTACTTATGGGATAACGAACGAACGAGCATACGGCTCAAGTAATGGAAAACACCAAAGAAATTGTAGATACGTTAACCTAACTCATTCACGGGATGAAAAACCGGATCGCAGTGATGATGAGAATTTCACCATTATAACTCTGACATTAAAGATTATCGAGGTTATACTTAAAAAAATCAAACGTTAAAAGAGTATGTGAACGTTATAATATCTAGATACATAATCAATCATTCCAACGCCTTAAGTTTTTCTTCTAGCGTTACAAAAATTATGTTTTGAATTACTAGCTTAGTCAAACACATTCTCATTATATAAATACACAATATAGACTAATTATAAAATACAATACTAATATCCTCTAGATTATTCTGTTATTATTTTGAAGAGGAAACTGTCCATTTTACTGGTAACACAGTTGCAAATTAAATAGTTTTTATCATGACCTATTATGCATGAATTGAACCAATACACATGTTCTTTTTACACAAATATAGTGACAAAAATATTAAAACATTAAAAAGGGGTACAAGCTAGCATAAACTATTTACAACCGGTAAGATTGAATGTACTAGTTATTCACTGGGGCTTGCATCAATACAATAATAATTATTATTTCTTCGTTTGGCTATTACGATTCATTATCCATCGATGAACATGCGGCAGTTTTACTTGTCTGAAAATAAAATGTTTTACTAATTATAGGCTAGGTGTGTTTACAAAAAAAAGACATTTATTCTATGATTATTAATTAATGGATTTAATATATTTTCTAGGATTGCTCAGAACTGAAAATATTTTGTGACAGTTATTGGTTTCAATCACTTCCCACCGTAATTCTGGATTAAGATATGGATATGTTTATTGATAATAAAAGGCTAGGTAAAGACAACGAGCTCAGATGTGGACGAGGAAAAGATTGTAGGTGATATTTCATAATAAAACTATGATACTTTGGAATTAAAAGAGTGTTTTGTATTTTTAAAGGATTAACTTACCTCGCATGTGTCATAGAAGTAAATAGCGGTTTCGTTATCTGGAAAGTTGATGGTGTACGTCTTGTTTAAATCGTAACTAGTGCCCGTCCACGAACAGGAATCACCGGTCATCTAGAGGAGAAACATTCATCAGCAATGCTACAAGACAAACATTGGAAATAAAGTTCAGTATAAATGTCCACTTGTGCCCAAGCCTTCTTTAAGGAGAGTATACAGGCATAGGTTAATGCAGTTTGATAGAGTTCATGTGTCTTAGAAAATTTTCTAAGACTTGCTGGAGATCTGCACAATGTTTTCTTTCACTGCCGAGGGAGTGGCAAATATGCTCTTAAAATTACAACAAACAAATTCATGGGTGCCGGCACTGGGGATAGAATTTGGGCTGCGTACAATGCATCTTGAGTCTGTCAATAGTAGAGACATAATAGACACCAAGTCTCCACTTCTCTATATCACATATATAATTTTAATCTCATTGGCAATAAATATCTTGGTTATACTCGTTGTCGCTCAAGGTGCATTGTATAAAACTAAATATTATAGTGGTACAGCATTAGTAATTACCTGGAACTCAGTATCAGTGAAAATGAGAGTTTCTGCAAGCACCTCCCCGGTCGCAGAGTCCGTCACAATGATCTTCGGCGAATACACCTCTTGGTCAAATAACACTTCAATGTGGGCGTGCTCACACGTCGCCCGTTCGCTCCCCTTTTCTACAATCACTTCACCTTCACACGAGAAATATATCCCAGTTCCATCTTCTTCTTCCTAAAAACAAAAATACAAAATCTGGATTAATGACTGTTACATGTTATTACAACTCCCACTTTAAAACTACATGTAATTTTTTTCATTGGTTTAGATAAAAAGTAGGCGGATAAAAGGGGATTTGGGTTCACTGGGACACAAGAGTCCGAGAGGCCTTTGTCGTTCGCTAAAGTGGACCCGGGAAGAAGTCGAAATCGGCTGGAGTCAAGAAAAAAAAGATAAAAATAGTAATAAAATAAGACATTGTTAACACTTTTAAATTGGGGTAACCAACAAATAGGTAATCGACCTATAAATGCAATATTTTTTAGATAAGTGAGATGATGTCATTTTCAAAATTTTATGAGCAGGGTGATGCAAAAGGGCTAATAACTTTTTTCTTTAAATATAATGAAAGTATTATTGCTTGATATAAATGGATTTAAGATATCCTTTACATGGCGGCACCTCAATAATATAACACCTATATAACTTGTCTTTGCTTACTAATTCCGAAAGAAAACTGTCTATAAGACAAAACATTACACAAAACTTGCATACATCCAGTAAGGTTAATACTCGAAGCCTTAATTATAGGAGTAACAAAGCTAATAAGCTGTGTTAATTAATTACTAATTTAATATACATACTTCGTTGTATTCATCAGAGTCATCATGCTGATAATGATGTTCATATTCATCGGTATCATTTTCTTCATCCTCCTCTCTTACTTCATTATCTTCATCCTCCTCTCTGACATTTTCTTCATCTACCTCTCCGACTGCTTTTTCTTCTTCCGCCTCTTTGACGACATTTTTATCTATTTTTTCAAAATGGACCTGCTTTGTTTCTGTGGCAGGTGGCTGTTTGCTAGTTCCACAGTCACCTATGACTTCTATTTCTTTTGGGATGTTTGGCCGCAGTTGCTCGCCGACATTCGCTAACATTGAATCGTCGGCTCGTGCACTACTCCCTAAATGCTTCGGTAGTCGTAATGGTGCAATGCTTTCAAATTTCATTTCCTTAGTTTCTCTCTCTTTCCTTATAGCCTCGGCTGCAGCGGATTGTAACTTCTGTAATAGCCGTTTTAATAATTAACGTTACGTGCAAAACAGGCAATCGTTGTAGTCTAATTTAAATCGTAGCTGCAGCAGTGGTTTTTGTATGCAGTAAAAAAGTGAGACCTAATACGATGAGTGTAATGCGGACAAGAAAAGCTGTCTCTTTAATTGGTTGGATTGTAAAACAACAAAATTAAAAAAAACTATATGTATAGCTCATATATCAAGTTAAAATATCTAATATCGAAACATGTATTCAAACTTTATCTAACAAAATTACGTTTTCTAAGTGGCCAAATATGTTTGTGCGGCCTGTTATTATTACCGTACATAGTTACCATTTTCATATAATAGGTCAGATTAAATTATACTATTATAATTATATATTATAATATTGGATATGATTACTCACCCTGACACATTCAACTACTTTATCGCGAAAACTTTCTGCGATAACGATGGTCTTAAAACGCACGGCCAGTGTCTCATGTTCGCCAGCAGTATTCTGTTCGCCATAATTAACTCCGGCCCATGTCCAGGCGCGGTCTGAATTCTTCATGGGCAATAAGTTCAAATCGATAAACAGCAACATGTTGAGTACTAACTTATGTACCTGTTCATTAAAAATTAAATACATTGGTGGTAGTTCATTTTATATTAAATTTATACATATTAGGCCTCAAATAAGGATCATTAAAACGAAGAAAATTGTCTAAACAATTATTTTTATATATATTATGCTACACTTAATATTATTTTTTCCTCTTAGCCTGGCCTATGTTAGTGCGTTATTGTATCTCGATTTCTTATAAACAAAAATATCGCAATGTTTATAAATTCATACAATGATGGCAAGTCACATGTTAGACTTAGTAAACTTTAATAAAAAGATTTATTTACGAAGCTTATTGCTATACCTATCTCTTACTAGGGTTTAAAAGAAGTGAGAGTTAATATGTAGAACAAAAAATATTTCAATCAATGTTTAAGTTAAAAATTAACATCTATAAACATATAATGAAAACATAATATAATTTAAATATTTTTGTATCTTCTTTCATAGTTTATTCTCACTTCGAATCAATGAGGTACAAATGCTACCTAACAAGATAGGGTACACAAAGTCTTTGAACCAACCAAGTGTTAATATTTCTTTATTACTTTGTTAAAATTACCTGTTCTCGTCTGAGTAGGAGACGATAGGTCATTTGTTTTGGATGAAATAGAACTTTCATCTCGCCGACGCCGCGCTCTTTCCATTCCCGCGACTTTTCGTCATATCTGAATAGCTTGCAACGTTCACCAAACAGCTTCACCTAAAATTTATCATTTATATTAATAAATAAATAATACGTAAATTCAGACAATCGTTAGTAAAACAATTGATGATGGTTACAGATATACCTCTTCTTCTTCCCCAGTGGTAACCACAATTTTATCTGGCAGAGGAACAATTGGTTCATAATGTGGATCATATTCCTCGTCGACGCCACCAGCACATTCTTCGCTATTGGCTGCATCTTTTGATTTATCACCAGTAACTTTATTGGATTTGCCAGTAAACAATTGCTGTCCTGCTCCTTCCCATTTAAAGTCGGCGTTCTCTGTGAAAATATAATGAATTAATCACCGACAAACACATTTAAATAATAGCAATAACTTTTAATCATTGTATCTTACGCCTTGTGTTGAATCCGGACCCACTTGTTGACATTGCTGCAAATGTCAGTGCGTTATCTATTTTTAAAGGGTCCATGACCTTATTTTCTATGTTTGGGACAGGTAAATTGGTAGTTTTTTCTTGAGGAATAGTGTTACCACCAAACTTCAAATCTATCGCAACAGATTCATTAGCTGCTTTACCGAAAATCGTATTACTACCAAAGGTTACAGCTTGTGATCCAAAGGAACTAAATCCACCCAATTTTGTTGCATCACCTTTTAAAGCAGATGGACCAAATATACTTCCTTGACTATTTCCACTAAATAGGTTAACAGACTTTTGATCACCTCCAAATATTGATTTAACTTCGGTACTTTGCGGGGAATCCTTCTTATGACTTGTTAAATCAAATACTGATTTATTACTAGATATACCTCCATCTGCATGTTCTGGTTTATTTTCAGTCGTTTTCAAAGGATCTAATTTAGGTGGTGCTAAAATTGATTTTTTAGTGAGCGATGTTGATTTTCTAAATGTCAATCCCTGATCAGAAGTGTCATCAATAGAAGTAGGTTGTTCACTTGATGTTTCCCCTTTATTACTAACATTAACTTCAAACTTATTTGTCACTGAAGGTGATTTCGTGTTAAAACCGACAGATCCTAATGGAGTACGGAAAATAGAACAATCGACAGTTTCATTAAAATTGCTAGGAGTCCCATACAACGAATTAGTTGGACTTTGAGATGTCAGAATCGTTTTCACAGGAGTAGAATTGATGTTAGTTGCTGATAACTCTAAATTCATCTTTGATTGCATTGGCATTATAGGGTTATTGGCTTCGTTTATTGGATCGTCATCGTTACAACCTCGACATCCTTTGCATGGTGGTTTATTTTTATATGTGTAGAAGTTTTCTGGCAATTTAAGCTCTATAGCCTTTTGTTTCTCTGCATTAGACGCCAAAATTTCACCGACAAAAATTACGTCGGCGATCTCGTTCTCCTTTTTATCAACATCATATTCTATTTGGGAACCATTTGCTATGTCAAGGACACGTTTAAATTTCAAAGCAATTTCCTCATTTGGAAATTTAAGACAAAAATTTTCAATGCGTGATTCTCCCTCTTTGCAATCGTTTATGGTTAAATGCCAAGATGATTTATCTTTGAGTATGTATTTAATTTCTGATGTCAAAGAGTAGTTTAGACATATGCTGAAATCTTTATCTTGACACATTATAATTCTGAAAATAGGATTACTATGCTGTACATATAGATAATAATAAGAAACAATTAACGAACAAGAGTAAATATGGGTCTCACCTGAATTGATTGTTTTCTTTGTGTTTTAATATTTTAACGACACCAGCTGCATGTGTTTCCCATTCACCTGAAATATACTTATACAAATTCGCCCGTTCCGCAAAAACTAATGTTTCATTTTCATCTTCACTAACAGAATAATTAACCTGAAAATATTGCATAGAAATTGGTAACTATTTATGAGAAAAAAAAAAATAGCAATAGACTAATATGTTTGAACTTACTATTTCCTTTTCAGTATTAAATTGGATATTTGGCTTTGTTTTGTTTAACGAATGAATCATATCCTTTTCGTCAGGTTTTTCCTCGTTTTGCTCTGATTTGAATGAAAATCCAAATTTTTTTGAGAAATCTAGTTCAGAATTTAGAAAAGTATTCGATATTTTAGAATCATTGTTTTTTACAGAAAAATTAAGAGACTGTTCTTTATCGTCAGTTGATTTTGATGCGCCAAAATAGTTGGATATCGACTTTTGGTCGCCAAAAGAAATGACGCTGTTAGGTTTTGCTGACGGAATGCCAAATGAAAATTTTTGCGAACTGGTTGTATTAGGAAATGCATTCGTTTCATTTTTTAAATTTTTCTCACCAACTACATTGTGAGCAATACCGAAAGTAAATTTCGGGCCTGTCGCATTATTAAACAAAGATGATTTGGTTTCTATTACTACAGTAGCTGGATCTTTTGGATTGTTACATGCACTACATTGAGTCATTTCACCATCGTTTCTTACCAAACATTGATCACATTCCCACGATCCTTCTTTAGGTTTAAACTTATCTCCCCAACTAGGTAGACCACTTTGGCTCTTGACTGGCGTTATAAAATTAAATTTATTTTCAGTGTTGGCAAGTGGTTTAGAATCGGCTGTTGAAATTGGTTCTTTTGGACTATTACATGCACAGCAAAGTTCCACTTCTGATTTATTTCGAATATAACAATTTTTACACTCCCAGCTGCCAGGTTTTGGTTTAAACTTATCACACCAATTAAATGGTGATTGGGCTTGAGGTAGTTTGGTTTTATCGACACTGGTCTGAATAATTTGTTTAGCAGCATTTTGTTCCTCGTTGGCTGTTTTTGAATCATCTTTCATTTTAGATTGAGCAGACATTACTGCTTCCACAAATTCGTTACAAATTTGCACAGTTTTAAAACGCAGACAGAAAGTTTCAGCTACTAATTCACCATCAGAAAAATCTTTGGCGCACCAAGTTACTGCTTTTTCCATATTTGGCATTTTCTGGAAAATCATTTCCTTGCTAATAGCATGATTACAACAAACTTTCATAATTTGTTCTCTTCTCATTAATAGACGAATTTTATGAACATTATCCTTCTGCATAAGTAACTTTATATTTCCAAGGCCTCTCTCTTTCCATTCCTTGGAAGATGCATCATATCTTAGTAATTTTGCACGATGTTCAAATAAAATAATTTCATCCTCTTCACCTGTTTTTTGATCTACTAAAGCAGGCAATGGGACAACAGGTTTGAAATCAATTGCTGGTTCAAATTCTTCCACTATATCAGAAGTATTCAATTTATTACTTTTTTCTGTCTCTTGTTCGAGTTGAACCACAGAATCAGTTTGCTTTATTGCTGTATTAAACAAATTAGTAAATCGTGTATCAGCATTGTTTTTAAACGATAAACTACTGAATACATTCGTTTTTGTTGTTTCTGGAGGGGCAGTCGTTTCGCTTTTAGGTACATTACCAAAAGTTTTAAAAGATGGTTTGCTTGTAAATGTAAAACCTCCAACAACGGTTTTACTTTGATCGGAATTTACATGTGTATCTTGTGGGTGTAGTTTCTCAGTTGGCTGTTGGTTTATTTTTGAAATATTTGTCGAACATGATGAAGCATGTTGGCGAGCCTTTTCAAATGTTTCGTAAAACTGTTTTGCAATGTCGGCGGTCTTAAATCTGACACAAAACTTTTCTAAAATAACCGTTTCTTCAGCGAAATCGTTCGCTACCCAGAAGTATGCTTTAGTTTCTTTTATCATTGGTTTAATTTCCATTTCAGGTAAAATTATGTGATTAGCACATATTTTATGTATTTGTTCTCTTCTCATCAGTACTCTCACTTTACCTGATTTTTTATGCTGCAATAACTTCATTTCACCAATGCCTCTTTCTTTCCATTGTTTATCAACGAATCTAAACAATTTAGCTCTAGCATTAAATATAACAACTTCATCTTCTTCTCCAGTTGTCACTTTTACTT
Source organism: Meandrusa payeni (assembly GCA_029286785.1). Classification (NCBI taxonomy): domain Eukaryota; kingdom Metazoa; phylum Arthropoda; class Insecta; order Lepidoptera; family Papilionidae; genus Meandrusa; species Meandrusa payeni. The sequence goes on along the minus strand of JAGSMX010000024.1, from coordinate 10,432,862 downwards.
CAGCCGGTAAAGGTATAATTGGTTTAAAGTCAGGGCAAGGATCGTAATTCTCTACAGACGTATTGCTTTTTTCTGATAATGTTCTTGATTTATTTATACTAGTATTTGGCGACGATATGGAGGGAACTCCACCAATGGTGTTGGAATTATCAAATAAAGAAGTATTAAAAAGAGTAGCAGTTTGATTACTTGTAAATGAAGATGGGTTCCAAATGGATGTTGAATTTGTAGTTGTGTTTTGCTTATTATTTCCTGCTTGTGTGAAACTAAACTTTGGTGACAGAGCTTTGTTTTCATTAGAAGAGGGCATTGGTATTTGATAATTATGAGGACTTCCTTTAATGTGCTGAGGTGGTATTGTCACACTTAAAATTGGCGCAGGGGTAGTTGTACAAGTTGGTAATGGATCTGAAGAGGTTATAACTACATTTACAGGTAGCGATCGCGATTGCTCTTTACTTTCTACAGTGTGAGCTGGTTTTGCAACAGGCGCTGTTGTTGTCAATGTTGTTTTGGACACTGACATTGTAGCAATTGTTGAAGACAATACAGGTACTGCGGAAACTATCGGTGCCGTAGATGCAGGTGGTATCGCAGACGCGGCAGACATATTAGGAGGAGGAATAAGATGAGCAACATCGAGATACATTTGATCAGGAGTAGGAAATACATGAGGATAACTCATTTGACCTCTAGTAGGATCAAACATTTGTGGTCCAGGGACAGATTGTTGTTGAGCTAATTGAGAGTATTGGTTATAAAGGCCATAAAAATTTTGTCCATATAGCTGGTAAGGATTGGATGGTATAGGAAATGGGGGTACAAGACGTTGAGTGAAAGGAGGTATAACTTGAGATGGAGTAAATGGCATATGCGGAGTAAACGTTGATGTACTGTCAGTCCTGTAATTTTCCTCCAAATTATATAAATCATTTTCATCTACCGATGGGTCTGATGATATTTTCTTCATTTTATGTACCTCTTTCTTTAACTCGGCGACCTGTTTCTTCAGTTCTACAACATCTTTGCATTCAGTTTTACATTCATCAATTTGACCCTTTACCTGATCAATTGATATTGTAAGAAGTTTAAGTTGTTCAGTGATAGTTTCCATGTTAGAGTTATTGGTGTTAATGATCTCATTTCCTACTTTACTGTTTTCTTTCAACCATAGTTTCGTGTCATAAATGAATTCATTAATAACTGTTTCTCTTTTTTGCAAATTTTTCAATTGTATTAAAATTTTTTCAAAATATTGATGATCCAATCTGTTGCTTTCTAGTAATTGTGAATCTATTGCAGTTCGATAATTAGTAACATTAGTTTGTGATTGTTGCTTAGGGGTAGAACTAATGTTGCGGAAAAGATGGTTAAATCGCGAAGGAAATTGTTCACTTCCAGTCAAAGATATGTTTTCATCGGATGAATGCTTTCCTTCTGTGTTGAGAACAGCACTAGAATAGTCTGGATCTACTTTGATTATACCAGCTTCTATGTCTTCAATCAAATCTTGAGTTTCAGAATATAAAACATCACTTTTTGGATTATCAGATTCCTTTATCTTATCTAGGGCTTTATAAGCAAAATGTTTGGCTTTGGTTAGCAATGACATACATTTTGAATCAACTGCTGTGTCTCTTGAGTTAGACATTTCGTCTAATGCAATTCTTTTGAATGTTTCTCCAAGGTAATAAAATGCCTTGGCTGTTTTTATATTAGAAAGCAATTCAACAACTTTTTCAAACTCGCCATCTCGGAGATAAATGAGAGCCACATATAGTTTACTCTCTTCAATTAATGAGTTAAGTTCTTTTGAGCTTAGCTCTACATGTGTATAATCAAAAATTCTATTTTTAGGTACTTTTATTAAAGTTTTTGATTTGAGCTGATTCAAGAGTGGTATAGCTGCTGAATAATATAGAAATGCTCTCATTTCTATTTTGCTGCAACTTTCGTGAGCATTTGTAACTTTAGCACACTCACTAAAAATGCGACCAAGAATACAAAGGAGCTCAGGATCTAAGCCATGGTTATCTACACACCTTACCACTTCAATTCCCACACTTAATGTTGCACGGATATCTGTTAATTCTGTACCCAGTTCATTTTGGCAAAATTTGTAAGCACAATCCCACCATTTCATTTGTGTAAGAGTACAAAGCAAATCAGTGATATTGGCTGGAATAGCATATGGCTTATCGGCAGCTACATATCTGATAGATTTTTGTTTTGCAGTCAATGCAGCACAATATATAAAAGCATGAATATCCAGTTTACTAAGTGCCTCTGGCCCACTATTTGTAACAGTTGGCATCAACATGTCAAAGAGAGAACATTTAAAGTCTGAATAATTTTTATAGTTCACTAATATCCAAACTATATGATGTAATGAATTTGGGTATGCTCTTTGAGCATCTTCATCATAAGCTTCTACTTCACTTCTCCGTGGTAGCCTCAATGTAGGAACATGAAATGAATTGGATGTAATGTAAGATGTTTTCATTTTTGCTTGATGTTCATGGTTTGCATAAATCTTTTTATATAATTTTTCTTTCCATTCTGGGCCAGAACAATTTTGTGAGATTTGGTCTAAAAGTAGTTGACTCTTATCTTGACAATTTGATAGTAAATAATGGCCTGCCTGGGAGCATCTGTAGCTTCCTTCAATATACCAGCGACTGACTACATTTCTTTGTTTTTCTGGAGCATGAAGCAGCCAATTTACTTTTGTATCTATGGGAACTGTTTGCCAGGCAATTAGCATAAAAGGATCTGCCAGCCTCATACTTTCCCGCCAACTTATTTGATCTTTTTTCGCCTTTTTAAGCAGAAAAGTTGCAATATGAAAAGCTAACTGACCTTTATGATGTTGTAAAAGACATGAATGAAATTCAGAATAACCAGAGGGAGCACCAATTCGAGCAACATTTTCTATTGCTTGATCATATGCAAAAAGCAAGTCATTAGATTCAATCAAGCTTTTAGATGAGCCACTTGGTATTTCTGTAAGACTTAAAAGACAAATCCGCTCTTTAACAGTTAACAAAAGTAATTGAAACAGCCAATCATTAGCGGCATGAGAGCTATATTTAAGAACTTGCGAGACAATTTCATACCAGTTGTAGCTTTGTGAGAAATATTGACTATTCAATTCTACATTGCAACTATGTTCAAATGCTTCTTTAACTTGATTAGTATTTAGGTAATGTTTAAGCAAACGAGCATGAAGAAGTGCATCTTTTGGCCTGGCTACAAGCTCTGCATTGAGCAATTTAACAAGAACTTCTGGATCAGGATTTGCTAAACTCAAAAGTCTTTCTCTTAGTTTGAAAGTCCCCATATGTTTGGGAAAAATAGCTTCTGCTTTTTCACACCAATATTTTGCACGTCCAGGGTCAATCGAAATGTCATCATCGGCGAGGAGCTCACAGACTAAAACAAAATAGTTATGCATCTTATTTCTACTAATTTTTAAACAGCATAAAGCGCTGTGGAAGTTCTGCCTGGCACATCAAGCTTTCAGTTGTGGCTTTCCTCATAGGTATTTTTGGAACTGAACAACACTAAATCAACAATAGATAAGGGAGCAAATTCTTTCAAAAAGACATAAGTAAAGTTATATGTTAATTTAGAATTTTTGAATCATTTTAGTAGTATTAGTATAGTAGTAAAATTAAGAACCTACCAAGAACTAGTGTGAATCAAAATCATTTTAACTTAGTAAAATAGGTTAGCAATAACTCAAGTGTTTTAAATTTTTTTTGTTTGTTTTTAGTATGAAACTAACAAGTTTTGTTTCAGATTCCTGATGAAATGTGTCAATTTTTAATACCACTTGCCAAGGCACTCTAGTAATTTTTTTTTAGAGGGCCTCTTAAAGTCGACAAAATTTGAAAATTTTAAATTCATACTTTAACTAATTGAGTCTTAATTCTGGGAAACTTAGGGCAATTGTGTCATTATTTTTGACTGTCATTCAGAAATGTTATTTAGGGTTATGGTTCCAAAGTTACAAAAATAATAAAAATTAACCACAATAACCGGAAAATGGTAACATTTTGACTAAATTTCTAGGTTTTTCTTAATATGCCCATAATTTTCAAACTGCATAGGATAGATTTTTTTCTGATTTTTCTCATGATGGTTACGATCAATCCTGTCACCCTGTTCCGGCTTGACATTCGAGTTTTGAGATACCCAATATATGCAAAAACAAGAATATGGTTGAAACTTTATTTGCATAATGCTAACCATCAAGTTTACTGTTCAAATTCATATGCCATTCTTTTTAGTTCTCATGATAGTTTTACACAAAAAAATCACTAGCTTAAGGTTGAAATGTAGATGCAAGATTTGAGTTCTTCTGCTTGAGGTTATAACTAAACCAAAATACCGTACCGTCAATGGCCGATTAATAAGATATTTAGAAATTAAGATGGAAGATATTTACCCCCAAATGAGATTATAAAAAGGATATTATGTTCAGAATTGATATATCGATTTTTATTGTCACTTTAGGTAAATCAATAGTAACTGCGAAAATTATAATACATGTATAAAGAAATCTGCACAAGCTATGAAAAAATACTTACTGTCCAGGATAGTACTTGTTTGAGCTGGATCTATGTCAAGTGAGATTTTATACTGCTCGAGGGCTTTTTCTTTTTGCCCTAATTTTTGAAAAGCCTGTCCTAATAGTTTATGCGCGGCGGCATTTTTATCTTTGGATGTAAGGTATTGTTCAACGTATTTTACGCAATTTGTATAGTCGCCTACTTCGAAATACAACCGAGCGACAGAGTATGCACGAGTTTTAAACTGAAAGAAAACGATATATATATTCTTTACCAAACTAAAATACACAGAAAAGCTGCATTATTTTCTACATACCTCTTTCAGTGACAATTTAGATGTTAACGTTTCCACGTGTTTATCAACGTCCTTTTTGTTTCTGTACATGTCTACGCAATAGCAATAACGCGTTAATAATTCCTGATTAAGTTTTTTTTTAATATAAAGTAACAGCGTGGATGCAAAAACGATAAATGGTAACAAACTTCGACTTCGTCATTATTCTTAAGGAGTCGTAACAGTATGAATCTTTGCATCAAGATTGCCAGCAATTTTTCCAAAATTTCATATGTAGCAATTAACATTAGGTAATAAAAAACTATTATATTTTAAATAATTATTAAAACTGTTTATGAAGATATTTTTTAGGTAAAGGAGGTAATTAGCACAAGAAGAAGAATAAGATGCCCGATTACGAGATTTCTACAGCTAACGTCAGTGCAATTTCGAAATAACGGCGCTGGGTTCTAAGTGCCGTAGTACAAGACGAAACGAAATAAGAAACTCCAGCAAATCTCTTAATATAAGCTACCGAAAATTTGCCTGCGTTGCAGCAATAAGACAAGTTGCTTTGATAAGGACAGTATGATAATCCTTTTGTAATAATGTTGTTTATCAAGATCAGGCTAACTGAGCGAGAGCTGTTTCTTCATTTGCGACACCTTGGTGTGTTTAGTTATAGTTTAGTTCAGTTGTTTTCATTGAAAGCTATATGATATTAATTCTATAACACCAACAAATTTTCCTAATATGAGGTATATTTTTTTTGTGGCAACAAAAAAGAGACGCTCACGTTTGTCCACTGTTAAGTTTTAAATTTTGCCTGGTTTGTAGTTCCATATGTCTGTATACATTTCTGGATAGTTTTGAAAAATAGATTACTAATTACTTCGTAAAACTATCGATAGGATGCTTAAAAACAAAAAGTTTTATATTCGGTAATAATAGTAGGTGTGGCAAAAATAATACGACTATATAACAATACTTTCTTGGAATAATCAAAAATTGAATGCTGGTTTACTCTTTTTCAAATTACTTCAAGTTTTTTTACAAAAAGTTTTTCAATTCGTCTGAATTTTTTTATTCCCTATAAAATAAAATTTTACGTTTGTCCACTACTAGTCATTTATGAAACGATTTTTTTGTTTAAAATAGTTTTAATCCTCCTTTTTGTGTGAGGAAGACCTTATTGCTGAGGGTGGTGAGCTCCACGATTTAAGTTGCGGACAATCGCTCTCCACTTGTCACGGTCTTTGACGGTGTATTTTCTCGTGGATTTTCATGTTGGTGTTATCGGTGATTTGGTCTGTCCAGCGCATAGGACTCCTCTTAATCGTCTCGCCTGTGACCACATCTTAAATGCGTTAATCCAAGATCTGTCCGCCTTCTTGAGGGGCCAGGTTTCTGCACTGGCATTGCATTAAATTGAAAATAAAAATATACTGATCATTATAATGACGTTAGAGCTAATGTGAGTATTTGAAAATGATGTTGATGACGCTATGTTCGTTTTAATCCTCATTCTCATTAATTATTTTTGACTCTGTTTTAAATAACTATTCTATGATCAAAGAGTATACGATAATATGACTTATATTAATACCATTGCCTTATTGTCTAATTATGCACCAAATGAATACATGTGTCTAGTCTTTGGTCGTTGTCATTTTTACCAGTTCATGGGAAAAAAATGATAAATTGTTACTTTTTGTTTTTATAAAATCTTGTAACGACACTTTATTGAGTAATTTATTTTTTAAAACAAAGTCATTCTTAAATTATATTATAGACATTTTTTCAGATTGATGTGAAAATGGGTGATTCAGAATTGGCCTACGGATCTTCTCTAACTGTAGATTCGATTAAAGTTATCGCAGAAAGTGTAGGAATTCCTAGTCTTGGCGATGATGCTGCAAAGGAATTGGCTGATGATGTTTCATACCGAGTTAAAATTATTGTTCAAGATGCCATGAAGTTCATGCATCATTCTAAGCGACAGAAACTGTCTATAACTGATATTGATTATACACTGAAGATAAAAAATATCGAGGTATTTCTTTTGTTCTTAGAACATAAATACTTATAGACCTTTAACTGTATATTTGCTAAACTGAAGTTGCATTAAAATATAACAAGATTTATTGCTTTTATCTGTTTTTCAAATATCTTTATGCTAACAATTTAATACTATTTACTTAAATATAGAGTACTTTAAAATTCTACTTACGCATAAGCAAAGGTTACAATAATAGTGATTAGAAAAACCAAAAATAGGACATTGTTTTTGATAGTCTCCTTGGAGTAATATAGTAACATAGTCTATTGTATATTTTCTGTATATAACCCATGCTAAGCTGGAGTGGGTTGCTAGTATTTGTATAAAGAATGTAAAGAACTGATTTTCATTGTTTTAGTGTCAATATGGCTTCATACAACCAGATTCATTACCATTCCGATTTGCTTCTGGTGGTGGCAGAGAGCTAAATTTTGTGGAAGAAAAAGAAATAGATTTATCAGAAATACTGTCTGCACCACCTCCTAAAATACCTTTGGATGTTTCCGTTAGAGCCCATTGGTTGAGTGTTGATGGTGTGCAACCTGCCGTTCCAGAAAACCCACCTCCATTATCTAAAGAAGCGCAAAAACTAGAATCGGTTGATCCAATTACAAAACTAAGCAAGCCTAATAATAAAGATTCAGCAGGTATTATTTTTACTTATATCTTACCCATGGCTATCTATCGACTAATCTTCTTATGCCTAGCGATTTCCCGGCATGCCACTAAGGTCCGCTTTCCTGCTTAATCCACTATTCCTGGTCTACGGCATCGAACGTTTTGAGATTGATCTCTTATGTTCACTTTCATTTCGTGTAGCGCCACGCATCCATCACAGCATCTTTATCTCCGCAATGTGCATCTGCTGGATATGTCTTCCGAGGGTTGGCCACGTCTCGCTGTCATACACATAAATATTTTTATTTAATTTGAAAAAAATTCCTTCACCTTTTTAAAATTCAGGGAAACCAGTATGTGGGAAAGCCGCTCGTTTGAAAGCTTCTGAATCTGTTCATGTTAAACAACTAGCAACTCACGAACTAAGTGTAGAACAACAACTTTATTATAAGGAAATTACTGAAGCATGTGTTGGAAGTGATGAAGGTCGACGGGCAGTAAGTTACTTTTTACTGTGTTAAAATGCAAACAATATGAACTTGTATTATTGTAATATTTGTTGTACATTTGTAAGTTTTGATTGATCCATCTGAAGTCAGTCAGCATTTTTAATTTGTTATTTATTTTATAGGAAGCGTTACAATCATTGGCATGCGACCCTGGTCTGCATGAAATGCTGCCAAGAATGTGCACTTTTATATCAGAGGGAGTTAAAGTCAATGTTGTGCAAAACAATCTTGCGTTACTCATTTACTTGATGAGAATGGTGAAAGCACTTCTAGACAATCAATCCCTCTATCTGGAAAAATATGTAAGTTGGATATTTAACTCTAACTATTCAATCAATTGTCGTCTAGTTATTTCTTGTAACTAGATATTGCAAGAAATTATGTCAATATATCTTTACAAATTGTACAAATTTTACTTTACATTATATTGTTTCTGATGATGTTTATGATGATGCTGTCCAGGCCAATTTCGGCCATGGCGGCTGTATCAGTGGACAAGCATTATAACTATGAGACTTCATTTATGTAGGGCTTAGGTTTTCTGCCCCCTCATGTGCTCTATGGTGGCTGGCGTACCCAAGTCTATTGCTAAAAGCATAAGAGCACTTTGGACAAGTTAAAGTTCCACATATATAATTGTAATGTATGGTCACTGGTTAACAAACTGGTTAGTAAACAAAAAAAAATCTATATAAGTGTTGCCATATATTTGTGTGTGAAATGTTTAAATTATAAAAATTATTTTATTCAGTTACATGAATTGATTCCATCAGTATCAACATGCATTGTATCAAGGCAGCTATGTCTTCGACCAGAAATGGATAATCATTGGGCCTTGCGAGATTTTGCTGCACGTCTCATGGCTCAGATATGCAAAACATTTAACACTTCTACTAATAATCTACAAACAAGAGTAACAAGGTAAGGTTAATATAGCAAGTTTTTTTTATTTTTATAATAAAATATTAGTCTTAACAGCTGGTTGGTTATCACTTCAGTCTACAAGACCTATGATCCCTATGGATCAAATCCCATACTAGTTTCTCCTTATGACTTTTTTGTTGTATCATAAATGATGTAGTGCCCTTAGTGAAAAGTGGACCGTATTATCAAGTTCTTAACTTAGGGCATAGAGAGTAGTTTCTTGTTTGTGTAAGCATTGTACTTTAATGAAAAGTATGGTAATATAGACTGTACTGTAGATGACATGACTGTAGACACATTTTTTTTATGTTACCCAAATTTTATAATAGCTACTAACATTTCCTAACCGTACCAAATTGGCTTAAATAAATAATAAACTAAGTGAAGGAATGCCAAATTACAACGTAAGAAAATCCTAAAAATACTTAATGTTAGTATTTTTAATTACTATATCTAATCATATATATAAATATCTTACTCTATTTTTAGATTGTTTGCAAAAGCGTTACAATGTCCCTCTCAAACAAACAATGAAACAGGCAATGGACCATCAATGCTAACTACCATGAAAGAATCGGAGAAAACACCTCTTGCATCTCTATATGGAGCAGTTCAAGGTTTAGCTGAGCTTGGACCTGAAGTTGTTAAAGTAAGTATACACCTATGTTTGTATGTTATACTGATCTTTGACACAATACGGTTTTATATAGTCTAACACAGTATGTTATAAAAAAAACTTAAACAGTTACATTAGGTTATTTAAGATTATGATATTATCCCAGAAGGAGGCTGACGAGCGGGTCAGGGAGGGGAGCGCAGAGGCTCCCTCCCTCCGCAGGCGACGTATCGGGGTGCGCAGGAGGCGTTACGAACGCCTCCTCTTGCAGCCCCCGTAATCCGCAGCGGGCCAGGATGGGTACCTGGCCCCAGCATGCTTCGGCGTCGTCGGGACTTCTCTAAGTGCCGGAGAAGTCCCCCTTTGCGGATGAAGTCCGGTCTTTGCCGGTCGTTGGGGTGTCCTGTCGCTGACAGATCCGGGGCACCCCGCTCATAACGGCTGATGGTATCCGCGGAAGGTTTAGTGGGTAGGGGCTCCCCAGGCCGAGTCCCACACATCCCTCCGGGCCCACCCAGGGTACCGGAGGATGGTCTATAAAAAGATTCCCCCGCGTGAACAAAAAAAAGAAGAAAGAGTACCTCGACATACGACTTTAATTCGTTCCGTAACCTTGCTTGTATCTCAAAGCAATTTTCCCCATTTTTAATTAATTGAAATGCCATGTCCACAAATGTTTTGTAAACTTACAATAAGCAAAAAAAACTCGAACCCAACTTATCAAAAATAACTGAGGTTAGTCTGAGGTGGGAAAAAGCGTTTCCTAATCCGTATTTCAAATCTCGCTCGCATCTCAAAGCTAAATATCGCTTGCTTAGCAGCTCGTATCTCAATATACTCGTAAATTATAGCACTCGCATATCAGTACCACTGTACTAGAATTCCCGAAATACCTTAAAATATTCATTCTTGAATTATATTTATTGAGAGGTGTCCAAGATTGATATATATAAATAGCTTAGCGAGTTGCAATCCCAGTCGGCTGATAGAGTTGGCGTCAAAATATCACTTGCTAAAAGTTTGTGCCCGATGTATTGCAATGGGCTCAACTTCATAAGTGACCTAATAAGCTTGTTGAAAAGCGGAAAGTGAAGGCTGTCTCTTTCTACCCAGTAAGGTTAAAAGTACATGAGAGCTTATTTAACTATATGATCCATCATGCATTTTTTTTCTAGGTTTTCATACTTCCACGAGTGCGGTGGCTCGGCGAGCGAGTAGAGGGCGCATTGAGTGGTATAGGCGGCGCCGATAGACTGGCCGCTGGAAACCTGAAGCATCAATTGATCAAAGTGCTCGCACCTGTTGTGCGCCAGCTGCGCCAGCCCCCAGACGTGCCCGATGATTACAAGTAATATGTTTCCTAACTATACCCTCCTTAATCAAATAATTTGGCAACCAAACATGTTCTGGATGGTGAATATTTGTTGATAACATATTGGTGAAGCTAGATTAAAAAAATATAAATTCAAGTATCGTCGTATTAACCTCATGACTGGAATAAAAACTCAAATTCAAAATTATTTATTTCAAACACAGTTTATAGAAGAGAAACGAACAAGCAATATTCTATTGGGACTTTCTATACACAAATATATAATATAAATATGCATTTAAAAACTACAGATGTCTGTGTAGCAAGATGTCGTCATACTACTCAGAAGCCCCATGCACTTCTTTTTATAAATGAAGATGAAATTAGCGAGAAACCACTTCCCCTTAAAAAATAATTTACCAAGATAATAATTATTTATTTTGTTGCGAAACGACAATTTGAAAATACTAAAGGTAATTTTGAACCAAAGAAATTATTAATTTGTCCTATTTTTAATATAACGTATAGTTAGTTATCGTAGAATGAACTTTCATAACTGTGACGTCTGAGCTTGTTATAGACTGTTGTACGATTCGTTTGCAGGCGCGACTACGGCTACCTGGGGCCGAGCCTGCAGCAGATGGTGAGCAAGCTGCGCACGTCGCCCGCGGGCGGCAGTAGCGGCGGCGGCGCTGTGGCCGTCGTCTCGTGCACCCCGCCGCTCGTGCCCCATGCTACGCCCACACCCCCTCCTAGTAAGCCCCCCGGTAAGGAACATTGGTAATAATTTTTGAATAATTCTCGCGCGTAACAGTTATTTTATGGGCAGTGACCCCTTAGATGTTAGGAGCGTTGCAGGAGTTTCTTCGGCCACTTCTTCTCTCAGCGCCGACGCTTCCCGAAGTGCCGCTCAAATTTAGTTTAGCTTTTGAATGTCCCCTAGATTATCCGTGAAATAGCAACCGGCCGAGTCATGGTTTGGCCCTCGGTTCGGAATGCTTACGCGTAACATAGTAACCGTCCAAGTCGAGGTTACTCCTCACCGAGGGGACACTTGTGTCGAGTTACTAGCGATAGAGGTTCAGGCTAAGCGACCTTAGAGCTATGCCACCTCTCAATCCGGTGAGCAGTAAAGTTCTTTGGCCAATCTGTGTAGTTCGCCAAAAAAACAAAGCAACATCGTCACTGTGTTAAATGACGTTTTTGACCATATCACTTGTCCACCGGTGTTCGAATGGTCACGTGTTTTGTGTAGTCTTCTAAACATGTTCACGTGTTTGGTGTAGGTTTCTTCTGAAAATGGTCACGTGTTTGGTGTAGTCTTCTTCTTAAAATGGTCACGTGTTTGGTGTAGTCTTCTAAACATGGTCAAGTGTTTTGTGTGCGGTTATTGTATAGAGTAGAGGAGACAGATTATATACGAGCATATGTTTAACATACAATAGGTAGATGCTTTTTTTATATAAAACAAAGGAATGTTAATATTTTTTCACAAACATTATTCTTGATTTAAACTAATTACTGATTGAAACTAATGAAATATAAAAATAACCATTTCAACTAACTTTGTGCTAGGAAATACTTCACGTCAATAGTCGAATGGTGTATTATGTATATGTAATGAATCTACGACCTTACGTTTCCCAAATCATCATGTACATGGACGCTGAACGGAAATAGTGAATTCATGAAACAATTTTTATGTAAACAATTATATTTGGGTGTAAAATCAAAAACCGACTTCAAATCTAACTTATGAAGTAATAAAAATATATATGATATAAAAATCGATTAAGTCCAAATGTTTGATGTGTAGGTTATGTGGATTTAAAAATGTGTTCATAACACAGAAACATTACCCCGTAACGTCGTAATAACCGCTGGCTCGGCGCCGCAATCACCCGCGCCCTCTACACCGCCGCCCCAGAAATTCGTCATCGTGTCGCAGCAAAAGCCTCCACAGGTAATATTGTTTTATATTACTCTTGAACCAATTTAAAGACAACATACAGATCATAAAAAACGAGTTTGCTCTCTTCAAGTAAAAATTCTTGAGCTATATGTCTGTATATAATAAAATTAAAAATATGTGATTTTTTTTTAAAAGAAAGCTAGCAATATTTCTTATTTTTTTTTCAGAAATATTACTAACAATCTTGTTAACCATTCCAACTAAGCTTAAGCTTGTGCTAGGAGATGGTTCACGGCAATAGTCCAATGGTGGATACGAACCCACGACCTTACGATTCGCAGGCCGTACCCTAAACCATTAGGCTATTGACGCTTAATATATTACGAATTATATATTGAGTTACATTTGTATAACATATACACAAAATATAATATAGCGTGTCTATGTTATTTGAGACAGAGAATGTGGACACTGATCTTTCTTGCTCCTACATTGTGATACACGCAATAGGTCTGCACTGTGTATTAGATAGAAACGTGAAAATGTGTGCTCGCTCTCTCTGTTCCCCTACTCTTGCTAATGTCACTAACTTATATCTCCGTTCGCCTCGCTCGATCACACTTTTCGTTACGCTTTCATCAGCTTATTTCCAGTCAACCTTGCGTAAAAACTTTTTTTTAATTTGCAGTCTCAGACATCAAGCAGCGGCCATATAGTGCATACTTCCCAACCAACCATAATGAGGAGTCAAAATGTACAGGTAAAATTAACCTGATCTATTTATCCGTTACAATGCTCCTTATGTTGCTTATAAGTTAGAATGCATGAGAAACTTGGCTTGTAACTGATTGTAGTTTATTTTTTGTCGATTTTTATATAAGAAAATAGTACATGAATAGTTTGTTTTATTTTTTGCTTTGCACATTCGTTCTTAAAGTTTTATGCCAACAGAACTATTATTTCAATTGGGTCCAAATTGAAACCAAACCCTTTTTAACAAAAAAATATCAAAACCGGTTCATAAAAGACGCAAGGAGTGCACAAACATTAAAAAAAAACAATATAAGACAAGAATCTCAACTTTAATTTGAAGTCGGTTAAAAAAACTTTAGTGATATGTTAAACTCTCAAAGTATTCCTTTTATTCAGCTTCCGTAGGAGAAATTTTACACAAGATAGCTACTGGGTCTCACTAAAAGCCACCCGGTGGCAAACTTCGGTGCATGGTGAGAGAGCTCTGGGACCTACCACCACCGGTGCCTCTCTGCTCTGTGCCAAAGCTTATCCCGGGGGAGTTTAGTTAAAGGAAACAATAGACCACACTGTATTGCCTTTGTCCCGGGTCACATTAACGGACAGAGCCTTTTTTTGAATTTGAATTTGAAGCCCCTTTTAGTCGCTTTTTACGACAGGCAGGATACTATAGCCTAATTCTGTAAGTCTGAGACTACACGGCTCAAAGTATTCCTTATGCTAACATGAATCAACAAAAGTTGCAGCACTGCTCGAGCTGATGTTTTGCTTTTGCAATGTATATGTGTGTATGTCGTGAATGATGTTCAGTGGTAGTATATAGTGCATGGTTTGTGTAGTCGGTGGTGGTGACAAGCGGGCCGGCGGCTGGAGGAGGAGGTGGTGGCGCGCCGCAGAAGCTGGTCGTGATGGGCGTGCCGCCGCAACAGGGACCCGTCTCGCAGCCATCACACAGCCAGGTCTCTGCACCTTCATACTTGTTAAGTTCTTCTGGTAACCTTTCTTTTACAAGATGATCTTGTAAAAGAAAGGTTACCAGGTAATCATCTTGCCGATATAGGTATTATCGACGCTTCGGAACTCCTGTTTAAAGAGTTACGACACGCAGCTTTTTGATGTGCCTTCCAATAGCTTAGCCGCTCTTGGTTGTGAATGTAGAAAAAAGTGCTTGAGCTATTACTATGTATTGTGTTGTAATACTTACCTCGAGACATTTCATTGGCTACAGCGCCACTGAACCTGGGACATAGTGTTATAGCTATGACTTGGTGGCAGGAACATACCTTTAAATAACTCTTATTACACTAACTAGTTATGTAGTTTTGATACTCATCGAGTTGCTGTAGCTGTCAGTGCCTGTTCGTAATCAATTGACAATCCAAATTCATCATTCACGCACGAAACTTGTAATTTATCCATATTTTTATTGTGCCTAATTGTATCTTTTTTTTTTGTTGAAAAACATGCAACATGGCAGTTTGACTCCGGAATCATCGAATGTTAGGGCGAATTTTATCTCGGACAAGTACGGAGGTAATGTAATACATAAATAGTAATTTTGCGGAGCCAATGTCTAAATCTGAATTATGTAATTACTTATGGTAGCAGTTTTTATTCAACGTGTAAATTCCATTGCTGTAAATATGTCTTCCCCAGTACATTCCACCATATATTATCCACCGCTTCTGGTTAACCAACTGTTTAAGCCGAGGTTACCCCTCACCGGGGTCGCCACCTTGTGTTGAGGTTCAGGCTAAGCGACCTAAGAGCTATGCCACCTCTCAATCCAGTAAAGCAGTCAAGGCCAGCATCTTCAGTCAATCTGTGTAGTTTGTTATTAAAAAAAAAGGTTAACCTTATAAGGTTATCAGTCCATCTGTAACAAGGGCGCCCTACGCTTTCTGTCCCATGCGCGGCCTCCATTCCCAAACTTTTCTACCACATCTTTCAATCGGCGAATGTGGGCGGACCCACTGCCACTCTAACATGCTGATTTCTTGAGTGTCGTCTATCTTTGTTCTGTTTCGAATTTCCTGGTTCCGGATTCTATCCCTTAGAGAAATACCAAGCGTAGCTCTAGTTTACCATCGCCCGTTGTGCGACCTTCAGCTCCAAGACCAACTTAACGGTCAGAGTCCGAGTCTCTGCACCATAGTTCATAGCTGGGGGATTTCTGTGTGCACGCGATTTTTTTTAGAGTATTTTGTATGTTTTATTTGATATCCTCTCTGAGTCCATTGCGCTTAGTTACTCATAATAGGGGTTCGGACCGAACGCTTTAGAGCTGTACCACCTCACAATACGGTGAAATTTTTACTACTTTACCGGTTGACAGTTCCCTTTTCTGTGTCGTTATTGGTACCCTATAATGATAAATATATAATTAATATGTATTGTTTATAACCAGGCACCCGTATCAGTGATGGCGAAGCCTGTGTTTGCACGTGGGGCCAGCCGGCACAACCGCCCCAGCCTCCACCGGAGTTGGATGACTTGTCGCATCTCGCCTAGTGTTCTCTGGCCAGCAAGCATCAAGCCGACGACCGCTAGTGATATATAGCAGTCACGAGAAATGCGTTATTAATAATAAATTGGACTAATTTAGCAAAATCGTAATGAATAGAAAATCTATCTATATAGAAAGTGTAAAATTTCTTTTTATATCCACTTTCTCTTGCTTTTAAAGATATTAGAATGTGTAATTATTACAATTTCGTATACAATGAGTTGCTTAACGTGTCTGTTAGTAGTTTGTGGTGATAATAGTAATTATTCCTTAAAGTGCATTAATAATCTTTATATTCTTGCCTGTGCCACTGATTTCTTACACGGTTCTTTTACTTTTAACGCAATACAGCTCTGTAATGCGCCGCTTGTACCAAATGTATGTACTAAGGCTATATTCAAACGTAATTTCAAACTCTGGAATTTATATCTAAACAAGGAATAGTTTTAAACTCACCTTTTTCTATCCCTTTACATCTATATCTACATCTATGTAGTTGTGTATGTATCTACTCACTGTTGCACATTATTATTATGGTTATATTTTTAATTGATTGATATGTATGTATGTTTTTTTGTCTCCAAGCTTGCACTCTTTACGTTGTTTCTACACAACCTCAAAATAGACTGGCAGAGAATGTCCTTTGGCATCAAGGCCACCTTTTTGTACATTTTTTGCATTATTAAATAATTATAAGTGCTTTTTTAAATTGTGAAATGCTCAAAGACATTCCGTTAAAAAAATTGGATGATACCACGAAATTAGGATTAATTTTCTTTGTTTAAACTTTACAATAATGAAGTTAATCGTCCTTGAGAGTAAATATGAGTAAATAGACCAAATTTTACGTATTAAATAATTGTAACGATCGATTTGAAAGTCAGGAAATTACTTATAGTTTTGATTGCATATGGTGTAACATCATAGGGTATTAACAATGTAATATTATCCGAAACATGGATGAACAATCGAACAGGCTGAATGCAAAATTTTAAATTGCTTTTTTTTGTTATCGAGAGGGAAAATCATCAAAAAGAAACACACGCCTCCCAATCAAGGCCCCGGTTATGTAAGATTTCTACTCACTAAACACCCCGGTCACCATATTTCTTGCATAGTAAGGGGCTCCGGGGTCTCCAAAGGAACGCCCCAGAGCCCTCGGAACTAAGCCGAAGCACGTCCCACGAACACGAGACCACTCCGTGTTGCTTTCCTCCCGGGTCTACTTTTGCAACGATAAAAGCCCACGAGCCCGATGGATTTAGTCACCTTTTACCATAGGCAGGGGATACCAAAGCCTTATATGTATTCATTCTGTGATGTTGTGGTACTTTCCCATTCGTGGCGGCACATTTACGTTAAGGTGACTGTAATTACTTACAGTTTTGCAATAAGATCCGAAATTAACTTTCTTGTCACTTTTACAATAATGAAGTTAATCGTCCTTGAGAGTAAATATGAGTAAATAGACCAAATTTTACGTATTAAATATATGTAACGATCGATTTGAAAGTCAGGAAATTACTTATAGCATTTGATTGCATATGGTGTAACATCATAGGGTATTAACAATGTAATATTATCCGAAACATGGATGAACAATCGAACAGGCTGAATGCAAAATAAATTGCTTTTTTTTTTGTTATCGAGAGGAAAAAATCATCAAAAAGAAACATACACGCCTCCCACTCAAGGCACCGGTTATGTAAGATTTCTACTCACTAAACACCCCGTTCACCATATTTCTTGCATAGTAAGGGGCTCCGGGGTCTCCAAAGGAACGCCCCGGAGCCCTCGGAACTAAGCCGAAGCACGTCCCACGAACACGAGACCACTCCGTGTTGCTTTCCTCCCGGGTTTACTTTTGCAACGATAAAAGCCCACGAGCCCGATGGATTTAGTCACCTTTTACCATAGGCAGGGGATACCAAAGCCTTATATGTATTCATTCTG
This sequence comes from Meandrusa payeni, assembly GCA_029286785.1. Taxonomy (NCBI): domain Eukaryota; kingdom Metazoa; phylum Arthropoda; class Insecta; order Lepidoptera; family Papilionidae; genus Meandrusa; species Meandrusa payeni. The sequence continues at coordinate 10,414,852 of JAGSMX010000024.1, read as the reverse complement.
TGATGTTGTGGTACTTTCCCATTCGTGGCGGCACATTTACGTTAAGGTGACTGTAATTACTTACAGTTTTGCAATAAGAACCGAAATTAACTTTCTTGTCACTTTTGAATAGACACATTGATGAAAAAGTTGTTGTATAATGTCAAGATAGCTTTATTTTATATCTAGCACGGTTTCAATGTAATAGTTTCTGTATGTGTATGCAACATAATCTAACCCCAATGTAGTAACTAAGTTTACGGTGTGGTGTCTCTATCATAGTATGTAATATTGTAAGTGTTAGATGATGTAATAAAAGTGGTTATTGCAAATTTTGGCATTTTTTTTACCCTGTGATTTTATTTTAATTATACGTCTCTAAAGTAATTCGGTGGCTTGGACTAATAGAAAGGATGGTTAAATAGTGGGGTCGGTAGAAGGCACCCTAGAAGGGGGTATATCGGCTAGATTGGCCAATGCTATAACGGCTAGATTGGCGATGTATTGCATGGAAGTTTTAACGCAGGAACAGTTACTATATGTGTGCCGATTAATAATGCAAAGTAACATTTATTGTTATAATTTCTCGAATGAAAAAAGAAGGGGAAAATTCAACTGGTTCTTGAAGGGGCTGATGTGGTAGATTGAAGATGAGTGTCTGATCAATGAGAAAACGAAGGTATCGTGTTCTTTTAACCCCTTTTTCTATACTGATTTCAAATAAAGAGGTAGGAGTTCGATTTTCTTGACGATTGTGGTAACTTTCAAATACGTCTCATATTAATTTTATCTGCACTGGAACTTGCGTTTCAAAGATATTACAAGGGACTCCTAATAATCGTATAGAAAATTGTTCATCGCTTGATATATTGGTACTTCGTTAATGACGACAAAATATTTTCTTACTTTTAATTAATTTTGAGTTGAAGTCGGCTTCTATATATACTACATAAGAGGTGTACACGGACTAAATTGCCTGTTGGAAAGTTTGGCGAGTGAACTTTTTACGCAGAGAGAATATAAGAATAGCAGCGCCTTTACAGAAGCATTGTTGAACGCATCGTCATCTGTTTATATCAGGACATTTAATGCCAGTGACGTCAGCGAACAATTCAAATTTCAAGTGAACTACTTTCTGCAGAACAGAAACTTTGTGAAGGGAACGAGGTAAGAGTACTGAACCTTGAAACCCTATTGTAAGGCCTGCGTCTATTTCTTTAGTTTTTCCAGTACTTACAACTACAAATTTCGCCTGAGGACGAATTTGTCATTACCTCCATTATGTTTAAAATGCAACAACGACATTAGCAAAAGACAACTGATATAGCCATAAACAAAACAAAGTAAGCAAAGTCAAGTGGGAAAATAACTAGTGAGAGCTTTATAAGGAATGTAGATCATCGTTTATCGTTGATAATTCGTTGTAGAGACTCTTGAGGAAACTGAGCTCTTAGCAAGTTAGCACTGGACCCTAAATTTATTGAATAATTTAATCCAAGATTCTCTGACAAGAAACTGCGGCATGGGCTATTAGACTAGTCGCAGTCGTAATGATGATCGAATGTTTTCATTAGTATTAAATATAACATAAGAAATAAATACTCAGCCGGTACACAAAACCTCTCGCACACTTACTAAGCAAAGTTGACGCGAAATTGATTTACTAACTTTCCTGACCAATCAGATTTTTCCACTATAAGCGATAAAGAACTTTACAAATTCGTCTTAACCGACATGGTCGGTGAAAAGTTAAAAGCTCTGAAACAGGATGGTTTAGCGGAAAAGTTCGCCGTAGGGTTTGGTCTTGACAGGGCGATTAGCTCACTACGTTCATTTGGTCTAAATACTCTGGTCTGGAAGCTTATTGATATTATTGATCGACAAGCTTAGTAAGGCAAAAATAATAAATAGATTTACTTTAAGAAGCGAATAGCCGTCACAAGGAGATCATTGTACTATATCACAAAAATAATTCAAGGGCTTAATTGCGCCCACGGTTGCTCTAGTGGCATGTGAACGGGTAAATAAGCACCGAATCCGCGTATAATAGGCACAATGCTTCACAATGAACGAATGCCCACTCGACTGAATTGATAAGTGGGTTGTGCCGCTCGCATGGGGAGCGTGTCCGCCCGCCCGCCCGCTCTGTTACGTGCTTTACTCAATGCTACGATATTTAAATGTCTGCACTTTCTTTGTCTCTCGGAGACTATTTTAATTTACAAGAGATTTTAACATTTTGTGTTATAAAAATATAAACATTTAATTTTAATTAAAATGTACGTCTGTTATACTGCTACTAGTAGCTTACTGCTACTGAATTAAAATGAATTTAAACTAATGGCAAGCTTGTTGTTTGAGTATTAAATTTACAGGAACGATAAGCTCTTCTTGTTATTATTATGTATTATATGTTATATATAAAGCTATTTTCATATAAAAACATGTGTCATTTTTTTTAACTTTGTGTAAATTTTGCAAACGTCTACTGTCAAACTTGCAGATCCTATACTACTTTCGATTCCTCACTGTATTAATGAATGAATATATCATCTCTTAATTTTTTATTGGTTGTCCTGGTGTTAAATTTAAACGTTAATGCAAAAACGAAATGAACAATTATAAGTTAACAAAAATGATTTTTTTAATCTTTGACAAAGTTAGTGGCGGGCGGCGCGTCTGCCTGACCACTGGCGAGCGGTGGCGGGCGGCGTTCGCATTCGCAGGCTTGCATCGCGTGGATGCTACTCGGATTCTGTCGCAGACAATTGCTCAACGACAAGCGTCGCGTCCGTTACGTTCTTTCCGATACTCTATATTTTCCCGCCAAAATTACGCGCTTTATAAATGTGAATTATTTTTAATTTTTTATTAGCTAGTGATTTATTGATTCAATCTGAATATTTACTGTGATGCGTTGTTTTTTCGTGATTTTTGTTTTATTCTTTGTGTTTTTACCAAAATCAGCTGAAGCAATTCGATGGTTGTAAGTAATATTTCTTTGTACTTATCAATTATTATATTAAATGTATACTTTTCTGGATTTTTTTTCTTCAAATGAAACATATAAAATCACGTACATTTGATACAAACTATATACTGAATTTGATATACTTATATGTGACAGGTGATAAGTCCATGTCCATACACAGGACACGAATTTTTTAAACATATAATTTTTTTCCACAAAAAATAAAACACATCTTATAATATCATATCATATTTATTGTAAGTAGATGTTTTACTTATTGTAACTTACGTTATTTTAAATCATCAATATTATTTTTCTGGTTTTTATTCAAGAACAGTCTCAAATAAGAGTTAAAATTAAATGTTATATGAAATATACTATTATATAATTTTGTCATATAATTGATTCCGAAAAGTATACATTATAAATGTTATTTTGCTAATTAATTTTTTCAAATGTTGGATAAAGTTGTTTCAATAAATATTTGTCCTTAGATAAATGATATTGTATGTATTTCTATGGTAATTTTACATGTAAATTACCACTTCGTAATATCTGCGCGTAAGAGCGTAAGTAACGGACACACTCTTAGAAGCTAACAATAAAACTGTTCCTTGAATATTATGACCTATAAAGATGAACAAAGAAAAAAATCTATTTTAGTTTCAAAGACGGTAATTATTTACAAATGTTTGAAACGTTTTTATTTTTGTTTCACTTACATATCAGAGCGGTGTGAATCATTTAAGACTTGACTTAAAATGTTATCCTCTATTCGCTTTTCCTTTGAAAATCAATTACATCAAAGATAAATAATATTTCCACTTAAAACTAAACAGAATTCGACTGTTCATTTCATGTTTACTATTTGTTAATTTCTTCTTCGAAATGGACTTACTTAAAATAACAAATATTAGCTTATAAACATTAATAATTTATAACTTCTTTCCATAATTAACTAGAAGAAATTGAAATTGATCAGATATGGTAACGATTGACATGGATACCTCTTTCTGTGATACTTTTTCTTTAAAAATATAAATAATACCTACAATAACCGGAATTTATGTTAATGCATACTATAATTTGTAGACTGTAGCGTTTGGAATTTCTCTCTACACCGTTTGATTTAAGAAAAACACGTGGGGTTAATTTTTTCATAGTATAGAACGTTGTAAACTAATCTTTTGTCTTTAGTGTAGTTGGGAAATTGAAACTGTACAAAGCATGCTGATGGTATTCAGTGCACAATGAAACCAAATAGGTTTTACTGTTTTCGATTTGTCTTAAATTAATGATCTGTGTTTGAATTTTTTTAGCTTAAATAATTCACTTAAATACCGAGGATTTAAAAGTTAACTAATCAAATACTCTACCCATTTTAAAACATTCTATAGAAATAAGTTATAACTATGCGACAAGCAAATATAGCCTAGTGGCTACGTTTTCGACGTTACAATCTTTATAGACGGCGGTTCAATTCCCTGCTGTCTTGTACCAAATAGTATACGTCTTTACTGTCTTATTTAAAATTTTCAGTAATAAGACCGCTGTAGTTTCGGCTACTGTATGTGAAATATATTATATTCCTGCGTTTTGCCCGATGAGTGAGGTGCTGGCGACATAACTCTTCATACCATTATTATGTTGATAAAATACTTGCAATCCCTAGAGACGGATGATTACCTAACATTAGTGAATGCTAGTTTGCTTTCTTCTCCTATAGATAAATAGTCGTTATACACGGAACATTATAAGCTCGATGAGAAAGGTATACATAAAGGTGTGCACTAGATTATAAGAATATAAACCACCTGCTAGGCTGCATGTGGCAGAGAATAATTGTATATAGCATTTTATTATATTAAACAAACATGTCTATGTGTTTTTTTTTTGTTTTAAAGAAAGCTAGCAAATTTTTTTTTCAGAAATATTACTAACAATCTTGTTAACCATTCCAACTAAGCTTAAGCTTGTGCTAGAACATGGTTCACGGCATTAGTCCAATGGTGGATTCGTTGGGGTGTCCTGTTGCTGACAGATCCGGGGCATCCCGCTCATAACGGCTGATGGCATTCGCGGAAGGTTTAGTGGGTAGGGGCTGCCCAGGCCGAGTCCCACACATCCCTCCGGGCCCACCCAGGGTACCGGAGGATGGTCTGTAAAAAGATTCCCCCGCGTGAACAAAAAAAAATGGTGGATTCGAACCCACGACCTTACGATTCGCAGTTCGTATTAACTATTAGGCTATTGACGCTATTGTATTGTTACTAACATAGTTAATGTCTTACTAACAAAATTATAAGCATAATAATTGAGCTCGAAATTATTATTATTATTATAGTCAATTTTTCCTTTATCTATCTTGGTAGAGTTAAAAGAAACAGCTAAATGTTTCTAAAGTGACAGTTTTAAAGTTATATTTAGGGCACATTATAGATTGCCAGGCAGACAGTGCCTATATGAAAATATTAATAAAAGATTATGTTAAGCGGAACACCAACACCTGCTGCCACTATTTCGATTTTACAGCACGATAAAAATGTACCTACAGACGAGCGTCTGGGACTTACAGCGTAGAATCAATAAAGTTGGTTCTTTCATGATTCTGTAAGTATGCAAGTCATATATAATTTGTATAAAAAAGGACGACCATTTATTAAGCAACAAATTTTAAAAAATAATCTTATAAATTAAAATAAATTATTAATACAATTTTTTTTTGATTTGAGTAGAATTGTTTTCAATAAGGTGTCAAATGAATTTTGTTGGTATAGGACCTTGGGTTTCGAAGATATACCAGGGAGTTCTTAACAATCTTGTGGAAGAATGCTTGTAGATTGTGTATTTTGGTAGGTTTATGAATATGGGGTAAAGACAACGAGCACGAATGTGGAATAAGAAAACGAATATTGGCGCCAGAACATTCTTAATTTGAACACGCAAGTCGAAATGAATTATCTAAAACAAAAACCCAATTAAGAGGAATAACCAAACCCTTATAGCCTGTCCATCGGCACTCCCTAAATGAACATGCACTAATGAGTTGTGTTGTTCGCTGCATCCCGCAATTATTCGCCCCTGCGATTACCCGGAAATACATCGGGAAACGGGAGCTTTATCCGGAATGCGATACTCATTAAAATTATTTTATGATTACTTCAAATTCACATATGTTGTTTTACGTATAAAAACAGTCCTTATCATGCCATCTTATTTAGGTAAAGGATTTATTTTGTCTACTATTGATATTTTAAAATTTGAATCTGGCGTTGGATTGAGTTTGGTAGATGAATAATAAAATAGAAGCGACGGGATTTCTTAATAAGTAAACATATTCTTAAATAATAATTATAAATATATACACACATAGATTCATACGTATACTATTATAAACACTATGATGTACTATTTGTAAAGAAACTTACGACATTGGACCGAAAGGGTTGATGATTTATTATACTACACGAGCGTTAACTAAATTAAACGCGGAGTGTAATGTGTTAAGGTTCCTTTACGATTTTCGCTGCAGTTAACATATCATATAGCAATTTATTAAAGTGCAACTCGAATATAAATTAATTGTCAAATCGATAAACGCTAAAAGAATTCATCATCTTTTCTCTGTGTAGATATCTATAATAAACTTCCTAACGACATAAAAAATATTAAGTCTATATATACTTTTAAGAAAATATTAAAAAAGCATGTCATAAATAATAATTAAAACGCTCGTAGTATGACACATCTAGTATAGCCGCAGCGCACCTATTCTCTCAATCTTTGGTCATAAACACGAACACCGTCTTTATAATATTTATTTACAAAATGAAGTTAGTCTTAATCACCTTGTAATGTCCAATAACCAACTATTCAAAACAAAATGTTTTGAATGTTTCTCATCAGGCAGAGATATGTAGAAAAAATTAGTTCTCATATCTATTTAAATCTTTTTTTGGTGACACATATACATATACAGTAATCACGGTTTGCTTTTCACCAAACTTATTAGGTATATGTGACAAGTGGTGAGCTTATCGCTATAGAACGGTCGCAAATTTTAACAAAAAAGTTTTTCTACGAAGGAAACTCATTAGAACAAGCCGACTGGGATACTCGCCATCGACCAAAATATCGTTATATTTGAAAAATAAATACATTTTATTTATGTAATTTTAATGATTTATAAGGTATCAAAACATAGCTTTTGATTTTTTTTAAAGATAAACAATATTTTTATGATTGACAAAGGAAAGCATATATATAAGTATCGTTATTTTCAACCGACTTAAAAAAGGAGAAGGTTCTCAATTAGTCTGTATGTTACTTACCTCATAACTATCAAATGGGCGAACGGAATTTGGTCGTTCTTTATTTGAGTGAAAGTTGGCGTTTCCCTTGTGGTCCATCTATGACAATGGCATCCATTTGAAAACCATGTAATTGTTAAATTTCCATCAAGTATGTACATGCGCCACAAATGGACGTATAATTCAATATCACGCCAACGGTAATATTTTGTACACGTATATTATATTTATATTTTCGTAATATTCCATAATATAATATATTCCATAATTTGGAAATACAAATAGGACGACTGTGCGTTTGAAGCATTTTTTTTTCGCTACTCATAACAAACAACATGGCTTATTTCTATATCTACGCGTAGAAAGCTAAGTTAATTGATGACCTACTGAAGACTAACTGAATCATCGAAGCAAATTGGTCACCCACTCTAATAGCACGGCTAATGTGTTTCCTGTCGGTCCCTTTTTCTTTTTTGTCGTGTGACAATCGTGACACAAGTACACGGATAACATGATGTAATGATAGTAGTTCATGATTGATGTAGTATAGTAGTATGTAAAATAGAGTAGAAAAGTTCATGATGACCGGCTGGGATTTGAACCACACCACAGATTATAAAGTCGACCGCTTTGCCATTAAGTTGTAGCTCTGGAAAAAAGTTCTTATTTTTTTAAATCTGTAGTTTAAATATAATATTTAATTGAATCAAGGCCAACAGATAACAAAACACAGTCAGATTTTTTAACTTTGTAACGTTTTGTTAAAAGAGTCCATAAAGTATTCTTTCCTTACGTCACATATTATCTTTACATCAATACCAAATCCGCTTTGATTACGTTTAGAAACATACATTACGTAATTAAATGAAAAACTTCATATATAAAAGATGAGTACAGATATACGTAAGCGGGTACCTAACGATCCGTATGACATTTCTTTATGTACGGATAAATGAAACGCGATCCTTCGTCTATTGTGTGAAAAGAAAGGGTATCCTCGGGACGTTCCTTCTCCGTAATATTCTTATAATAAAGAATTTTTCGTCTCTTGAGATTGAAGTGAACTGTCGCCGAGTAATTCTCGTGAGAGGAGCGATTTCAGTTTCTGCCGAGTTGGCGGGGCCGTGTGTGGCAGACCGAAAAAAATAATTTCCCTCGCTCGAGTTCCCACAGTGACTTTTCCAGGCGGCCGTCCCGTGCATCTGGCGGGACCTATTATTAGGGGACGGCTCTTAATGCTTTCTTAGATATTTTTATATGGCTACACCATCTTAGTTTTTACGATTGTGATTTTTATTGTATTCCACGACCCGAGCTTCGGTATCCGCGATATGCCTGCAGGTGAACGTGAAATATGAGCCACTTTAAGCAATTTATTTTATCGCTCGCATCGCATGTTAAATTTAAAGTTACAGCCTTTATATATGTCCCACTGCTGGGCACAGCTTCTCTGTAAAGAGAGTATAAGGGCACAGTCCACTACGCGGCCCTTGTGCGGTTTTACATACTTCACATGTCTTAAAAAAAATTCTAGGACATGTCGGTTTCCTCACGATGTTTTCCTTCACCACTGACCGCGTGGTAAATCAGCACATGAAATTGCAACAGAAAATTTATCGGTGCCGGCACCGCGGATCGAATTCGGGTTACTAGCGTACTATGCAATTTGAGGCGACCGCACGGACACTGAGTTACCACGGCTCGTATATGCTTCCACTGAAAATTCTGTGAACTTCGTGATTGAAAGCCGAGTGGACGCCATTTTGGTGCATATCATTTTAAATATGTTCTCGTTACTCAATACAATATGTATTCGTTTGTTGTTCCTAATAAAATAAACTAAGCTGTCGATGATTTTTTAAATAATAACATTTTACTTATTACTATCGTTTGTGTTTATGCAAAATTAATTAATTCTCATTGATGTACTAAGTTTTTTTTTTTTAATGACGAGCTACACAGATTGGCCAGAGAAGCTGGCCTTGACTGCTTCACCGGATTGAGAGGTGGCATACCTCTTAGGTCGCTTAGCCTGAACCTCTATCGCTAGTAACTCGACACAAGGGTACCCCCGGTGAGTGTACTAGGTGGCAAGCACTCCTTATATAAACATCAACAACAGCACAGTTTTTCAAGCGTAATATTGTTTATTTCTAATTTCATATTGCACTACAATTAGTTAATTAAAAAAGCAAAAGCTGCATATTATACAAAAAGAAAGAACAAGAAGTGGGACGTCAATTTCTTTGTTCCAGTTTCCGTTATTTTCGCGAGGGGCATTTGCGTTTTATTGTGACGTTGCATTTCGCTGTATGGCTCTGTCTTTTGCTATTCATAAAATGCATCCAAGATATTAAAGTGTATTCGAAATAATTGTAAGATCCTAAGATTTCTTTTCATTCTTTGTCAATAATTTTTTGAATAATTGGTAGGTGACAATAATTTGATTGATTTTCACTAACATATTGTTAATGCATAAGCGACTAATAACACATAACGTTTTAACTTAGCAGGGGAGATAGAGATGGAATCTATGTGCTTTACACAGAAATTTTAAGATTCAAATGTGACAGAAATGACCCTAATGCCATACACAGTGCACAAAATTAAGCGTGATTTTTTGTACATAAGAAACCGTAAAACGGGTCGAATTGGTATAAGAATAGCCCTCCCCCCGGGACGTGCTCTCCTTGAGTACAGTGCAGAGGGGCTCCGGTGCGTTCCACGTGAGATCCCGGAGCCCCTCGTCATGCACCGAGGAAAGGGCCACCGGGGAGGTTTTAGTGGGTAAGATCCCCACATAACCGCCGCCTTCCCCCCAGAAGGCTGGGTATCTTTGTGAAGATTTCCTCCCATCAACAAAAAAAAAAAAAAAAAGAATAGCACCATTGGCTGTCTTATGATAGTTGAAAATTAACCACTAGGCTATAACTTATTTTCTTAAAATTAATTGTATATTCTGTATTTGTATCTTGTATATAACTAGGTTACCGTGAACTAGATACTAATTTATTAATTATATTTATTACATTGTAAAATTAATTATATTGCGGGAAAAAACACTTTTTAGCATTACAACCTAAAGAGTATAAAACTTTACAAATATTGTATTTTTGTTGTTTCTTGATATGCTTTAAATAGAAATAGTGTAAATTCATTTTTAAGCTTTCATTATATTTGAACAGTTAAACACGTGCATCTAGGTGAAAATGAAATATTTTTTATTTATTTACTTTTTACACACACACACACACATTTTATATACCAACATGCACATACACAAAAATATTAGATACATATTATCATATCATATTATCACCATATCATAAACATTTTCCTACTTGAGTCCTTCGGTACACATCTCCCTGCTAGACTAGTACATAGCCTGTATTAGGGAGATGTTGTACCTAACTCCGAGTTTGTGTAGTGAGTGATAGTCGTGTGTTTTTGCAAAGAATAGTGTGCGTGGGTGCACGTGAGCGTGTATGTGTGTATAAAATAAAGTTTCTAACAAAACCATAAACTGCGACAATTATAAGTCAAAGGAACAGCTTAAGGGTGTCTATTCGGTGGGACTTAATAACCTTAAGTTTAGTCACTCGTAACGTGCGGTGAATGTAAAGGGCTTCAAAGGGGTAACCAAGCTTAGTCCCCGCAGAAATATATGAAAATTAAGTTTGTGCTTCGCTTGCACACACTTACTGTATTGCCCGATCGATTACTATAAATAGTACATTGTTTCATTCTGCTGGCTTACCGACCTACGGACAGCGATGCAATTAATCTTAGCGGCTAATGTACTAACGGAGTTCATTCTTTGGTGTTATGGATCTTTTTTTAAAGTGGGGTGGGTGTAACGGGCAATAAGTGCAACAAGGCGCGCTGGCTCGATTCATTTGATCTGACACAAATTTATCCGCGCCTCGGAGCCCTTTATTTACGCCGCCGACAGCGACGTTCACTTTGTCCTGACAAATTCATAAATTACCGACATCCTCACACGAGTGCACATTTAGTCACCGATTTCTTGTCTGCCCGTATCGATGGACGTTTCTTTGTAATTGTATTTAGCCTTCATTGATGGATTCGAGATCGAGAACCGAATTCACTCGCTCAATGATTACCTTCCTTAATAATATAAAACATATTACTAACGATTACAAAAAACTGACTGTAATGTCGGTTACTCTCCTTTACAATTTAACTTCATTAATATTAATAGTTTCCAGTTTTCTTCGCGTATTCTTGCCTACAAAGAGATAGCAATCACTATCAACCTAGCGTATTATTCCCCTAATAAGAAACTATCGAGTACAGCTTAGCACATTTCTTATTTTTTAGTAAATAATTGTTGTTAGAAATATTGGTAATAAAAGCAAAACTGTTTAGTAGAAGTAGACATGGAGTTAAATATTGAATTCTGTCGCCAGCGGTGTTTCCGAACGTTTACGATTTAGGGACCTTCAAGAAACGAGCCTATTCCTATCTCAAAGGTCGGCAACGCACCTACAGCTCCTCTGGTGCTGTGGATGTTCATGGGCGACGGTGATCACTTAAGATCAGGTGAGCCGTATGCTCGTTTGCCACTTTTCATATAAAAAAAAATTCCAGCATTCTTGATAGTTGGATGGATAGTACGAGTTATACTTATGGAATAGAATTCATGTTAAAAATACAAAAACACTAATAAACTATTGAAATATTATCTTTTACATACTGTTTCAGAAAAGTGCCTCTATAAAAATGAAAAAAATTATAGTCAGAAGTTTAAGTCATTAAACGTTACATGTGAATAATTCGCATCAAATACTGTACGTACTGTAGTATTAATTCGAATCCGCTTACTTTGCATGTGTCATAAATATTAAAAACTCTTGCCTTTAAATAAGTATTATGTGAAGCAACTTACACTCAGTACGTATTCGGAAGGATCAAAGGCAGTGGTAATAAGGCTGTTGCTAACAGCTTTCGCAAAGGAATGACGCATGCAAACAGAACGCTAGCTGTAAGTCCTGTGCCCTTTGAAACCACTGCTCAGAAAGAACATGTAAGACCCGTTGATACTCTTGTTAATGTATTGAGGCATATAGAGCCGTTATTTATATAGAATTTCCAACTAATGCCCGGTTAGTTACATAGTTTAGATTTTAGGCTATTGGAACAAGATATTTCATATAATTTTTTAGCATTTAATATAGATTCTTATTAAAATGTATATGTGAAAATACAGATGGAATAGAAGTGATAGTAGCGAGAAGATTATAATATATAAAATTAAGTTGATTACTCAGCTGGAACCTAACTTTTTAAGGTTCATCTGGTTAAGAGATTCTGCGGGCAGATGTATCCAATCGCATCACCCAAAAGAGTTCGCCTATAATGATTTAGTTTATTTATTTATCATATATAACCCATAGCGAACCACTCCCAACTTATTGAATAAGTAATCGGGGGTCATCGAGCTGTTGCTATTTGATACAATGCTCGCTTCACCACCCAATGCGAAAACTATAAAATCTCGACACCAACAAAAAAAAACTTTTTAGGTTAAAAATTAAATAATTTTTTACTAAAAAATTCGATTCGAAGATGTTTCAATACAATTCTATTATTTATTATTGATTTTAACACTATTAGATATTTTTATGGCAGATCACGAGTGTTATACATAGTATATAACATGGCCTACGATATGATGATGGACATTTCTTTTAGTCTCTTTTTGTCTACGCATTTTTAGCTTCGAATAAAATTATTTCAATATCCATTCTTCAATATATTGTAAAAAAATGTGCGCTTGTTGTATTAAGATTCCAATTCCACGATAAAATATTGTGACGTCTCAGAATACCGGCAGGCTTGAATCGTGATGGTCCATAACTTCGTTTTGCTTATTTAAAGGCTGGCAAGGCATTAGCAACTTCTTCAGTGTTCAGCTGTTTAAGAGCCTGCTTACCACTGTTTCCATGCAACGTATGTGCGTAAAACGTTGACCTGAATACGAGTACCTCCTATATACGTACCTTGATACTGTTGTAGGTATAAGAGTACTTCCAAGGCAATCTCATTCTTTAATTTCTAACCTTTCTCATTCCTAATCGAGTCTTTACTCGATTAGGAACGAATATATACAATCAAGTCAACTGTTGTTATCCATTGCTTCGCTATCTTTAATTTACTAAATCTATAACGTAAATAGTTGGGAACATTGTCATGCGCATTTGCCCCTGCTTCGTCTTCTTCATCAGCTGTGACAAAAGACGACGCAGCTATTTCATAAAATATTTTAATAACACGATACCTGACTAATGATTATCGTCTTTCTAGGTTCGTCTCAAATTCTGTAAATCACGAATCAAAATATATCGTATATGAAACGTTGTCTGCCACTAATAATCTTAACATTCCTGGCGTTTAGACTTCTGACATAATTCTCTTACCTGTATGCAGATTGTATTAAGGCCGTTTCTATCGTATGCCCGCGGATCGTTATAATACTCTCGAAAAAGTAGTCACATTATCAATATTTTAACTGTTTCTATATTAAAACAAAATTTATAAACAATTTACACATGCATAACGGTATTTACAGTATGTAGTTAATTCATACATTGTCTGCAAATCCGCACTAGTGCATCATGACGAACTTTGAATATATATTTGTTTTTGTTGTCTTTACTTCCACGACGTTAGTGTTGTTGAACTAAAGACAGTTTCGAGTATGTCAATATTTAGTTTAAACCAAATCCAACGAACCAAAGACAATTATTTTTAAATGGTTGAAAACGTCAATATCGCAACGTTGTATAATTGTCACTTTCATGTGTACCTTTCTGCTTCCGTAACATCTTTCGCAAATTTCTTTTTATGTAATTTTCTTACAAAGCATAATGCTAATACAACCCGCCGCTTAAAAAGATAGGGCACGTCGTCACTCGACCTTTCACCCCTGCGGGTAATGTGTACCCGGTTACCTGCGGCCAGGTCTACTTACTCGGCTTCGACGAGGGTTGCACGTATGTTGCCACAAATCCAATATTCATGTTCGCTTTATTAAAGCCCGGCGAATTTTTATGGTTCCGCTTTAGAATTATTGTTGTTCCGAAACGAATTACGTAAAACCTGTGTATGAAACAGTTTGTGACATAGTTCTTATGTAAATATATGCTCAATGTGCGAATATGGACTTTACTGTCTTCATGTTAAAGTCTCCATTCGATCTGTAATAGATGTGATGATCGGTTCACCTTTTATTTAAGCTCTCACGTTCTTTTAACCCTAGACAGAGATGGCTTCCGCTGTCCACTTCACCAAGCTTATAAGGTGCCATTTACCGGCCCGATCTTAAAGTAAACTTCTACGATAAATAGATATTTTTCAGTTCCTTTATCAGGATTATATGTTACAATTTTAAATAACAAATAATGGTTTAGGGTACGGTCTGCAAACTGCGAGGGCAGAGGGGGGGAGGGAGTAACCTCCCCCCTCGGGACGTGCTCTCCTTGAGCACAGTGCAGAGGGGCTCCGGTGCGTTCCTCTGGAGATCCCGGAGCCCCTCGTCATGCACCGAGGAAAGGGCCACCGGGGAGGTTTTAGTGGGTAAAAACCCCACATAACCGCCGCCTTCCCCCCAGAAGGCGGGGTATCTTTTTGAAGATTTCCTCCTCGTAAACAAAAAAAAAAAAAATGGTCTGCAAATCGTAAGGTAGTATGTTCGAATCCATCGTTCGACTATTGACGTGAACCATCTCCTAGTACAAGCTTAAGCTTAGTTGGAATGGTTAACAATAATTTTGGTAATATTTCATGATAGAAATATTGCTAGCTTTCTTTAATAAAAATGTTTGAGTATTTGTCGAACAAATTTGAAAGAGATCTTTATCTTTTATATTTTAGTGTAATAGAAGCAAAAGACTTATTAAAATAAAGACTAGGTAGAGAATTCTATTAATGTAGCATACTTATCCCTAATCCCCTTCCGAATATAAATAAAAACACACGGTGCATACAGCTGTTAGCATCTTGCAATATATTAAGGGGGTATAAATCAAAGGGGCTTTAGATAGCTAAAATCGAAGCATTCGCTTTTTACAAGAAGCAAAATAACTATTAAAAAATCAGTCTGCTTGGCTGTAAACATTGAAAACTTCCAAATGAAAATCCCTCTTTCAATTGGAAGTAGTTAATTTTGTTTTTAAGGAATGCTATGAATCTTTTTCAAATACTAATAACTTTCTTGTTAACGAGTCCAATTTAGCTTAAGACTGTTCTAGAAAAAGGTTCCGTCGGTAATCGAATGGTGGGTTCGGAACTTACATTTCGTAGACCGTGCCCAAAACTATAACAGCCTTACAAATATACGTGGTATAAAGATAAACTTAGGAATAAATTAAGAATAAGCAAAATTTGTACTAATAAACCAAGAATACGTTATACCTGGTATAACGTTGACGTTTTTGTTCATACAATCGTTATTCCGAAGTTATAACGACGTACACCCTTGTTTAAGTCCAGTATAACATTTAAAATACCACGATTTGTGTTTGTGTTCACTCATTTAAATTAACTTATTATGGAATTAAGGGCAATGGAGGTAGTAGAAACAGTAAATGACTTAATGAATATCATTCAGACTTACAGACAAAAAAAGTAAAAATATTTAAAAGATGGGAAAACCCTTTTGATTTATATGTCGATGATTAGTTTCGATTAAAATATCGGTTTTCTATAAATGCTATAATATTTCTAGACCATTTATTTCAAAGGTCTCTTAATATGGACAAGCGTGGAAGTGGATTATCTTCTCTATATATAGAGTATAGAATATTTTTATAACCGCCACACATTGACAGATACATTACTACACTACTACATAGACTGCAATTATTTTTTTATATGGGTTCTCTTTGATTGCGCTGTTGCCAACTCGTGCATTTTGACGTAAAGGAAGAATATATAAACCATAGCTATTCCGGATTTATTTGTGGTAAACGATTCTCAGCTTATTCTTAATTTATTCCTGGTTTAACTAAACTTAGTTTATGGGTGGACTAAATAATATTATAAGTCATTTTTATTTGTAAGACTGTCAGAATATTGACATATCATTTAAATAAGTTAATTAGTCTTCATTAATTTTTGATAGTTATGAGGTATATTCACTTTATTAATCTTAAATTAGCTTTTCTTTATTTTATTATTAAGATTTAAAAAATTAAGGAAACAAACAGCATATAATACTTTTTATGCGTGATAATATTAATTTGCTGGAGAAAAGTAGTACGCACTGTTTCACCATTTTTTTTTTAATCTACTTAAGTCTCTAATGGTAAAAAGACGTTGGAACATAGTGTTAATTATAAGTCTAAATAGGCATTGAAAATAAAAGTGGCAATTCATCTTCCGACCCCTATGCTATTACTGTGTAGCCTTTCTTAACATTGACTAAGGCAATTAGGTATATTATCCGAAGAAATCTCAATTTGTTACAATCAGCGGCAAGGGACAGAAAGCGGCGGGTGGCGGTGGGTGACGCCAAGTCTCCGTGCTCCATTGAACAAGGGAACAGTGATACTCTAATAATGAACCATTCGACACAGGGACTTACTCGTACTTAGATAATGACGAATATTAATCACGATCAACTACGGCCATTCATTTCAAATGACTGCTGCTTCTGTAATGAAACTGTACCGAATCGAGCGTTCGAGTCTATGAGGACAAGGGGACACGTCAATAATGTTAATTGATAACAATTCTAAAATCAAAATTTCGACATTTACTTTATTTTATATACAAGATAAATATGCTCTAAAATATTAAATAGAGACCACGGACAGATTTTGTTGAATACTTTTCACCGAGATTATTAAGTCTCGTATGTGACAGGTAGTGAACCGATTGCCATACACCGTGCACTATTTATTTGTGTGATTTTTTTGTGGCCTTAAAAACCGAAAAACCGCCAATTCATTAGTAGGTGTTGACTGGGATTGTAGAGATCGTAAGTCGAACCGCTTAGCCACCGCTTTATTACTTTTTGCTACAGTTACATATAAGTACACGACAACGAAACTAATTTATATTGTTATAGAAAGTAACAATTTAGTAGAATAGTATTAAAATTTCACCAATATATCCTTTATCTATATAAAAATTAAGTTTATATGTATTATTGAAAAAGTACTTGCTTACTGACTGACTTTAAATATATTTAATAAAAAGGAAAAAACTTTTAGATAAAGCTGTCATCTGTATTTATGTTTGACTATCAATTATAATATAATTAAAATATATCACAATTAAGTTCGCAGTTAAACTTATCGCAAAATGTGACCGTAATAATAAATTTTATTGCCACCTAAGTATAATTTTCCATGAATATTCCGATCACGCGTTGGGAAAAGCCATTTCGTTTTAAATGAAGGTAACCACGCCAAGTAGGAAGTCGGAATAATTGAAACAAATGTAAGGATTACTCAACAAATTGTTCAATACAAGGGCGATTTATCTAAGTCGTTGCGTCAAGCGGACATCATTTTATTTATTGTTACAAATTAGATTTTATAATAAAAAAAATAGTGCACGTCTTCAGTCATAACGTAGTATCACTCTAAATACAATATACGTAATATACTGTAACATATTATATATTTTATACTCTATTTTATATTTTTAGTGCATTTCTTTGGTCATAGTATACTATTAAAAATAAGTATGTTATTCCGATAGACATAAATATATCAAGAATTTTGCTATATCCGTTTTACTTTGCTCAAATATGTGTTGTGCTACTCTTGGTTGACTAAATGATTGATTCCCCTCTCTACATTATATGGTGATTGGGAGTAAGTTAATACTAAGTAACTGAATTTTATACATGTTTGTTTGTTAGTAAATCAAAGCATACACTCGCAGAGTTGAATACATTAACATACATATACTAATATGTAGAGTTGTCTGTTTATTCTTTATCACTTCTACTATGTATACAGTATGTTGTTTTTCAGCTGTATACAGAACGAACCTAATAACACGGTTTGTTCCCTAACGCGGTTTTCAACCGACTTAAAAAACGGTGGAGAATTTCAATTCGTTTGTATGTTTGTTACATCATAACTTTGGACTGAGTGTACCGATTCTGATGATTCTTATTTTATTTGAAAGCTGATGCCTACCATGAGGTTCTATTTCCAATTCTGTCCAATTCATTCGACGGTTCACTTTTTATTGGAAAGGAGTAAGTAAGTATGAGTAAGTAAGTACTTATGAGCCGTGGTAGCTCAGTGTCCAGGCGGTTGGCTCTTGTTGCATAGTACGCTAGCAACCCGAGTTCGATCCTCGGCGCCGGCACCAATAAATTTGTTGTTGCAATTTTATGTGTTGATTAACCACCCGCTCGGTGGTGAAGGAAAACATCGTGAGGAAACCTACATGTTTTAGAAAATTTTTCTAAGGCATGTGAAGTCTACCAATCTAAGGGCATAGTCTGGCCGCGTGGTGGACTATGCCCTTATACTCTCTTTACAGAGAAGGCCTGCGCCCAACAGTGGGACATATATATTATATATATAAAGGCTGTAACTTTATACTTTATAAGTACTTCAAGGGAAGTGTAGTTTGATGCGAGTTTCATTAGGTTCTGTTTAATTTTATGTCGCAATATTCATACGATAATTCGGAAATACGAAGAAGAAAGGCGGATTTCAATTCAATATTTGTTATTACACGTTACAACATATTTCAGTGACATCATAGTTGTTGACTTTTGCTAGTAATCTGCTAGTTCAGTTGTCCCACTACGGTACCAATGACACTCGACCAGTTGTTATTGTTGGTTATCATGTACTTAATGACATCCCCCAAAATAATATGTTACATTGCTCGTAAATTTACTTGTAGTGTTCACGTGTATATTCAAAAAGATTTTATTTCATTTCTTCCTGACGCTTAAAAGCTCAATTTAAAGTAAATTATCAGTAATGCTCTAGCTTTAGAAAGTTGAATTTGATAAAGTTTTTATTTGAACGTCCCCCGTGGGGTGGGTCGGGGCGACACGCATACTACCACTATCATACTGCGATTAATCATCATTAAAGCGGAATCAGCGACGATCCGTTGCAGCGCGACAGCTGCTTTTACAGCAGTATTGTTTTTGCAGACCTACTATTTAAAAAAAAAAGATTTAACTTTATCACTATCAAATAAACAAAGTTTAAAAAAACAAGTAAAAACATTAAAGATCCATTCCAGCCAAATGGTTATAACGTTATTAGTTAGGTAAATGGACTGACCTTAAAGTTGTATATTTAGCCCTTATATATATAATATATATATGTCCCACTGTTGGGCGCAGGCCTTCTACAGAGAGAGAGAGTGTAAAGGCATACCCGTTTCTAGTGCGGATTGGCAGACTTTATATGTCTTGGAGAAAAATTCTTTATTTTAAAGAAAGAAGATTTTAAAGAATTTTTTTATATATTATATAAATATATAATATATTTGAGGGAGATACTTGGACTTCCGTTCTATAGGTTATAATCATAGTTTAGAAGATATTCCATATACAAAGGAATCCTTAGCGTATTTATTTATTTTCGTGTTTAGGATTTTTTGTGTTAAAACACCAAAAACAAAAAATCCGTATCTCGTAAATATACTTATAAATTAAATTACATACTAGCGGACCCAGCAAACGTTGTTTTGCCAAATAAATTATTTCTAGTGAATATTTGACAGAATATAAAAAATAAATATCATACTGAATAATACCCCATGTATTTGATGATGTTTGTTGAAACAATATTAAACAGTAATTAAGCAGTCGATTAGCTATCGACTACCAAAGGTTGAAAATTATTAAAGTACTAATAACGATATAAAAATATGGGTGGTAGACGGCTCAAAAATTGGGGTTGTATGTAAGTGTTATTGCCAAATCATAAAAATAAAACTTTTGGAGTGGACCACCCTTTATTAAAGATATGAAAAATAGATAGTAGGTCTGAGAATCGGCTATTTTGAATATGCATATAAAATTCCATAAAAATCGGTCAAGCCGTTTCGGAGGAGTTTGATTCCTAACATTGTGGCACGAGAATCTTTTAAATAAAATATGGATATAGTAACATTTAACGTGTTTTTATTATAAATGATTTCGCAGAGCTGGTAATACTACAGGCGGCTAAATATGCGAGCTGAATACGTAACGCTCATTTATTCTAACAATAATAAAAATGTTAACCTATTTTTTTAATTATCTTCTTATTCAAAGTACAAAGCGAAATGCCCGAAAAGCTCGGTGGTCCTTTATGAAGCGCGACCAGTTATGACAATGCGAAACCGTACGCCCCTCCGCGCGATGCTTTGTCTCCTAGATCGAGATAGGCGCGTAAAATTTGATACGGGAATTATTTTATTACATTGTACGTACACGTGCGCGGCGTGACGAATACGATAATGTCCCCGGCGTCGGGCACAACAACGGAACAATTGCATTCCACATGAATTATCCATAATGGAGCATGGCTACGGAAGCTTTGTGCTCGTAGCACCGTAACTTGGTGTCCGGGAACGCGTCCTACTCTGCCCTAGGGCGTAGTACGCTAAAAGTGAGTAGGTCAAAATTTTATGTGTTATATATTATCCGTAATCTGTAATAGATGGAAGAAGTATATTTACGAGTAACAAAAAAATCCTTACCGAAGTGAGACTCAAAGTTAGTTTATCTTTTGAATGGTCCTTAGATTATCCGTGAAATAGCAACCGATCGAATCCTGGTTCGGCCCTCTCGGGCGCCCTCCGATCGGAATGCTTACGCGTAACATAGTAACCGTCCAAGCCGAGGTTACTCCTCACCGGGGGGACACTTGTGTCGAGTTACTAGTGATAGAGGTTCAGACTAAGCGACCTTAGAGCTATGCCACCTCTCAATCCGGTGAGTAGTCAAGGCCAGCTTCTCTGGCCAATATGTGTTGTCGACGTTAAGAGCTACTAGCTAATAGCGCGAGACGCTCTTATTTAATTGTGAAGTATCATAGTTAAATAATCAAGTTCATGGCTACATTCGTGCTCATTGTCGCTATTTATTTCGAAACCCAAGGTCCTATACTAACAAATAGATATGGGATCCAATTGGAACCAAATCCTTTGAAACAAAAACAAGTTCATTGGTATTAGAAAAATACAGACGAATTGAGGACCTCCTCTCTGGCATTTGATTCAAAACATAAATGTAGTAAATAAAGTTGCATTAACTTAGATTTTACACTAGTACAGTCCTGTAGTTCTGGGCTCTCAAGAATAAGACTACGGTATCCCCTGCCTGTCGTAAAAGGCGACTAAAAGGGGCCTCGGGTTCACTGGGCGACAAGGGTGGGGGCCTTTGTCGTCCGCTAAGGTGGACCAGGAAGAAGGCGACATCGGCTGGCCCGTGTAGCCTTGCACTGTGAGGGCACAGGGGAGGGAGTAACCGGGACGTGCACTCCTTGAGCACAGTGCAGAGGGGCTCCGGTGCGTTCCACGTGAGATCCCGGAACCCCTCATCATGCATCGAGGAAAGGGCCACCGGTGAGGTTTTAGTGGCTAAGATCCCCACATAACCGCCGCCTACCCCCCCAGAAGTCGGGGTATCTTTTTGACGATTTCCTCCCCGTTAATAAAAAAAAAAGATATTACACTAGTAAACAATATTAAAAGATCATTGCAGGGATGGAATATGAAGAGAATCAGTATACATTAACAACATAAGCACGCATGAAGCAAAGGGGGTCATTTTATGCGTAGAAATATATATGGTATTAATATAACATGGTTAATACATAGTAGATAACACACGGAACCTTCATATAACCCAAAACAATAACAATTACGTATGTATGTTGTCTAACCCGATCTCAGAGGGAGCGAGGAAGCTGGTGGCTATGGCCGTGCAACATTGATGACTTTCTTTCTCGCTTCACGTGATCGAGGCGTGTATTACCAAGGTTAGGGTATCATGGGGCTGACATGCCCAAAAGGGCAAAAGTCCCTAAGAATTAAAGGAAAAAATCGTATTACTACTTGACCCCGTTTACAGAACCCCTCATCTAGGCGACTCTAGCAAAATCCTTGACCAACTATCGTGTTTCGTCAATTCAACTAAGGACTGGAAGCTCATTAGTAAAATACTATTGAAAAATACTTCTTCGTTCTTCTTCCAAGTTCTTTGGTCGGATTGATGGTCTAATTCTGGATATTGAATATCTAGAGTGATCGATCAATAATGGTAAGTCTTGGAACAGACATTATCACCTCCAATAGGCTTAATGACTGCGAATATCAATATGATACGGTTACAGACAGTACATACATACTCCCGGTATGTAAATGTTGCAAAATAATATCTGGGTCGAGATTAAATAACGAAAAGTCACGATATGGATCGTTTAACGTAGTGGCTGTACTGTTAAAAGTCGACGTTGTTTTAGTACATGCAACAGCGGCGGGCCCGTCACTCGAGTCGTGACGTCGTGACGTCGCGTGCGCGCTCCATACATTCCCCCCTGGCGTTTAGACAGGAATATCGGTTGTCCTTTCGAAACAATGTAATTATTAATACGAGTAACTGCATAATATGCGGCCCCACCACCCTTGCAGTGCATAAATTACACATAATAGAATAAAGTACATTAGATACTAAAACTAATATTATATATTTTTAGTAGATATGTATTAATAAAAAAAGTACTATATATAAGCCGTTATGTATTTTATAGATTTCAAAGGCATAATAGATTATTTTTATATAAGAACTAGCCCCGCGTTGTTATCCGCAATTAAAAACTATTTTTAACACACGCAATAACTGCTATTAATATGGTAACAGAATAACACATTACAGTTGTTTAGTATGTTTTTAACTAAAATTATTTTTAAAAAGAAACTTGTAAATAATTTATTGAAGCTATATATTGACATACGCAACCTTCAAATTGCCCAAAAGTTCAATGGTAATCAATGAATAGAGAAGAAAAATATCCAAGTACAATAAAATCAAGGATAAACCTTTAATAAAAATGTGACGAATTTAGCATTGTTTAGCATATTGAAAGTGGAGCTTTTGGAGCTTTTTAAAATAAAGAATCCTATAGATGCATACATATTTCTGCGACCGTTCGACCGGCTTATACATACGATACTCAACTGCTGTATCAATAACAAGCTCTAAGTTTTGGATAACGAACTTGATCCGCTTATATTCGTTTGCGTTATAAAAAACATCAAGTTTATTTTAACAACTGATTATAAGCATCGTTCAAATAAAAACAAGAGTTGCATAGTGGCTGCAAAGTACGTCGTTATCTTTTCTCTTTATGGCTTCGATTGATTGCGATTACTTGCGCATCGCAACAAATATATTCAATAGAATATCAAACCAGGAAATACGTAGCGTGTGTCCTTGTAGAATGAAATGTCAATGAAATAAAGTATTCCGTCTACAATAACCCAGTTATCGTAATGCCGGCTTGTAAAAAGCATCGAGTACGGACACGGCATCCCTCGCTGAAGCGGCGGGAGCGGGTAGTACCATTTACCTGCCCGCCGTTGCCGCACGTAAGTATTCTTTGCCTCTACGAATTTGCTACGCACGTGTTATTTTATAATTAAAATGTTAATTTGAAATCACACACGAATCTTTCCAAGCACTCGCCACCCAAGTGTTTTACTAATAATTATAAATTTTATTTTAAGTTAATTTTTTTTGCAAAAAGGTTTTAGTGATTTATTAATTGGCGGAAATTACTTTTACAGGTTTACTTTCATTGGTAACGTAATGATGGACTTCTGGGCACATAAGAAAAATTAAAATGAGCTTATTTGTTGATTTGAGACAAATCAAAACGTCGGTAACGAATCTATCTGAGATGGTGGACAAGATATCAAGTACTGCCTTTAAAGAAAAGTCTAAAACCGAGACCACAAAGAACCCCGACACTCCATTCTACAGTGGATCTATTTATAAACCCACAACCTTGGGATTTGGTGTGAGATTTTCACAAAGTCAAGAGGATGTTTATCAAAATATGCCATCGTCACGACTCCGTAGTCATATGTCATTGCCAAATCTGGGCAAGTCGGATGAAGAAATTGATAAAATAAATAGTGCAAGACGAGATGAACATCCGAAAATAGTGGAAATAGATGACGAGAGCACGAGCAATTGTAATAGCAGTAAACAAGTATTGCAAATATCCGGCGACAACATCAATGATTGGATTTTAGCTTCCATGAGAAAACGTCCACACTTTGACGACAGTGGGGAGACTCACCCGATGGACTTTTTAGAAAACGTCAAATATTACATCACAGAATTTAATATGAGCACAGAAAAACAATTACCTTTTATAATATCTTGTCTCGACGGCATACCATTGCTGTGGGCGCGTTGTTTCCGTAACGAATTCAAAGATGTCGAAAAATTTTATGATGCTTTCGAGCAGGAATATTGGGGCCCCGACAGACAGAAACTGATCCTTTACGATATGAAACTCGGCAAGTACGACGAGGAGAAGTCACGGATGGTTATGTCGGAATACTTTTTGCATAAAGTTACAAATTACAAGCATCTGACTCCACCGCCATCTGATTTAGAAATCATTTATTCTCTAGCTGCTCATTTTCATTCCGCCGTGGAGCTTGAAATGCGGCTGGCGCCGAAGCCGACGTTACGTGAGGCTTATAGTTTGCTGCGACGTAGGGAAGGCGAGGCTACTGATTTCCTACCTAATTACTTGTTCGAAATGTGCGAGGCGTTCCAACGCGGCCGCGGTGAACCGAAACACAGGCATCAAGCTTCTCAGGCTACGTGCAGCGTGGAAAAAGAAAATAAATAATATAAGAAATAATTGTCTATTAACGTTTTGTAAACACACTTCAACAACTCAACTCAAATAAGATAGTAAGAGTGATAAGAATCAATCTATAATTACTTAACATATAAAAAGGAGTAGTGAGTGAATTTAAATACGAATTTGGGTTTATATGGGGTGAAATGTTTCAAGTTCATTCATATTTTACGTACATCATGTCAGATTTTGTAATAAATAAATTTTGTTATGAAAATTGTTTTATTACATTTAGACTGTAATTGCATAACACATTCATGTGCATTTGGAAAATTTTGCTTAGTATAAATTCCTTTGTTTTATTTTTATTTATTTATTTGGTTTTTTATTTCAATTCTGCCTCCTAGGTAAGCGCTGAATAACGTATGACACGTTATTTCTAGTTTGGTTTGCAAACCGAAGACATGAAACGGAAGAGGACTGTCTTAAATAAATAAGCTCTCTCGTCGTTTTAGACTTCTGTCTTACCCGCGGGGTAGACAGAAGTCTCTGTCCGCTTTTCAAATCTAAATAAGTCCTATATGTTAGCTATACACCAGCCACAAAATTTTAGCAGGTGATTTTTATACTTTAATAAAACCGTTTTACATTTTATGGTCTACAATACACGGTTGCATTATGTCCTCAGAGCTCTCCACGAAGGCGATGGCAACTGGACAGAGAGCGATTGTTCGGAAGCGCGACGGGCCGGAGCGCTATGGAGTGCCCAAGCGAGGGTGTGCCGCCGCCAGACGGGGTGATGCCGCACGTCGTCGCCGCTGCACGCATCTCCAGGACCACCTGCCTCACCGCACACGCTGGTGAACGATGGAACTGCTCCTCCATCGAGCTCGCGCCCAGGTTTTCGCCGGATCTACTCACAGGTACTTATAAAGAGAAAATTGTTCAATACTTTTCACTTCTATTTATTTACTGTAGGAGTTGTTTTAAATATGTATATAGACATAGACATTTATTTATTGGCATCACAATACAAAAACACATCACAGACAGAATATAACACACATTAAAAAGAATGAGCATATGTGTCAAGGATGCGACACCGCTGAAAATCATACATTATATACATACTTTAGTAGTAATATTGTAATTTGGATTACATAAAAAATTGTATATTAATTGTCCAAAATTACATAGACTGCCCTTGTAGTCAATATTCTGGTGTGGATATGCGTAGGCATTTCCCCACGTATAAAAAAGGTCGAACTGAAGACAGCCAATGTCTAACGTTTAACGTAATTGAAAGTCCTCTGGAGTTGGTTGGGCTTACAAGCTGCGGCGATCACTCAACTTCAGTTAAGTCGTCTGCTCGTTATTCCTTAAATGTCGTAGCAGTTCTCCGCGATTGATTTTTTATATTGAATGATCTTTTTCAATTGTTTTTTTCAGATTAAGCATACACTTTTTATGGTAATTAAGCATTCTAAAGCGTCTACTTTTTGATGTTTTAAATATTTTGAAAGTATTCTCTTTAAGTATAATATTTACAGATTTCCCACAAAGTTAATTGAATTGGTGTAACTTATTTTTCCACAATTTAATTAACATTTCTTTACACCCCAGCGGAGCGTGTCATCTGGAACAGATAGTGCCGCCGGCAGGAACGACAGATAAAAAAAGTTCTCCGTTTTTTTAAGTGAGCGATAAGCTGGGATGCCTCATGGACGGTATCTATTTGCATAAAGGAATGTATTTCAGGAAAATAAGCAAACGGAAATTAACTATTATTTAGCAACTGCCTTCTCAAATTGACGCGAAATCCACATAGAATAAACTAGTTTTAAGAATTTTTTCGTACGTAATTGACAGACAGATATCATGTTAAGATCAGACGGTAACCTGCAACAACTCTGACGGGGATGTGAAACAATTAATTGCTCTAAATATTTCCCTTCCGCCTTTGTGTCATGCGGCACCCAAACATCAAGCTTTTTGTATCCAGCCTTCTGCAGATGGTTTAAAATGGTTTGGTGACTAACTCCCATCTCCTGGGCGATGTCACGAGATGCCACATGCCGGTCTAACTCGATGTAGTCCATGATTTGATCGGTATTTGTCGTCACAGGTCTTCCGCCGGCTGGCTTATCCATGGTGTCGTTTTCACCGGCTCTGAATCGTCGAAACCATTCCTCCGTGGTTCGAAGTGATAGAGTACCATCCCCCAAAACACCATTAATCTCATGGAACGTTTCTCTAGCGGATTTGCCTTTAACGAAGGAAAACTTTAAAATAGCGCGAATTTCGGCGTTAGTGAACTCCATGTTTACACGTCTATAACTGTTGAACGCAATATCCAAACTAATTATGCATAGCGTCGTTTTGTAGGTTATGTCCAGACCTTTCAAATTATGTATAGTATTGCTAGATACGAGCTCTGTAGCGCTTTGTACATAGCCGCGAAATTCAAAAGACAAAAAGGCGGAAGGGAGATATTTGACAACCTATTATAGTAAATATTTCTTACTGCTACTTTCAAGCTAGCAAATACGCATACGTTCATAACAGCACGTAATGTATGATACTCATTCGCGATATGAATTTTAGCATCGGGGTTATAAGATTTTATACTAGCTGAGTACCTGTCTTCGTTGCTATTGGTCCCTCGTAAGATTTAAAGACTATGACCTAAAAATACTTATAAGGGTTTCCGCAGGATCCAGTAGTGAAATGCAGTGGGGAAAACCTATTTCCAGTAGTTGTTTGACACAGGCTAATGATGGTAAAGATTAAAATGTAAATCTATGTATTACTCACAAAATTGCCATCCATTAAAAGTGATGTACTTTTTATGGACAGTAAAGACCCAACTATTTACTTAGGTTCTTATAAAATGATAACCTAAATGTCTAAGCGACTTCCACCCCGCCCACCTCCCGGCCAGCAGTCCCGGCTACGAGTTTTTGTGTGGGCGCGGGCAGCGTGGCGGCGGGGCTTTCTACGGCTCCGTTGTGCACGGCCGCCCGTTCCGCATCGAGCTTCCTATATTTACATATACTATTTTATTTATCGCTTTTCGGATAATTAATTTCAAGAAAGCCCTTTGTCATAGATAAGCGTTGGAAGAATTAGATAGTTTTACTACCTAATTCTAAACTTTTGATAGCACTGACCTCTTATAACAATTAAACGACGTTAAAATGAACGAAGGCATATCCGATAAAGGTGACATTTTTAACCGACTTCAAAAAAGTAGGTTCCCAATTCGTCTCTGTATTTTTTTTGTTTATTACCTAAATCTCGACTGGGTTAACAGAATTAGATGATTCGTTTTTATTTGAAAGCTGGCGCTTCCCTTTGTGGTCCCATTTATTCCTATTGTCCTTGTTCTAATTTTGTCCTATTCTGACAATGGCATTCATAAGAAAACCATATTACTAAGGATTATTGATTCGTAAAATTATGTCGCTTTATTCCGCTGGAACATTTTATGGTTTTAAAACTAATAATAATAGCCTTTATTCAAATAGCAATTTTAATTTTAGTCGCCGAGTGGTTCCTATCTGTGTAGTCCAATACGGACGAATGCCTCTTCCAACTTCTTCCATTATTCCCTACTTCGCTACTACATACCTTTGCTAGACCAGGGGTGTCCCGCTATTGTTCTTATTTCGTCTTCCCATCGTTTCAGTTGTCTACCACGTTTTCTTTACCGTCCTCAAGATACCAGAAATTGATGATTTTGCTCCATTTGTTAGCTCCGCGTATAGCGTGTCCCGTCCATATCCATTTTAATTGTTTTATAGTAGTGACTGTTTATTTCATCCAACCTTTTACGTGTAACATACTTTTTCCCAAGGATCTTTGGCAAATTCCCAGTTTCCTGTAAAATTCTTAACTTAATATAGGAAGCACATACGTATTATATAGTTTTCGTTATTTGAACGTTCGTTTGCAATTTTTTTAACTATAATGTGTTCATGTACAGTCCCAACATAATGTCATATTGTTCCCAACGATGCACTTATCAGTACAAAGAACGAACTCTATTGTTCCTACAAAGAGTAAACGTGTACTGCGACAATTTCACAAGTCTATTGTGATCATAAATCACGCTATCATTTCTTAATAGGAATCTGGCACGGAACTTTAACTTGGCAACGGTCGCAGCGAAGTAACCAGCCTTTTATATCATGAGCATCGTGACATGTCCCGTTGCGTATATATTAGTCTCCAATAAACTAAGTTACCTGCACGAACATGTTTGCACAGCAGTCACGGTATGCAAGTCGGAAACAAATATTAATTCACTAGACAGACACTAGATATTATTAAAGTTTTGTATCTAAAAATGCCGCTTTTTAAGAAAATAATTTAAGAAAATTTGTCTTAAATATATCAGGTGAGTTTATCGCTTTCAGCGGCGTCCAAGTCTTAGGCTGATTTTTGAGCAAAAGATAAAATCCCGCAAACTTTTCAACTGACTTCAAAAAAGGAGGAGGTTCTAATTTCATCTATATGTTTTTATGTTTGTTACCTCATGTCATCAGTTATGTGCGATATATATACGTCGCGTGGAAGGATATGGCAGCTCAGCGAACTGAGTGGCGGAACCTCATAAGGGAAAGGGTGCAGGCTTTTGAGCAGAAGCGCAGGTCTGACTTAGACGACAAGCGTGACACCCTGAAGGCCCGACCACGAGATGCCATATTCTATAGCATCAGTAAGGGTGTGCTTAAGTGCGCCCAATGCGGGCGCACTTTTACAAGGAAGAGTGGTTATGCAAGCCACACGAGGGCACACTCAAGAGCCGCGTGACCTAGCTCATGACTTGTCACTTCCGAAGCGTCGCCGTAGCCGAAATCGGCAGGACATCATCATCATCATATGGCATCCGTGAGAAAACCATACAAGTCGTAAATTTTCATATGGACTGGTAACTCAAAATCACGCCAACTTGGATGATTTATTTTTTATTCGAAAGGATGCACTTCTGGAGTTTTTTTTTTTTTTTTATATGAAAAGTGGCAAACGGGCATACGGCTCACCTGATCTTAAGTGATCACCGTCGCCCATGAACATCCACAGCACCAGAGGAGCTGTAGGTGCGTTGCCGACCTTTGAGATAGGAATAGGCTCGTTTCTTGAAGGTCCCTAAATCGTAAACGTTCGGAAACACCGCTGGCGACAGTTGATTCCACAAGTTGACAGTGCGTGAGAGAAAGTTACGCGAAAACGTACAGTCGTTGAACGCCAACCATCAAGATGGTGGCGGTGGAATTTGGAATTCTGCCGAGATGTGCGGTAATGGAAATCGGTAGCTGGGATGATTCCGAACAATTCCTCAGAACACTCCCCATCGTAAATGCGATACAGGATGCAATGAGAACAGACATCCCTTGGCAGACTCAGAGGGTCGAGTCGATCGGAAAGACCCTGATCGTCGATTATTCGAGCAGCTCTACGTTGTACATGGTCAAACGGAAGAAGTTGGTATTGGGGAGCCCCGGCCCAGAGATGCGAACAGTATTCCATGTGAGGCCGTACTTGTGCCTTGTAAAGTTGCAGACGGTGGGCAGGCGTGAAATACTGTCTTGCTCTACTGAGTATGCCAAGTTTTTTGGAGGCCAATTTGGCTTTGCCTTCCAAGTGACCACGAAACTGAACAACACTCGATATATCGACGCCAAGGATTCCAATGCTGGAGGATGCGACCAAGGGAGTGCCCTCGAACTGAGGGGAGACGATAAAGGAGTTTTTAGCGGTAAACACGCATACTTGTGTCTTTGTGGGGTTAAATTGGACTAGATTTAGTCTTCCCCAATCTGAGACCCTATCGAGAAGAGTTTCGACTTCGGACACAAGTTTGTTCCGGCACTCTTCGATGCTTTCCCGAGAAGTATTGGCACGGCCTGTGTACATTGCATCACCTGTGCTATCGTCTGCATAGCAGTGAATGTTGCTGATTTGCAGCATATCATTGATGTGGAAACAAGGTAGGAGACAGTACACAGCCTTGCGGAACACCAGCGTTCACTGGTTTGGAGTCCGAGCATGCACCGTCAACAGCGACCTTGATGCTACGGCCTTCGAGGAAGCTGGTGATCCATTTGCATAACCTCTCGGGAAGCCCGTACGATGGAAGCTTTGAAAGAAGCGCTCCGTGCCAAACCCGATCAAAAGCCTTCGCCACATCCAAACTAACTGCCAGGGCCTCCCCTTGCTCTCAACTGCCTCAGCCCATCGGTGTGTAAGATAAACCAAAAGGTCACCAGTTGAGCGACCGTGACGAAAACCGTACTGGCGGTCGCTAATCAGCTGGTGATCCTCCAGATACCTTAGGAGCTGGCTGTTTATAATGGATTCCATTATTTTGAGAGCAAAGAAGTGATGGCAATAGGCCTGTAGTTAGATGGATCAGAGCTATTGCCCTTTTGGGATCGGGTGCACTAAAGCAGTCTTCCAAGAACACGGGACAACGCCTTGGGAGTAGGAGTACCGGAAAAGTCGAGTCAACACCGGTGTCAACTCCGGAGCACACATCTTCAGCACAATAGGAGGGATCCCGTCAGGTCCACTCGACTTGTGGATGTCTAGAGAAAAGTGTTCTGCGTACTGTAGTCTGCAGAAACTTTACTTCCGGCATAGAGTACTCGTTCCGCGGGATGGTCGGCGGTGAGTTACCCTTATCATCCAGAGTCGAGTTGGACGCAAAGAGTGCGCCCAGAAGATCGGCCTTCTCCTTTGCGTCATGGGCCAACGAGTCATCCTTTTGTGCAGAGGTGGAAGGGATGGCTGACAGAAATTCCCTTGAACAGCCTTGGCGAGCGACCAGAACGCACGTGTTCCCGAAGGAGGCGAACCAGTTTCTCGCCAATTCTGCACACATGCTCCGACCTTGCCTTGGCAATTACGCTTTGAAGTACCTGGAGGCAGAGTTGAACTTCTTTTTCAGTGCGCTGGTTTTTGGATCCTCCAATGCCGATGCCGCAGCCCAAGCTCGATAGCACTCCCGCTTATGGCGTGAAGCCATTTTGCAAGAGCGACCAAACCAAGGCCGCGATCTGCTACCGACGGGCACCACAGACGATGGAACAAAAAGTTCCATTCCCTGAAGTATTACATCGGCAACAGAGTCTGCAACGGCGTTGGGATCCACCGGCGAGAAGCAAACTTCCCCCCCCATGGGTAAGATGCGAAAAAAGACCGCATTCCATCCCAATCCGCTGACCTGTAGTGCCACACGCGTCGGCGGCCTGCAATGCGCGGCCGCAGTGGGTTTAAAGGTGGCACAGCACTCCGGATCAGACAGTGATCAGAGGAGCCTAGAGGGGCTTCAACTGAAATGACATATCTGTCCGGATGGGAGGTCAGCAGAAGATCCAACAGGGGAAGGTGTATGATCTTCCACATCTGGGATTCGCGTAGGCGATGTGACCAATTGTGTAAGATCATATGCCAAAGCAAAATCGTACACAGATCTCCCCGCATGATCGGTAGTGCGTGAACCAAGCCATTCGGAGTGGTGGGCATTAAAATCACCAAGAATCACGATCTCTGCGGAGGGGATACGTTCGAGCACGGAATCTGCAGCCACCTGGATGTGGCTGATGAGTCGATCGACTTCAGTGTTACCGCTATGGGACCTATACAGGCACGCATAAACACGAGGATGGTCGCCGATGTCTACGCGTAGCCATAGGTTGGAGAGGTCCCTGCCTTCAAGGCTGTCGAGGCGTCGAGAGCAGATATCTTTTCTGACGTACACGCAACTTCCCGCGCGAGGCACAAAGCAATGTTCCAGTTTGTACCCCGGGTAAGAAAGATACGAGACGTCAGATGGAGAAGATATCTGCGTCTCGGTAAGAAAGAGTAAGGCCGGCTTTGCCGTCTCAAGATGGTAATGGACGGCACTCAAGTTGGAATGGAGGCCCCTGATGTTGCAAAGGTCCACAGTAAATGGGTCAGGAAGAGCCATTAATGCTTTGCCTCGTTTACCTCGGACAGCAGAACAGAGCGGAATTTTGCCCCCAGAATACGTAGGGCAGCCCGTACATCCATGTTTAGGTAACACTTGGTGACCCAACCATTGACGCACGGGGATTCTCCAGCACCAACCGTACTGGTACCCCTGGGGTAAATGATTTTGAATTGCCGCTGCCATGTTGCTGAGGGGAGGGAGTTGGGCCGCCGGCACACTCACTCACCTTGCGAAACGCGGAGGAATAAAATCCTCCACTTTACGCCAGTATTCTGTGAGGTCGTGGTACTTCCCCGATTGTGCCGACTCCATTCGTACAGCAGCAAAGCCGCTGCGGTGGCCTACCACTGTTTTGGTTAAAGTTACAGCCTTTATATATGTCCCAATGCTGGGCACAGGCCTTCTCTGTAAAGAGAGTAAAAGGGCATAGTTCGCCACGCGGCCCTAGTGCGGATTGGCAGACTTCACATGTCTTAGACAATTTTTCTAAGATATGTAGGTTTCCTCACGATGTTTTCCTTCACCGTCGAGCGCGTGGTAAATCAGCACATAAAATTGCAACAACAAATTTATTGGTGCCGGCAGCGGGGATCGAACTCGGGTTGCTAGCGTACTACACAACTTGAGCCAACCGCACGGACACTGAGCTACCACGGCTCTAGAGTAGTTTGATAAAAGTTAGATTTATTTTTACATTAGTTAAATACAATGCTATTCTAATGCTATTAACTACTGGGTTTATAAGTTCCACTTTTTATTTACATTCGCCACTTTTCTTCGGGCGATATTATAATCATATATAATCACAAGCTCAAATATTAAAAGAAAAGTTATTGCTCGTTCTCAATCTTTCAGGAAGATAACAATTAGAAACATATATCGTATTGTTTCCGCGATGACATATCGCAGCCAGCGTTCCAGAGACACAATGGAAAACAACATCGAGAAAATGAGAAAAAGAAACGAAGGCATTCGAATACGTTTTTCTAGTTCTAACGTGGTTCGGGACAGTGTATGTTGGCAGCGCTACCGGACAGCCGGATGTCGCCAACGAGCTAGAAATAAAACCTATTGTTAGTTGTCACCGGCACAGCCCGCCTGCTCAGTTACTTGAGGAAATTAATTGATACAAAACCAGTCTCCAGCAAACAAACTGGGAAACAATTTTTGCTAGAGTCCTTCGAGCTTGATACATTTTAATTAAAAGTTTCTCTAAACGAAGGACGTCTGCAGTTCCTCGCTAATTACCAGAAAATAAAACTTTCTTCTCGACCAGGATTCCTTAATTAAGTGTCCTTCTAGTATTTTTTTATAATTTTGTTTGTAAATTTTTATTCCTACCTGTAACTTTTATTGTTTTTATGCAATTATCATGTTGGCTAGGCGGCTAATGATATTGTTATCAATATATACTATTTTTAGCGCCAGAAGTGGAATTTTATTAAAAAAAATACTAAACTTAAACAAGAAATCCATTTATTTACAATTTTTAATATAAAACAAAATTAGCTACACAAAAACAAAATCGAGTACTGCAGACTTTAATAATTAGGATACAAAAAGCAAAATAGAAATGGCTTACGTGACCTTAATAATGACCAACACAGATTACCGCCAAACGTGTACACAATATGGGAGCCACCGGGCAACTGAACGAATATTTAAAAATGTCCTCCCTATATAGGCTGTTGTAGGGTAGTTGGCGATGTGTAGAGACTTCTTACACTATATTATGTAATTCTACGGAAGGCATTGTGGCTGTTCGTACTAAGGTGGCTATAATTTTTCTACAACGTATTTCGTTTATACTTAGAAGACCTATTTAAATTACTTATTAAATTAAATTTAGCAATAGCAGTCTCTATCTACCCCGTTAAAAATGGTTTAGGACGTGAGACCTTTCTTACTTTCCTAATGAGATAGATGTAACGAATTGAGTCTAAATAACGGAAACGTTACATTAGGTTACTTATTTTGCACCAGATTTTTTCGGGATCCCTTTTAAAGGAAAAAAAGGATCCCGAAGTCTTAGAAAATAGCTGGCGGTTAGCATTACAGATATTACGCGAGTTAATTACCTAAAATCTACCTACAGGAATATACTCGTATTATTTCGTTCTTAGAGAGACGTGTCAATGAGTATTTGTCGATCTACGTCAAGTATCACAATCGTATCAATCATCGTATTCCTATTGATGTAGAGACGCTTGTTCACTGTGGATTATCTTACGTTGAATAGAAAGATTTCGACGCCACTACGATCGCGGAGGGTTGCTACAGCGGCCGACAAAAGATTTAATTACACGCATGAATCAAACAAGCAGGGCAGGGGACGCTGAGAGGGGGTCTTAATGATAACCTTAAGCGGTGCGTTAACGCGCGCTCCGCGGCCGCGATCCCTGCGCGATAAGCCTGACCGCCATTGTCTAAACGGACGGAGGCTCTGCGTGCGGGCTCTATCGAGATTTCACCATTAGATTGCTTGTAATTAGAAGTAAAGGATTACGATCAATAACACAACACTTAGTTTAATGGAACTTTTTTCGTGTCTCGATAAAGATCCCTAAAGATATAACCTTGTAGAATCGTCACTAATGTACCGCATATGAATTTCTTTTCCCATGTGAATTTTGTTGGCCTAGGACCTTGAGTTCTGTTAGTCCGAGTTGAGTTATTTAGGAGACAAAAATGTGATAGAAGAACCTATTTGCTATACACCAGGCACAATTAAAAGCAAGTTTTTGTATGGGTATTATTCCAAAAATCGGTAGCTCAAAATTTGAGGTTGTCGAACAGAAGACCGGTCAGATCATATGTCATCATCATCATCATCATCATCAGCCTGTGTCTACCCACTGCTGGATATAGGCCTTCCCCAATGCCTTCCACCATATACGATCCTCCGCTTTACGCATCCAGCCACTTCCGGCTATCCTTACAAGGTCGTCGGTCCATCTGGGCGCCCTACACTTCTCCGACCCATGCGCGGCCTCCATTCCAAGACTTTCCTGCCCCATCTACTATCACTGACTCGGCAGATGTGAAAAGGATAGGAATCCCTGCATGCTTATAAAGAAAACTTATTTTGATGCCAGTCGGCTTGTATTCACACCGAGTTGAAAGCGCTCTTTTGTAGCTTTTGGTGCTTTGGCGTATGAACTAACTTTACGACGTAAAAAGGAACGTACGCGTCAACGAGAACGTATAAAATTTGGAAATAATTACTTTCTCCTTTTTTTAAAGATAGCACTGGCAGACAGATATCTGAGAAAAGATTTTCAAGCTATGCATATACACTACGCTTTATATACATACGAATTAACGATGCAGTAATCACGTCTTGTCAGGCTCTGGTCTTTTTGCCAGCATATTCTTTCGAGGATCTCATTTATCGCTATCCCGTATGGTCTAGTGGCTAGGATACCTGGCTTTCACCCAGGAGGCTCGGGTTCGATTCCCGGTACGGGAATTTATTTTCCCCACCCCTTAGATGCTAGGAGCGTTGCTGGAGTTTCTTCGGCCACTTCTTCTCCCAGCGCAAACGCTTCCCGAAGTGGCACTTAAAGTTAGTTTAGGTTTTCGAATGTCCCTTAGATTATCCGTGAAATAGCTACCGACCGAGTCGTGGTTCGGCCCTCTCGGGCGCCCTCGGATCGGAATGCTTACGCGTAACATAGTAACCGTCCAAGCCGAGGTTACCCCTCACCGGGGGGACCCTTGTGTCGAGTTACTAGCAATAGAGGTTCAGGCTAAGCGACCTAAGAGCTATGCCACCTCTCAATCCGGTGAAGCAGTCAAGGCCAGCTTCTCTGGCCAATCTGTGTAGTTCGTCATAAAAAAAAAAAAACAATTATCGACACGTTCACAGAGAGTTAAGTATCTTAAAATAAAATGAATCTGCATCTTCAAATGTTTAACATACTTGTTAACTTTAAAAAGTTAACTACTAAATCTATGTATAGAATATACCACTGTCTACTATCTAAATTCCTCATAGAAATTGAGATTGTACGAAAGATACGGTTTTCAATTCGTTACTCCATAGATTTTTTAATTATCAATCTATGAAATTTATTAATTATCACTAATCAAGCATATATGAACAAACAATAATTTCCGAAAAGATTAATTATGTAATTTCAATATACCTAAGCTAGAATAAAAATAAAACAAGCGGCTTCATTCTAGTAATATTAGCAATTGGTCTATTTCTAGTGCAAGCACTATACAAACAAAATAAATCATTGTAACAGAATAAGCTCTGCCTTGACTTTGAGTCAGAGTAAGTATTGAACTATTTTGTTTCAATAGTCTAGAAATAGATCGAAGGCATCTTTGAAAAATAAATTTGCTACCTATTGTATTAATAATTGCATTGCCGAAAGATCCCTTAAGACCATAGGCGAGGGCGTCAAGGCCACTCTCGACGACGTGTTATAATTGAAAGCGATTTTTATAATGACCATAAATTATATAATCAACTATAATAAAAACCAATAAAATAATGCCTTGAGATTGGATCATAATTGTCGTTCCCGGTTCTATTATCTCAGCGGCTTCGTAAGATTTGTTACACAGCATAGACCAGACCTACAAGTCTTTTACTGTTACTGATTTTTAACTATGGCCAACATAATTATATACGATTCGTTTGTCATAGTGCTAAAAAATTATTTTGAATTGATTACCCGTTAGTCGAATGTAATATGTTTATTCTATGATTATTTAATATTAATTTATTGTTTGAAATGTGACAGCATATTTGGAAGAAGTTATAATTTTTTTTACAGGAAAAGAGGCAAACGAGCATACGGCTCACCTGATTATAAGTGATAACGAAACCATTTTTGCTATCACTATTACGAGTATGACACAATATTATGACAAACTCGAGGCCCAAATATCTCTTGTCAAATGAACAAAGATATGCATATAAGCGTTATATGCAGTTAGGCTAATGGTTTAGGAGACAGTCTGCGAAGCGTAAGGTCTTATGTTCGATTCCACCTTACGACTATTGACGTGAACCACCTCCTAGGACAAGCTTAGTTGGAATGGTTAACAACGCTGTTAGTTAATTTTCATAGAAAACTGAACTGAAAAATTCTTAGCATTTAATAAAAAAAAGGATGAATCTTTATCAGGCACCCGTGAGCAGGCGTACGTGTACGCAATGTCAGCGGCGGCGTTGACGTGGTCTGTGGCACGAGCCTGTGCGGCCGGCGCTCTGGCGGCGTGCTCGTGCGCCGCGCCGCCACGCGCCCCGCCCCGCCCCCCGCGACACGCCGCCCCGGCCGAGCCGCATGCGCACTTCAAGTGGGGCGGCTGTGGTGACAATTTTCAATGGGCTGAAAGGTAACAAGGGCAAAGGATGTGCATTCTCCTTAACACATATAAAATGAAGAAATGAAAACAATGTTTAATGGTTAAAGCGGCCAATGAACCACATGCTCACCACATTTTATGTGACCACCATCACTCATTTTTGTTTTGGCGGATAAACCAATATTAAGTTTTTTTGAGGACCGGAGCCTCGACATTGACGTCGTGTTATTTCTGTAATGAAGCTATTCTTGCAATAACAAAACACACTACACTTCCACGACTGTTTAATCCCAGTTATTCACCAATATAAAAGTTTGAACAATTTTTCCTCTCCGCCTTTCAATTACACTTAGCTTATATAATAAGCGAGAATAAGTCGGAGTTGATATTAATAAACATAACAATAATAGAAATATTATTTTTTCATTTATATGATACTTAGGTCATAGTTTAAGCTAAAGTCGATAAAAAATAATATAATTAATTTAATAACACAATTTTTATACACATTTGTCTAAAATCTAATTATTTTTCTATTTTAATTATAATAATAGTAAAATATTATAAAAGTAGCTTACGGCTTACCACTCCCAAACGGGTGTTCGAATACACAATAACAAAAATCACGACAGACACTTGTCTTGGTGTTGTGGCATGTTCACATTGGGATCTAATAAACTCTGTAAAAGCAGATAACCTTACTCTGTCTACACCGCAAGAGTTAAGGGCCTTGAGAGTATATAACATTTAATTTATATTGTAATTAATGTTTTCAGATTTGCTAAACAATTCCTGGACGTTCACGAAATTGACGTAAGAGATGGAAAAATTGAAAATATTATCGAAGAGGACACCACAACAACAGCGAAACCAACGACCACTGTGGAAACAACTACTATGGCCCCGGTTGTAATATTAGTGGACGATCAGCCGGCGCCAGCTAATATTACCGCCACGCAGAGACCTAGGAAAGGTCGCCGTGGACGGAAAAGGCTGCCTAGGTCTCCACGACGCGGCAGGCCGACAAGGAAACGGTTTAGATCAAGGTAACAATCAATAACAAATAATCAAAAAATTGATAACAATGCAAGCCAATGGTTTATCATTATCAAATTATTATCATTACGGTTTTTGACACAGTGACTATTAAATTGTGTGTGTCGGTAGTTATAGTGAAAATTCAGTGGCTTAAGCACCTTGAAATCATTGAAGTAAATCGACAATTTCCAGTTGGAAAAGTTGTAATATCACGCTTGTGATCGCCACAACACTTGTTTCTTCACATTTTACGTAAACCTCCGATTATGTTATGTACGACAAAGTTTTGTTCATACAATTTATGTTAACTAACTTAAATCGGTATTTATTTTATCAAGTTATTAAAGCATGAAGACACTAACTTTCCCATGTAAACTACATACATTTCCTAATTATATTAGATTAGTAAAATTTATACTTGAAAATCACATGACGCTTTATAATAACTATGCAAAATTCGTACTTAAAATAGAGGCGATCGTTTAAAATAATAATGTTTGATAACATAATTAGATACGAGTACGAAGACAGAGGATCCCGACATCGCAATATTGAGTATCGAATGGCGGCGGACGACCCGCGCTTCGACCCACAGGTAGACCTGCGCACGCGCCTCGACACACTGCGCGAACTCATCGCAGCGGCCAACTTGATGAATGCTCGCTTTGGAAGGAAGGTAATTACGGTATTTAGCCAAATCAATGGTAAAGGTAATTCACAATACTGTCCTGCATCATTACCAAAACACTACTACAGTTTTACAAATAAAGCAACTATATTTCTAGAAAGAAAACAAATAAGAACATACATATAGACACATCTGTCTCTACAAATGAAGTTTACTTAAGCAATTAAGTTTCTGTAAACAAGTTAAAACAAATAAGACACAGAGTAGAGAGAAAGAGAGAAAAAAAATAGACCGACAAATTTCATACAGCAATGACATTAGGTTAGATCTTTCAAATTCGAGGTGTGCCCGAGATGGGCAGCGCAGCGCCATGACATGGTATCTGCCATCGGTGGTGTAGACCTGTCGCTTCCGAGCCTCGCTCTTGCGATGGTCTCGAGCGACAGGTCTTGGACGGCGGTCGCCTCCTTCTGTGAGACGGTCATGTCCCAGAAGGAGGCTGACGAGCGGGTCAGGAGAGGAGCGCAGAGGCTCCCCCTCCGCAGGCGACGTATCGGGGGTGCGCAGGAGGCGTTACGAACGC
The DNA here is from genome assembly GCA_029286785.1 of Meandrusa payeni. NCBI lineage: Eukaryota > Metazoa > Arthropoda > Insecta > Lepidoptera > Papilionidae > Meandrusa > Meandrusa payeni. The sequence goes on along the minus strand of JAGSMX010000024.1, from coordinate 10,374,215 downwards.
CTCCTCTTGCCGCCCCTGTATTCGAAGCGGGGCCAGGATGGGTACCTGGCCCCAGCATGCTTCGGCGTCGTCGGGACTTCTCTGAGTGCCGGAGAAGTCCCCTTTGAGGATGAAGTCCGGTCTTTGCCGGGACCGGCCGGTCGTTGGGGTGTCCTGTCGCTGACAGATCCGGGGCACCCCGCTCATAACGGCTGATGGCATTCGCGGAAGGTTTAGTGGGTAGGGGCTGCCCAGGCCGAGTCCCACACATCCCTCTGGGCCCACCCAGGGTACCGGAGGATGGTCTATAAAAAGATTCCCCCGCGTGAACAAAAAAAAAAAAGATCTTTCAAATAGTACCATAGTTATAAAATCTACTCATATACAGCACGCAAACCCGCAAACAAATACTGTAGTTGTACACCAGAAAACATTGCTACGCTTAATGAGTACTTTAATCTAACTCGTTTAGGCTTGCAGCATTTTTTTTGACAACTACACAGATTGGCCAGAGAAGCTAGCCTTGACTGCTTCACCGGATTGAAAGGTGGCATAGCTCTTAGGTCGCTTAGCCTATATCGCTAGTAACTCGACACAAGGGTTACTATTAAGTAAGCATTCCGATCAGAGGGCGCCCGAGAGGGCTCCCACGGACCACGACTCGTTCGGCTGCTATTTCATGGATAATGTAAGGGACATTCAAAAACTTAACTAACTTTTAGTGCCACATCGGGAAGCGTTGGCGCTGGGAGAAGTGGCCGAAGAAATTCGAGAAACGATCCTAACATCTAAGGCGTTACCGCTATTTTATGGGCTCTACCCATAAAATAGCGGTAACGCGCGAGGATTATTCGCAACCTCCGACAGTCGCAAACGGACGCTTTGTGAATTTGTAATCTGCAGCATCGAAGTGCGTTTAAGTATAAAGAGGTTTTAGAATATGTATATTTTAATAGGTGGTGTCAAGCGCCATGCGAACCAAGTGCACGTGTCACGGCGTGTCGGGCTCGTGCTCCGTGCGCACGTGTTGGCGCGCGTTGCCCGCGATGGCGCGCGTCGCCACGACGCTGGCGAGCGAGACCGCGCGCGCTGGCCCGCTCAAAGCGCACACCCGGCGACGCGCCCGCCCCCGCCCTCGACTCCGCTACGTCACGCCGAGCCCTGATTACTGCGAACCGGAACCCGCCGCTGGCTCCTTGGGCACGCATGGCCGGTGAGACAACCAGCATCCATACTTCCTTTATATTTTTAACATGTAACTTGTGTCTTTAATGTGCTTTGCCATTTTTACAAAATTGGCGAAACTCTCGACTTGAACTAGAGAAAAATATAAAATTAATTTTACAACTTATTTTCACGAGTACAGCACACATACTCATATTTGATATGATGATATATCGAGGTTCTGCCAACGTAGTAAACTTTCTGATTTTTTAACCAACTTCCAAAAAAAGAGGTTTCAATTCGCGTCTGTTTTTTTTTCTTATGTTTGTTACCTCATAAATGAAGACCAGGTGAACTGATTTTGATGATTGTTTTGATGATTGAAGCTAGCGCTTTCAAATAAAACAATCATCGTTCTGGAAATGGCATCAACTACAACAACATATAAGTCATAAATTTACAATAAGTATATGCGCGACAAATGGACGAATAACTCATTATCACACAAACAGATTTCAATGATTCATTTTTTATTTGAAACGATCTACATCAAGAGTAGTTTGATAAGAGTTTATTAATTCTGTTTCATTACATTCCTACAATAATTCGGAAATACAAAGAAGGTGTCCGCGCGTTTGATTTGATTTCAAGTCTGTTTCTGTTTTTGCTCCTAAATGAACTTGTTTTATGAGTCAAATTCATATTACAGCAACAATATGTGGTTTAACAGTAATCTGGTAACTTATGTGTCTTTATGTGTTGTTTCGATCGACCGGGATACGATCAGCTATATGCTATAGACATGCCTCATTTGCGTTCAGGAAGTGCAACGCGAGTCTGGGTGCGGCCGCGGGTGGGTGTGCGCGGCTCTGCTGTGGACGGGGGCGGCACGCCGTGCGCTCCAGCCGGCTCGAGCGCTGCCGCTGTCGCTACCACTGGTGCTGCCGCGTAGACTGCCAGCTCTGCCGCGTGACGTCCGAGGAACATTACTGTAACTGAACCAGGGAATGCGGCGACTCGCTAGATTCATCATCGTTATATCTATATTAGGTACTAACACATAGGACTTGATTTTTCAATTGCTGCTGCTATTACAGAAAAGTATACTTTGATGACATTGTGGTTTTTACGTCCCAGGCTACGTTTCTGACATCCGTATGGATCACGGTATATGTCGCCACGGAGAAACCGCCAGGGGTGATCAAACAAAAATGGACGTTAATTGCTTTTTTACGCTGGAAATCCAATACTCAAAAATGGTACATGTTACGTTCTACGATTTAAAAAATCTAATAAAAATGTTTGATAAATAAACACTAGAAGGATTCTAAATACAATTAAGCAGATATTATAATATTCTCAATTTACGCATTCTAATTTGTCTAGAACATTCCAAATTAAACACACTATGATTTGGAATTACACAAAAGGATTTTTATTGTTATTACACGTATAAATTTCTGAATAAGTCCATCAAAACCAAAGATAATTTTATAAATTCAAATATCCGAACCAAACGATAAATTAAATAACCTATCAACCTGCACATCCAAACAAACACACGAAACACTAGTCATTTCATTATAAGCCACAAAAATTGTTTCCTGTTAGATTATAAGCAGTTGACTGCATCAGTATTACACCAAAGATAACTTCAGTACTTATACGACATCAAAGCTGTGACGAGGGCGTTTTAATTCCTAACTCGTCGCTATAGAATAATATATATCTTGACAATAATGTGTTGTGTGTAGATGTTAAAGACTGTAGATTTAGGTGTAGCTGTAGTTATGTTCTCTATGGCTTTATGTATATAATGTATGCTTCTTATGAATTTTTAATTTATATAAATGTAATATAAACAGTAATGAGTAGATATGTTGACTGGATAATGATTGATATTTGATTAGTTTGATAACATGTACATAAAATCGGTACTTATGTTAACGGTGTTCTTTACCATATAATAATATTACATTATTGCTATGTAAAATAGTGTGTTTTGTGTAGAACTGTAGGTTTGAAAAATAAAAGAACTTAGTTTGACAAAAGTATTTTATTTTCCGCAAGCCGCTCACTTTACACAAAACTTTAATTATAAGTGAAATTTTGATACGCGTGCATTGTGATTTGTTTATTATCACTATGTTTCAAATTAAATAAAACTACGAACTTTTCGTTTGAGATCTCCAAACAATATTCAAAATTATTATGAGCAAAATTCTATGAGTACATTCGGGATGACACAAGGAATACAAAAATAAGTTCTAGCTAGCTTTAAAAAAATCATTTTCAGAGCTTAATTGCTAGAAATCACATCACTTATACTTACGGCAAAATTAATACCATAAACACTGGAAATGGCATCTCACAAAATTACTATAACAAAAAGGTAAAATACGCAAGTTGAGAATTAAAAAAAAAGTGTTTTTTTTTATTATTAATTGTATCACTATGATTATGATCATCGCTTCGGTAAGAAAAGAGTAACTCTCAATTTCTCATATTCACTCCTAAAACATTCAACAAAATTGAAATAACTAAATGTTCTAATTTTACAATTCAGTTCATCATAACTCTGTGTGCTCGTGTTCTTTACCTGAAAAATTAAAAACAACTTAAACAAATAATTCAATGTAATCTTTTGATATCATTAATATGTAGCGGCACGAAAACACTTTCAAATAATATGTTTTTTTCTATAAACGTCGTCCAAAACGAACGAACTCGCTAAAATATTTTGTACAATTCTCCCAAGCCACAAAACGTAAATTTAATCAATAGAAGGTCATAAGTTGAAAATATTCCACTATTATTCATGCCACTTCATTACAATTCCCTCGATAACTTGATAACGTATATTGGACCTCTGATCTCGAATATATGTACCGAGAGTTCTCGAATAAGATTCCGATATAAAGATTTTGCAACAGCTGTTTCCACTTCTCCTCGATCTACTGAGACAGAGAGGTAGAGAGGGCGTAGTCAATAGATTCATCGTGGCTAATGCTCGAGTGATTAGGCTCGACGTAAAAATAGTTATTCTTAGAAATCCATCTTCGACAGTACCAGGGGAACAGTTGCCTCCTGGGTTGATTACCAGGGTTAATGGGGTGATACCCCGAGGCCCGTACCTGCTAAGTTCATCGTACCTTGCAGATGTCCGCCTTGACTCGACTTGGGCACATGTGGTCTGGCCGTGTGGCTCCATACGCACCTTCTTGACCACATACAAGTTCCTTGACAAGGCCTTTCTTTATTACGCAACTCTTTCCGTAACGGAACTTTACGACGCAACACAACGCTGTCTCGCTCGACAGCGCCACGCGACTCCACGTGGTTCCTTCGCTTGTGTCAAGAGTGCTTGAACTCCCTGAACTTGAGGTAGTCGCCCTTTGAGGACTTTATATGTATAGAAAATAATAACGACCTGTATCGGGCACGGTGTCCTGGTGGTTGTCCTGCTCGTGGTCCGTGGCCTGGTACAGACCGCGACGTACGCGCGCCTGTAGCGCCTTCACCTCACCGTCGTACTCGCGCCACTCGGGCACGATGCGCATCGCCGCAGACAACTTGGCCTCCTTCGTCATTGGATTGTTGCACTGAAACACACAAAATATTGAATGAATGAATGAATATTCTTTATTGGGTAACAATTAAAAAACAAAATACATCACAGAAATAATAACTTTACAATTTTCACATTACACGAGGTCATTGCATGCGCAATGGGCGGTCTTATCGCTAAGAGCGATCTCTTCCACACAACCTTTGTATGGACAGAAACTTCGTCTAAAAATATTTTAGTGGGTCTGTGATTATATTTATTTTAATACAAAACAACAATATACATATAAATAAACAAACGTATTTATCAATATGTACACATACTATTAATAATAATAATGAATAAATATGCTGAACATACAACAAATACCTAAGTACATATTATTAAATATATTAATCAGCACGAAGAAATGCAAGCAATTTGCATAAATTGATAGTGACGGGAAAGGTTAAAGATCTAGAGATCCAAGCTTGAAGATGATCGGACCGGATCTCCGGACAACAATGTAGATACATTTAAACTCAGCAATATTAACTTACCAAATCAATCGTTTTTGCGTATTTCTTAGACTTGTCGTCACACCAAGTCTCGCACCAGAGCCACTCCTGAGGCAGCGACTTTATCGCCACTTGATGTATCATATTGTTCGGTAAATCTTGATCTGCAATGAGGCCCAGTTGTGTCACATAATTGTTTAAAAATAACATATTATCGCCCCATTTGCCAACAGCTTTTTAAAGGTTTTTTTTCTTGCAATAAAGCACGACTTTTGTCTATGCTCTTTTGTAATGTTCATGGATTGTTTACTTTATTTTTTTTAATAAGGGTGCTACTTCTACAGTTACTACATTTTTTTTTATAATGCCTGATTTTTGAAGGTTTGTGGACCTCGTATGTGTTATTTGAACCAATTAAGATATTTTTTTGTTTGAAAGAATTCGGTTGCAATTAGGCTCTTTTCCTGTATAAACATTGTAAGCATATAGCATCTCTCTTTGCTCAAAGCTCTTTTGGAAAAATGTTTGTTAATTGATATATTGGTAGGTTTATGACAATCTCACACATGACGACATGTGCACGGATATGGAAAAAGAAAATATAGCCAGAAACTTCGAAATGTAATAAAATATAGTAAATATAATAAAATATAGTAATAAAATATGTAAATATATGTAATGTACATGTACATCTAATGCAATGTTACAGGATGTACTTACCTAAGTTGGAAAGACTGTTGGGGTCCTGGCTCAGCGCCTGGTACTGTCCTCGTAGACGATCACCGGCCGCTATACGCCTAAAGCGCTTCAGATCCACCACGTACAGCGCGCTTATATGATAACTGCGTCCCTGCAAGTGGTTACGCCAGTAACCTTGCTTCCAGAATCTAATGTATATACATAGTAACATGGTTTTAAGATGAAAGTAGAAAAAATAATCCTAGACTGATATAAAAAAAATTTAAAAGATCATAGAATAACAAGACTAATTAGGTTATTAGAAAGGCGCATAAAGATACAGAAGACAATACGAAACAATCTAAACAGTTCGTTACGTTATAAAATTGCAGGAGTTACCTAAATCCTTCCATTTCTTTCCTGCTGTCACAGAATGGCGTATACCCGTATGGCGCTCCACCCAAATCCAATTCTACTAACTCCTTCAAATCTGCCCTAACGATCTGAAAAATTAAATAAATTCAATAAATAAGTTACGAAAAGTTATTTATCTCAACACATGACAAACGGTTCATAACACTTAAATCAATCAGTAACATAACTACCTGATCAGCATCGACGAAAATAATCTTCTTAACTTGCAGCGGGAACAACACGTCGAGGAACAGGATCTTGTAGCCCCAGATGGTGCGCTGCCGGTCACGCTGCCGCTGCAGCCAGCGCGGCCACTGGTATTGCACCAGTTCGTATTGGAAGCCATACTCTTGTGCCATATATGGCAATATATCCTAAAATAATATAGATAATTTACACAAGAATCACTTTAAAAGTATCATAGGATATTTTGAAAAGATCTTAAAACCAATGAAAGAGGGTTCGATATCAAAGATTCCATTTCGACTACAAACAAACTATAGTACATTATATAATAGTACATAATATGAAAGTATATTATATAATATAATAGGAAGCAATGAGAGAAGTGGATTGCCACTGTTGTCTGAAGTACTATATCTCTCATGCACACTCTATCATAAACACATAACCACCTAAGAACTAAATTCTTTAAATCCCCACCGATCTGAAGACTTTTTTTTTTCTTTTTTTTTTTAAAGAAAGCTAGCAATATTTCTTTTTTTTTCAGAAATATTACTAAAAATCTTGTTAACCATTCCAACTAAGCTTAAGCTTGTGCTAGGACATGGTTCACGGCAATAGTCGAATGGTGGATTCGAACCCACGACCTTACGATTCGCAGGCCGTACCCTAAGCCATTAGGCTATTGACTAGTTACATGTACAAATTATTTTTCATGCTTTATTACCTACCGTTAATTTGTCCCAATTAGATTTAATAAAACCATTCAAGTTTGCAAGTCAAGGTGTTGCTGCTTTACATATATAGAAATTCACTGTTGGTGGGAATAAAGATAATTTTCACACGACGAGATAACAGCGCATACGAATACGTGGCTTACCTTTTTACCTTAACGAGGAGGAAATCTTCAGAAAGATACCCGCCTTCTGGGGGGAAGGCGGCGGTTATGTCCAGGTTATGGCCAGCCGATGTCGCCTTCTTCCCGGGTCCACCTTAGCGGACGACAAAGGCCCCCACCCTTGTCGCCCAGTGAACCCGAGGCCCCTTTTAGTCGCCTTCTACGACAGGCAGGGGATACTGTAGTCTTATTCTTGAGAGTCCAGAACTACAGGGCTGGACGTGGCTTACCTACTAAAGGGACAGGAAGTCCATTGACACTTAAGAAGCGCAACGCAGAAGTATAACTATGTATACTTACTACTACTATACTATATATATATAACTATGAACGTGATAAGAAAAAATTGGTATTATCCAAAAGGTAATAAAATTACACGGAACTTCTAGACGAGATAAAAATGTTGAACATAGTATATCTTGTACTTTAAAGTACTTATGTGCAGTAGTAATTACGGAAGGTAGATTTTATAGAATAATAATAAAACCCACCTTAAGCGATGGGCTAAGATAGTTTTTGAGGAACCAGAATTTGACTGGCGACTTCGTGTGTTTGAGCACCGATAACATCATGATACGCAAGAAGCGCTCGTACAGGTGTCCCGACGCCACGGAGAACACGTTGATTGTTTCATCCTGCGTTTCTTGCTCCTCCCCTCCGCCGAATGAACTGTAACAAGTTATAATCAAATTTACTCTAACTTTACTTACGCTTATTTTGAGATTTTTTTTTTGTAATGAATGAATTGTAATTTTATTAAGTTGTGTTTTTTTTTTAATTTATTTGTGATTCTAAATAGTTAATGTGCCAAAATTATCAATTGCATGCGCGACTGCACACATGCGGAGGTATCCCTTCCACGTTTGGCTTAGCGGTAGAGTAATTTGTCGCAACCTATACCTGGCGATGGAGTTCCAAATGCCGCCCGCGTTGGGCTCGTCGTTGTCGGCGAGCAGGTCGAGGTGTTGCTTGTCGGCACGCTTGCTCACTCGCAGCTTGATCACGTGGCTTCGGAAAGAGCCCAGCAATACCTGGATATCCGAGTTGCCGGCCGTCGTCTCTGTGTTCTCGTGACTGACAACATTGTAAATAAATATAAGGTAAGGAACATAAGCAATTGCCATTTTCTATAGAAAAACTAAAACTATTTTAATGACACGTTTATATTTAAAGTATAGTTATTGGTTATATATAAATAAAGAATTTAAGGACCATCTTTAAACCTGAAGAGCAATCGCTGTCTAATTTTCACCCAGCTAATTACGTGCTGAGCACATCTACATTTTCTAGGCACATATTTCCAATTGTTTTTTTTTGTACAAGCAGGGTAGGATTCGATCCCCCAAAATCGAACCATACAGGCAAGGTGCATCTGCAAATGAAATCCTGTGGACTTTATGACTTACAAAAACATTTTGCACTCTCAATTTAGTTAGTTTACTCATATTAGTTTGATTGTGAGATGTGGGAGACTACAATATGTTCAAGAATTTTGTTGGAGATGGAAGGGCAGTAATTGTGGAAACGAACATCGAAAATTTATTGTACAGGTTTTTGGCATTATAATTAACTTTTCCAAAATATAACATTGTAGATTATTTCTATACATATACATAAAAAGAACACCAAAAGCTTACCCAACAATTTCATATATGTCATCAGAACGTCCCGGTCTTAGCCGCAATGTCCAAGCCCCAGGGTTGGCTTTCAACTGGAAGTAGCCAAGGTTGGCCATTACGATAGTGTCCATGAGCTCGGGCTGCTCGCGGCTGCCCAAGATCAGTTGTAATCCCCTAGGTGGTGTGCCCAGTGTAGTATCCCATGCATGGCCCTCCAGTAGTAGATACTCAAGTTCAAATTCACTGGAAGTATTTAATATTATTGGAGCATTGTATGTGATATAATGTAAGATTAATAAATGGAAGCCACTGTGCGTCATAATGTCTAATAGTGGATAGAGAAATAATTTTGAAAATTCTATGCTCTTTCTCCTGTAAAATTGAAAAAGATTGGATATTATAAATTATTACCTATGTACGAGTGAATCGACGTCCGCGAGGCGTATGTTGTCGAGGTCGTAGACAGAGCGCACGCACTCCACAAGCCAGTTGGGTGGTGTGCGCAGTTCTAGCGACAGCAGCGGTGCTTGTGGGAGACGAGAGAAGCGGGCCAGCGCTCCGCCAGTAGCGGCTCCTTGAGCATTAAACTGTAACTCCGGCTCCAGCACGTAGCGATAGAAACTGCGATCGAAATTAAGGGACATTCGAACATTAAGCACAAATTAGTCGAAACAAATATACATAATAAATAAATTAATAATAGGAAAATATATCCCCAACAGATGGCCGATGAGGCCGAAAAGTTCTCGATTGGAGACCACGGACCAGCAAGCGCAGTGTAGAACACCCGCAAGATGATCTGACGACCTCATAAAGGCACAGGACGCAGCTGGATGCGGGCCGCTTACAACCGGTCCTTTTGGAAATCGTTGGGGGAGGCCTATGCCCAGTATTGGATGTTTTACGGCTGAAATGATGATGATGATATCCCCAAAATTTACTAGATCCATGTTAGTATGTATGAAATAAGGCAATTTGTAATTTGAATAATTTGTTGCTAAAATATTTATAAAAAAATCCACACACCTTTTTAGTGGCATATCAGAATTCTTATCTTGAGGGTTGAGGAAGAGCTTAAGGCGGCAGTTGATGACGCGACGCAGCACCAAAAGTAATGGAGCGAGACGTTGTGCCGCTGTGGAAGCGGGGTCCAACACAGCGACCATCTGTTATGTAATTTACACATGGGTAACAAACACTGGGCTTCGGATTTGATGTGGTCGCCAACCATGACAGGCCTTGTTTTTATCGGGGGGGAAATTTTTAAAATATGGGGTATATTTTAAAGCCTTCCGAGTATTTCAGCGGCAGTTATATAAGATTTCTACTCACAATTTTTTTCTATTTTTTCCTATGATATTGATACAGTGACGGTACCGTCAGTAAGTTTTTCGTTATTTATAATTTGGATTCGCATCAAAACTAACCTCAACTGCTGCTTCGTCAACGTACAAAGGTGCCAGCTCAATAAGGGAGTGTTCAGTGCGGAGCCCTACAGGCAATGGGGTTCTTGCTTTGGGACTACGTGCTGCGAGTACTGATATGACCTTCAAATAGTTGTCTGGTGACAGCTCGGGTATTTCCTCATCTATGGAAGAAAATTAAATTGAAATGTTTACAAAGTCCAAACATTAAACGACAAAACCAATTAATAATTTGGCCTCGCATTGATTTATATCATCCATATTTCCCTATAGACAATTTTGCACTATGGCACTTAATTATGCCATAGACCCACCGGGGTAGGGTAGGGTAGGGTAGACAGAGATTATGGATTTTCATTTTCGATGGTCCTAGCACACCTTGCACAACCATACATCTTTTTTATTTTAACATTTTTTTGACACGTAAATGACTGTACATAATAGAAGTATAATTGCATACTATAAGCTGAATGTAAAATTTATACCTATAACATCATCATCAAGGATATCGTTCTTAATTATAGTTTTTTTCTTGAGGAGCACTTCGCCAATTTTGTCACCGTAAGCTTGAGTACTGAATCTGGGAAATAAACGGAAATATATTTATGTACAAATGTAATTGTAAATATACCAGTATAAGGTATGAAGAATGTAAGTTAAATATCGGAATAATATACAACAGTTCTTTGATCCCTAACACATCACAGTGAAATCATATTGTGAAATCTGTTTGACCTTTTCTTTCTGTTTTTTGCCTTAGAAGTATCGAAATATCGATAAAATCGACTATATCGATAGTTTAAATTTTTGTTATAGTCGAAAAATCCAACGTCGCAAAATCTTCGGTGCTCTTTACCGACTCTGTAGTCTCATTCACTGCACAAACTTAAACATAGACTTTAAACAAAGTAACTTGTCTTCATAAATTGATTTTAATGATTAAGGAAACTACTATTATATTAAAATCTTAAAATTACGTCAGTATTAGAAAAAAGACTTTAATAGGAATTATAATCTCTTCAATTAGAAGCTTAGGACATTTCAGAATATATCTGACCTGTCCAACAACTGGAAGTCGTCTAATGAAAATACGTCGGCATCCGCGAAAGGGCCAATAAGGCGTGCGTTGTGCACGATGGCGCGCTCGCTCGCGCGTACTTTCAACCCGCGCGCACAGCACTCGAGCCGCCTTCAACACCCACTCTTGCTTGTTCAGTGCTGGTACCAACTCTGGCTGAAATGAGAATATTTAATGTATTTTACCACATTGACTCTTGTGGAAAGTGATAAGACTTGTCTACCACACTCTAATAGAGTAAAAAGTTATAAACTAAACGTTTATGACTTATTTATAAAGTTAAAGAAAGAAAAAAAACACTGTAAACTAAACTCAACTCACCTTTATATATAAAGACTTAACTCACTGTTGGGCGCAGGCCTTCTCTGTAAAGAGAGTAGGGCGGGCATAGACCGCCACGCGGCCCTAGGGCGGATTAACAGACTTCACATGTCTTAGAAAAATTTTCTAAGAGATGTAGATTTCCTCACGATTTTTTCCTTGACGAGCGCGTGGTTAATCGCGTTGGGTTGCTAGCGTACCATCATGCAACTTGAGCTAACCCTCCGGACACTGAGCTACCACAGCTCTTATGACTTATTTAAATAAGAATAATTACACCAGCCACAAAATGCCTTTAATTTTATTGGTACAATGACATTTATCGACAACATGCTGGTCACACAGAGAGGGAGGAGGAGATTGAGGGCAAAGGTTCCTTCTTTTACATGTCTCTTACATATTTATTGGTCATTAGTACTTCCAATCTGCATATACATTCTTCTGGAAGCATGCTTTTCATAATTTTGGATCCAATATACTCTTTCAAGGCACACTTTTCCATTTTGCTTTACTAGTAATAATGTGTTTCATCTCACTGCCAATCAACATCTAATCTATCTCATACCATATCTACAACGAATTTTCTTATTGGTCGTGGAAGTTTATCGTTTCAGATGGAATGCCTTATTATCATTTAATTTTTAATATTTTGATGAACTGAGGGACTTTTTGCCACCGAAATATCATTATATAACTAAATGTTCTATACCAGTATTTCACAGTCCTTGCGCTCGTGACAGCCCTCGTCCTCCAGCAGTCTTGAGACGTATTTGAGTGGCCTGCAGGCTCCAGCACTGCAGCGCCGCCAGCGCCACTTTATTGAGCGACTGGTCTGCTGATCCACCCTCAACATTCGGTATGAACGCCACACGCACACCACCGGTTTCTTTCTAATAAATCCAAATGTAGATTAAATAGAGTATTTGTATACTAAAATACAAACCTTAAAGGTTATAAAAAAACGTACCATAAATGTTAAAGCATTTCTTAAGAGATCTCTAGATTCCTTCTGTTAAGATCTCCGATGACCCAAGTTGTTTGTGTTATTTTGTCAGGTTTTCCAGGCTTTAAGAAATATTTCAAAATCGGTAAAGCAGTGGCCAAAGCGTCACGACCTGTGGAATAATTTTTTGAAAGATCCCTTAAATAATAATTTATTCTGTCGCATTTTATTAGTTATAAATATCAAGTTATTTTTAAGACACATATAAACAATACAAACTCATAATTAATAATATGCCAGAAAATAGATAATCAATATACCTGTCAAGTGTAACAGCTTATGTAGTTTATCTTCACTGAACAATTCTGGCGGAGAAGGCACTCCAGATAGATCTAGAAATTGCGATGATTCAGATGCCAAAACCCGACGGTTTAACCTGCAAATAATAGCGAACAAACATTAAAAAGGTAGAAATATATTTTTGAATTGAAAATATACAACTATTTTATAGAAATTTCTTTTTCTATAAAATACTTGCTCCCACAATCATTTATAATTTTAAATTTCAGAAGCAGTGCAAGGTGCATACATAAAGGTAAACAGCCCATACCACCACTTCAACAACAGCTCTAATCACATTGCAGAAATGTGTAGTGATATTTATGAACATAAATAGCTATGTAAATATTTTGCTTTGTGTAAAGATTATTATACTATGGTTTCCATTTATAAATGTGTAGGGAATTTTTCACGAAGTTTTTTTTATTAAATGGGGAAAATGAGATTTTATCAACTTTTTTTTTAATAATTGCTATATTTTTTCAATACTACATTCACCTATCACTGTCATGGTATTTTAATACTCTAATTCTAATATTACAAATACTGAACAACACAACCAAACACTGTTTTTTTTTTTGACGAAATCAAACAAATTAGCTGACGAAGCAGACTTTTACTACTCAGGTCGCTTAGCCTTAACCTCTATTCGTAGTATACAAGGGTCCCGGCGGTGAAGTCTAACGGACGAAGCTTGGGCGTTTGCTATTTCACGGATAAACTAAAGGACATTCTAAACCTAAACTAACTTTGGAGTGCCAATTCAGGAAGCGTTGCTGGTCGTGCTGCATGGCCGAAGAAACTTCATCAAAATAACGAAACAACATCTAACATCTTACTAACACACCTAACATCTAAGGGACTGGGCCTGCCCATAAAATAGCGGTATTGCCAAAGAATTATTCGCAACCTCCGACAGTCGCAAACGGACGCTTTGTGAATTTGTAATCTGCAGCATCGAAGAGCGTTTAAGTATAAAGAGGTTTTAGAATATGTATATTTTATTAGGTGGTGTCAAGCGCCATGCGAACCAAGTGCACGTGTCACGGCGTGTCGGGCTCGTGCTCCGTGCGCACGTGTTGGCGCGCGTTGCCCGCGATGGCGCGCGTCGCCACGACGCTGGCGAGCGAGACCGCGCGCGCTGGCCCGCTCAAAGCGCACACCCGCCGACGCGCCCGCCCCCGCCCTCGACTCCGCTATGTCACACCGAGCCCTGATTACTGTGAACCGGAACCCGCCGCTGGCTCCTTGGGCACGCATGGCCGGTGAGACAACCAGCATCCATACTTCCTTTATATTTTTAACAGTGTAACTTGTGTCTTTAATGTGCTTTGACATTTTTACAAAATTGGCGAAACTCTCGATTTGAACTAGAGAAAAATATAAAATTAATTTTGCAACTTATTTTTACCAATACAGCACACATACTCATATTTGATATGATGATATATCGAGGTTCTACCAACGTAGTAAACTTTCTGATTTTTTAACCAACTTCAAAAAAAGAGGTTTCAATTGGCGTCTGTTTTTTTTTTCTTATGTTTGTTACCTCATAAATGAAGACCAGGTGAAGTGATTTTGACGATTGTTTTGATGATTGAAGCTAGCGCTTTCAAATAAAACAATCATCGTTCTGGAAATGGCATCAACTACAACAACATATAAGTCATAAATTTACAATAAGTATGTGCGCGACAATGGACGAATAACTCATTATCACACTAATAGATTTCAATGATTCATTTTTATTTGAAAAGATCTATTTCAAGAGTAGTTTGATAAGAGTTTATTCATTCTGTTTCATTACATTTCTACAATAATTCGGAAATACAAAGAAAACGTCCGCGTATTAAAGGGGTTTGATTTGATTTCAAGTCTGTGTCTGTTTTGCTCCTAAATGCACTTGTTTTATGAGTCAAATTCATATTACAGCAACAATTTGTGGTTTAACAGTAATCTGGAAATTTATGTGTCTTCATAAGTTGTTTCGATCGACCGGGAGACGATCAGCTATGTGCTATAGACATGCCTCGTTTGCGTTCAGGAAGTGCAACGCGAGTCTGGGTGCGGCCGCGGGTGGGTGCGCGCGGCTCTGCTGTGGACGGGGGCGGCACGCCGTGCGCTCCAGCCGACTGGAGCGCTGCCGCTGTCGCTACCACTGGTGCTGCCGCGTAGACTGCCAGCTCTGCCGCGTGACGTCCGAGGAACATTACTGTAACTGAACCAGGGAATGCGGCGACTCGCTAGATTCATCATCGTTATATCAGATTAGGTACTAACACATAGGACTTGTTTTTTCAATTGCTGCTGCTATTACAGAAATGTATACTTTGATGACATTGTGGTTGTTACCTTTAACGTCCCAGGCTACGTTTCTGACATCCGTATGGATCACGGTATATGTCGCCACGGAGAAACCGCCAGGGGAGATCAAACAAAAATGGACGTTGATTGCTTTTTTTCGCTGGAAACCCAATACTCAAAAATGGTACATATTACGTTCTACGATTTAAAAAATCTAATAAAAATGTTTGATAAGTAAACACTAGAAGGATTCTAAATACAACTAAGCAGATACTATAATATTCTCAATTTACGCATTCTAATTTGTCTAGAACATTCCAAATTAAACACACTATGATTTGGAATTACACAAAAGGATTTTTATTGTTATTACACGTATAAGTTTCTAAATAAGTCCATCAAAACCAAAGATAATTTTATAAATGCAAATATCCGAACCAAACGATAAATTAAATAACCTATCAACCTGCACATCCAAACAAACACACGAAACACTAGTCATTTCATTATAAGCCACAAAAATTGTTTCCTGTTAGATTATAAGCAGTTGACTGCATCAGTATTACACCAAAGATAACTTCAGTACTTATACGACATCAAAGTTGTGACGAGGGCGTTTTAATTCCTAACTCGTCGCTATAGAATAATATATATCTTGACAATAATGTGTTGTGTGTAGACGTTAAAGACTGTAGATTTAGGTGTAGCTGTAGTTATGTTCTCTATGGCTTTATGTATATAATGTACGCTTCTTATGAATTTTTAATTTATATAAATGTAATATAAACAGTAATGAGTAGATATGTTGACTGGATAGTGATTGATATTTGATTAGTTTGATAACATGTACATAAAATCGGTACTTATGTTAACGGTGTTCTTTACCATATAATAATATTACATTATTGCTATGTAAAATAGTGTGTTTTGTGTAGAACTGTAGGTTTGAAAAATAAAAGAACTTAGTTTGACAAAAGTATTTTATTTTCCGCAAGCCGCTCACTTTACACAAAACTTTAATTATAAGTGAAATTTTGATACGCGTGCGTTGTGATTTGTTTATTATCACTATGTTTCAAATTGAATAAAACTACGAACTTTTCGTTTGAGATCTCCAAACAATATTCAAAATTATTATGAGCAAAATTCTATGAGTACATTCGGGATGACACAAGGAATACAAAAATAAGTTCTAGCTAACTTTAAAAAAATCATTTTCAGAGCTTAATTGCTAGAAATCACATCACTTATACTTACGGCAAAATTAATACCATAAACACTGGAAATGGCATCTCACAAAACTACTATAACAAAAAGGTAAAATACGCAAGTTGAGAATTAAAAAAAAAGTGTTTTTTTTTATTATTAATTGTATCACTATGATTATGATCATCGCTTCGGTAAGAAAAGAGTAACTCTCAATTTCTCATATTCACTCCTAAAAACATTCAACAAAATTGAAATAACTAAATGTTCTAATTTTACAATTCAGTTCATCATAACTCTGTGTGCTCGTGTTCTTTACCTGAAAAAAATTAAAAAAATAACTTAAACAAATAATTCAATGTAATCTTTTGATATCATTAATATGTAGCGGCACGAAAACACTTTGAAATAATATGTTTTTTTTTCTATAAACGTCGTCCAAAACGAACGAACTCGTTAAAATATTTTGTACAATTCTCCCAAGCCACAAAACGTAAATTTAATCAGTAGAAGGTCATAAGTTGAAAATATTCCACTATTATTCATGCCACTTCATTACAATTCCCTCGATAACTTGATAACGTATATTGGACCTCTGATCTCGAATATATGTACCGAGAGTTCTCGAATAAGATTCCGATATAAATATTTTGCAACAGCTGTTTCCTCTTCTCCTCGATCTACATCTCAACTGAGACAGAGAGGTAGAGAGGGCGTAGTCGATAGATTTATCGTGGCTAATGCTCGAGTGATTAGGCTCGACATAAAAATAGTTTTTCTTATAAATCCATCTTCAACAGTACCAGGGGAACAGTTGCCTCCTGGGTTGATTACCAGGGTAATGGGGTGATACCCCGAGGCCCGTACCTGCAAAGTTCATCGTACAGCGCCACGCGACTCCACGTGGTTCCTTCGCTTGTATCAAGAGTGAGAACTCCCTGAACTTGAGGTAGTCGCCCTTTGAGGACTTTATATGTATAGAAAATAATAACGACCTGTATCGGGCACGGTGTCCTGGTGGTTGTCCTGCTCGTGGTCCGTGGCCTGGTACAGTCCGCGACGTACGCGCGCCTGTAGCGCCTTCACCTCACCGTCGTACTCGCGCCACTCGGGCACGATGCGCATCGCCGCAGACAACTTGGCCTCCTTCGTCATTGGATTGTTGCACTGAAACACACAAAATATTGAATGAATGAATGAATATTCTTTATTGGGTAACAATTAAAAAACAAAATACATCACAGAAATAATAACTTTACAATTTTCACATTACACGAGGTCATTGCATGCGCAATGGGCGGTCTTATCGCTAAGAGCGATCTCTTCCAAACAACCTTCCATACAGTCCATACAGGACAGAAACTTCGTCTAAAAAATATTTTAGTGGGTATGTGATTATATTTATTTTAATACAAAACAACAATATACATATAAATAAACATACGAATTTATCAATATGTACACATACTATTAATAATAATAATGAATAAATATGCTGAACATACAACAAATACCTAAGTACATATTATTCAATATATTAATCAGCATGAAGAAAATGCAAACAATTTGCAAAATTGATAGTGACGGAAAGGTTAAAGATCTAGAGATCCAAGCTAGAAGATGATCGGACCGGATCTCCGGACAACAATGTAGATACATTTAAACTCAGCAATATTAACTTACCAAATCAATCGTTTTGCGTATTTCTTAGACTTGTCGTCACACCAAGTCTCGCACCAGAGCCACTCCTGAGGCAGCGACTTTATCGCCACTTGATGTATCATATTGTTCGGTAAATCTTGATCTGCAATGAGACCCAGTTGTGTCACATAATTGTTTAAAATAACATATTATCACCCCCATTTGCCAACAGCTTTTAAAGGTTTTTTTCTTTCAATAAAGCACAACCACAGACTTGTGTCCATGCTCTTTGTAATGTTCTTGGATTGTTTACTTTATTTTTTTTAATAAGGGTGCTACTTCTACAGTTACTACATTTTTTTTTATAATGCCTGATTTTTGAAGGTTTGTGGACCTCGTATGTGTTATTTGAACCAATATAGATATTTTTTTGTTTGAAAGAATTCGGTTGCAATTAGGCTCTTTTCCTGTATAAACATTGCAAGCATATACCACCTCGAGTTTCGAGGAAAAAAAAGCTCTTTTGGAAAAATGTTTGTTAATTGATATATTGGTAGGTTTATAACAATCTCACACATGTGCACAGATATGGAAAAAGAAAATATAGGCGCCAGAACTTCGAAATGTAATAAAATATAGTAAATATAGTAATAAAATATGTAAATATATGTAATGTACATGTACATCTAATGCAATGTTACAGGATGTACTAACCTAAGTTGGAAAGACTGTTGGGGTCCTGGCTCAGCGCCTGGTACTGTCCTCGTAGACGATCACCGGCCGCTATACGCCTAAAGCGCTTCAGATCCACCACGTACAGCGCGCTTATATGATAACTGCGTCCCTGCAAGTGGTTACGCCAGTAACCTTGCTTCCAGAATCTAATGTATATACATAGTAACATGGTTTTAAGATGAAAGTAGAAAAAATAATCCTAGACTGATATAAAAAGAATTAAAAGATCATAGAATAACAAGACTAATTAGGTTATTAGAAAGGCGCATAAAGATACAGAAGACAATACGAAACAAAAACAATCTAAACAGTTTGTTACGTTATACAATTGCAGGAGTTACCTAAATCCTTCCATTTCTTTCCTGCTGTCACAGAATGGCGTATACCCGTATGGCGCTCCACCCAAATCCAATTCTACTAACTCCTTCAAATCTGCCCTAACGATCTGAAAAATTAAATGAATTCAAAAAATAAGTTACCAAAAGTTATTTATCTCAACACATGACAAACGGTTCATAACACTAACCTGATCAGCATCGACGAAAATAATCTTCTTAACTTGCAGCGGGAACAACACGTCGAGGAACAGGATCTTGTAGCCCCAGATGGTGCGCTGCCGGTCACGCTGCCGCTGCAGCCAGCGCGGCCACTGGTATTGCACCAGTTCGTATTGGAAGCCATACTCTTGTGCCATATATGGCAATATATCCTAAAATAATATAGATCATTTACACAAGAATCACTTAAAAAGTATCATAGGATATTTTGAAAAGATCTTAAAACCAATGAAAGAGGGTTCGATATCAAAGATTCCATTTCGACTACAAACAAACTATAGTACATTATATAATAGTACATAATATGAAAGTATATTATATAATATAATAGGAAGCAATGAGAGAAGTGGATTGCCACTGCTGTCTGAAGTACTATATCTCTCATGCACACTATGATAAACACATAACCACCTAAGAACTAAATTCTTTAAATCTCCACCGATCCGAAGACTAGTTACATGTACAAATTATTTTTCATGCTTTATTACCTACCGTTAATTTGTCCCAATTAGATTTAATAAAACCATTCAAGTTTGCAAGTCAAGGTGTTGCTGCTTTACATATATAGAAATTCACTGTTGGTGGGAATAAAGATAATTTTCACACGACGAGATAACAGCGCATACGAATATGTGGCTTACCTTTTTACCTTAACGAGGAGGAAATCTTCAGAAAGATACCCCGCCTTCTGGGGGGAAGGCGGCGGTTATGTCCAGGTTATGGCCAGGCGATGTCGCCTTCTTCCCGGGTCCACCTTAGCGGACGACAAAGGCCCCCACCCTTGTCGCCCAGTGAACCCGAGGCCCCTTTTAGTCGCCTTCTACGACAGGCAGGGGATACCGTAGTCTTATTCTTGAGAGACCAGAACTACAGGGCTGGACGTGGCTTACCTACTAAAGGGACAGGATTGACTTAAGAAGCGCAACGCAGAAGTATACCATATACCATATACCATATATAAGTACCAAAAGGTAATAAAATTACACGGAACTTCTAGACGAGATAAAAATTTTGAACATAGTATGTCTTGAACTTAGTGCTTATGTGCAGTAATAATTACGGTAGGTAGATTTTATAGAATAATAATAAAACCCACCTTAAGCGATGGGCTAAGATAGTTTTTGAGGAACCAGAATTTGACTGGCGACTTCGTGTGTTTGAGCACCGATAACATCATGATACGCAAGAAGCGCTCGTACAGGTGTCCCGACGCCACGGAGAACACGTTGATTGTTTCATCCTGCGTTTCTTGCTCCTCCCCTCCGCCGAATGAACTGTAACAAGTTATAATCAAATTTACTCTAACTTTACTTACGCTTATTTTGAGATTTTTTTTTTTTTTGTAATTTTATTAAGTTGTGTTTTTTTTTTAATTTATTTGTGATTCCAAATAGTTAATGTGCCAAAATTATCAATTGCATGCGCGACTGTACACATGCGGAGGTATCCCTTCCACGTTTGGCTTAGCGGTAGAGTAATTTGTCGCAACCTATACCTGGCGATGGAGTTCCAAATGCCGCCCGCGTTGGGCTCGTCGTTGTCGGCGAGCAAGTCGAGGTGTTGCTTGTCGGCACGCTTGCTCACTCGCAGCTTGATTACGTGGCTTCGGAAAGAGCCCAGCAATACCTGGATATCCGAGTTGCCGGCCGTCGTCTCTGTGTTCTCGTGACTGACAACATTGTAAATAAATATAAGGTAAGGAACATAAGCAATTGCCATTTTCTATAGAAAAACTAAAACTATTTTAATGACACGTTTATATTTAAAGTATAGGTATTGGTTATATATAAATAAAGAATTTAAGGACCATCTTTAAACCTGAAGAGCAATCGCTGTCTAATTTTCACCCAGCTAATTACGTGCTGAGCACATCTACATTTACTAGGCACATATTTGCAATTGTTTTTTTTTGTACAAGCAGGGTAGGATTCGATCCCCCAAAATCGAACCATACAAGCAAGGTGCATCTGCAAAAAAAATCCTGTGGACTTTATGACTTACAAAAACATTTTGCACTTTCAAAACATTAGTTTGATTGTAAGATGTGGGAGACTACTATTTGATCAAGAATTTAGTTGCGGATGGAAGGGCAGTAAATGTGGGCTAGCAAACGAAAATCGAAAATTTATTGTACAGGGTTTTTGGCATTATAATTAACTTTTCCAAAATATAACATTGTAGATTATTCCTATACAAATACATAAAAAGAACACCAAAAGCTTACCCAACAATTTCATATATGTCATCAGAACGTCCCGGTCTTAGCCGCAATGTCCAAGCCCCAGGGTTGGCTTTCAACTGGAAGTAGCCAAGGTTGGCCATTACGATAGTGTCCATGAGCTCGGGCTGCTCGCGGCTGCCCAAGATCAGTTGTAATCCCCTAGGTGGTGTGCCCAGTGTAGTATCCCATGCATGGCCCTCCAGTAGTAGATACTCAAGTTCAAATTCACTGGAAGTATTTAATATTATTGGAGCATTGTATGTGAAATAATGTAAGATTAATAAATGAAACCACTGTGCGTCATAATGTCATATAGTGGATAGAGAAATAATTTTGAAAATTCTATGCTCTTTCTTCTGTAAAATTGAAAAGATTGATATTATAAATTATTACCTATGTACGAGTGAATCGACGTCCGCGAGGCGTATGTTGTCGAGGTCGTAGACAGAGCGCACGCATTCCACAAGCCAGTTGGGTGGTGTGCGCAGTTCTAGCGACAGCAGCGGTGCTTGTGGGAGACGAGAGAAACGGGCCAGCGCTCCGCCAGTAGCGCCTCCTTGAGCATTAAACTGTAACTCCGGCTCCAGCACGTAGCGATAGAAACTGCGATCGAAATTAAGGGACATTCGAACATTAAGCACAAATTAGTCGGAACAAATATACATAATAAATAAATTAATAATAGGAAAATATATCCCCAACAGATGGCCGATGAGGCCGAAAGTTCTCGATTTGAGACCACGGACCAGCAAGCGCAGTGTAGAACACCCGCAAGATGATCTGACGACCTCATAAAGGCGCAGGACGCAGCTGGATGCGGGCCGCTTACAACAGGTCCTTTTGGAAATCTTTGGGGTAGGCCTATGTCCAGCAGTGGATGTTTTAAGGCTGAAATGATGATGATGATATCCCCAAAATTTACTACATACATGTTAGTATGTATGAAATAAGGCAATTTGTAATTTGAATAATTTGTTGCTAAAATATTTATAAAAAAATCCACACACCTTTTTAGTGGCATATCAGAATTCTTATCTTGAGGGTTGAGGAAGAGCTTAAGGCGGCAGTTGATGACGCGACGCAGCACCAAAAGTAATGGAGCGAGACGTTGTGCCGCTGTAGAAGCGGGGTCCAGCACAGCGACCATCTGTTATGTAATTTACACATGGGTAAACACTGGGCTTCGAATTTGATGTGGTCGCCAACCATGACAGGCCTTGTTTTTATCGGGGGGGAAATTTTTAAAATATGGGGTATATTTTAAAGCCTTCCGAGTATTTCAGCGGCAGTTATGTAAGATTTCTACTCACAATTTTTTTCTATTTGATATTGATACAGTGACGGAACCGTCAGTAAGATTTTCGTTATTTATAATTTGGATTAGCATCAAAACTAACCTCAACCGCTGCTTCGTCAACGTACAAAGGTGCCAGCTCAATAAGGGAGTGTTCAGTGCGGAGCCCTACAGGCAATGGGGTTCTTGCTTTAGGACTGCGTGCTGCGAGTACTGATATGACCTTCAAATAGTTGTCTGGTGACAGCTCGGGTATTTCCTCATCTATGGAAGAAAATTAAATTGAAATGTTTACAGAGTCCAAACATTAAACGACAAAACCAATTAATAATTTGGCCTCGCATTGATTTATATCATCCATATTTCCCTATAGACAATTTTGCACTATGGCACTTAATTATGCCATAGACCCACCGGGGTAGGGTAGACAGAGATTATGGATTTTCATTTTCGATGGTCCTAGCACACCTCCTTCGCTTCTTGCAAAACCATACATCTTTTTTATTTTAACATTTTTTTTGACACGTAAATGACTGTACATAATAGAAGTATAATTGCATACTATAAGCTGAATGTAAAATTTATACCTATAACATCATCATCAAGGATATCGTTTTTAATTATAGTTTTTTTCTTGAGGAGCACTTCGCCAATTTTGTCACCGTAAGCTTGTGTACTGAACCTGGAAATAAACGGAAATATATTTATATACAAATGTAATTGTAAATATACCAGTATAAGGTATGAAGTATGTAAGTTAAATATCGGAATAATATACTACAGTTCTTTGATCCCTAACACATCACAGTGCAATCATATTGTGGAATCTGTTTGACCTTTTCTTTTTGTTTTTTGCCTTAAAAGTATCGAAATATTGATAAAATCGACTATATCGAAAGTTTAAATTTTTGTTATAGTCGAAAAATTCAACGTCGCAAAATCTTCGGTGCTCTTTACCGACTCATTCACTCAGTCTCATTCACTGCACAAACTTAAACATAGACTTTACACAAAGTAACTTGTCTTCATAAATTGATTTTAATGATTAAGAAAACTACTATTATATTAAAATCTTAAAATTACGTCAGTATTAGAAAAAAGACTTTAATAGGAATTATAATCTCTTCAATTAGAAGCTTAGGACATTTCAGAATATATCTGACCTGTCCAACAACTGGAAGTCGTCTAATGAAAATACGTCGGCATCCGCGAAAGGGCCAATAAGGCGTGCGTTGTGCACGATGGCGCGCTCGCTCGCGCGTACTTTCAACCCGCGCGCGCACAGCACTCGAGCCGCCTTCAACACCCACTCTTGCTTGTTCAGTGCTGGTACCAACTCTGGCTGAAATGAGAATATTTAATGTATTTTACCACATTGACTCTTGTGGAAAGTGATAAGACTTGTCTACCACACTCTAATAGAGTAAAAAGTTATAAACTAAACGTTTATGACTTATTTATAAAGTTAAAGAAAGAAAAAAAACACTGTAACCTAAACTCAACTCACCTTTATATATAAAGACTTAACTCACTGTTGGGCGCAGGCCTTCTCTGTAAAGTGAGTAGGGCGGGCATAGACCGCCACGCGGCCCTAGTGCGGATTAACAGACTTCACATGTCTTAGAAAAATTTTCTAAGAGATGTAGATTTCCTCACGATTTTTTCCTTGACGAGCGCGTGGTTAATCGCGTTGGGTTGCTAGCGTACCATCATGCAACTTTTTTTTTTTTTTTTTTTTTTTGTTGACGGGGAGGAAATCTTCACAAAAGATAATTCTGCCTTCTGGGGAAGGCGGCGGTTATGTGGGGATCTTACCCACTAAAACCTCCCCGGTGGCCCTTTCCTCGGTGCATGACGAGGGGCTCCGGGATCTCACGTGGAACGCACCGGAGCCCTCTGCACTGTGCTCAAGGAGAGCACGTCCTGGGAGGTTACCCTCCTCCCCTGTGCCTCAGAGCGAAAGGCGACACGGGCCAGCCGATGTCGCCTTCTTCCCGGGTCCACTTTGGTGGACGACGCAGGCCCCCACCCTTGTCGCCCAGTGAACCCGAGGCCCCTTTTAGTCGCCTTGTACGACAGGCAGGGGATACCGTAGTCTTATTCTTGAGAGCCCAGAACTACAGGGCTGAAACCATCATGCAACTTGAGCTAACCCTCCGGACACTGAGCTACCACAGCTCTTATGACTTATTTAAATAAGAATAATTACACCAGCCACAAAATGCCTTTAATTTTATTGGTACAATGACATTTATCGACAACATGCTGGTCACACAGAGAGGGAGGAGGAGATTGAGGGCAAAGGTTCCTTCTTTTACATGTCTCTTACATATTTATTGGTCATTAGTACTTCCAATCTGCATATACATTCTTCTGGAAGCATGCCTTTCATAATTATGGATCCAATATACTCTTTCAAGGCACACTTTTCCATTTTGCTTTACTAGTAATAATGTGTTTCATCTCACTGCCAATCAACATCTAATCTATCTCATACCATATCTACAACGAATTTTCTTATTGGTCGTGGAAGTTTATCGTTTCAGATGGAATGCCTTATTATCATTTAATTTTTAATATTTTGATGAACTGAGGGACTTTTTGCCACCGAAATATCATTATATAACTAAATGTTCTATACCAGTATTTCACAGTCCTTGCGCTCGTGACAGCCCTCGTCCTCCAGCAGTCTTGAGACGTATTTGGTGGCCTGCGCAGGCTCCAGCACCGCAAGCGCCGCCAGTGCCACTTTATTGAGCGACTGGTCTGCTGATCCACCCTCAACATTCGGTATGAACGCCACACGCACACCACCGGTTTCTTTCTAATAAATCCAAATGTAGATTAAATAGAGTATTTGTATACTAAAATACAAACCTTAAAGGTTATAAAAAAAACGTACCATAAATGTTAAAGCATTTCTTAAGAGATCTCTAGACTCCTTCTTGTTAAGATCTCCGATGACCCAAGTTGTTTGTGTTATTTTGTCAGGTTTTCCAGGCTTTAAGAAATATTTCAAAATCGGTAAAGCAGTGGCCAAAGCGTCACGACCTGTAAAATAAATTTTTGAAAGATCCCTTAAATAATTATTTATTCTGTCGCATTTTATTAGTTATAAATATATTATATCAAGTTATTTTTAAGATACATACAAACAATACAAACTCATAATTAATAATATGCCAGAAAATAGATAATGAATATACCTGTCAAGTGTAACAGCTTATGTAGTTTATCTTCACTGAACAATTCTGGCGGAGAAGGCACTCCAGATAGATCTAGAAATTGCGATGATTCAGATGCCAAAACCCGACGGTTTAACCTGCAAATAATAGCGAACAAACATTAAAAAGGTAGAAATATATTTTTGAATTGAAAATATACAACTATTTTATAGAAATTTCTTTTTCTATAAAATACTTTTATAAATTTTAATCATTTATAATTTTTAAATTTCAGAAGCAGTGCAAGGTGCATACATAAAGGTAAACAGCCCATACCACCACTTCAACAACAGCACTAATCACAATGCAGAAATGTGTAGTGATATTTATGAACATAAATAGCTATGTAAATATTTTGTTTTGTGTAAAGATTATCATACTATGGTTTTCATTTGTAAATATGTGAAATATTTTCACGAATTTTTTATCCTTTTTTTTAATAATTGCTATATTTTTTCAATACTACATCCACCTATCACTGAGTCATGGTATTTTAATACTCTAATTCTAATATTACAAATACTGAACAACACAACCAAACACTGTTTTTTTTTGACGAAATCAAACAAATTAGCTGACGAAGCAGACTTTTACTACTCAGGTCGCTTAGCCTTAACCTCTATTCGTAGTATACAAGGGACCCGGCGGTGAACGGACGAAGCTTGGGCGGTTGCTTTTTACGGATAAACTAAAGGACATTCTAAACCTAAACTAACGTTGGAGTGCCAAATCAGGAAGCGTTGTTGCTGGTCGTGCTGCATGGCCGAAGAAACTTCATCAAAATAACGAAACAACATCTAACATTTTACTAACACACCTAACATCTAAGGGACTGGGCCTGCCCATAAAATAGCGGTATTGCCAAAGAATTATTCGCAACCTCGTCGTCCGGATCGTAGAGAACGTATCCCATCCTCCGGGCGACGCAACGAAATTTAGTTGGCTTGTTAGTGGCGGCACTTACAAGAACTTTATTTGAATGTTTGGTGGCAGTCTTGAAAAACTGCTGATTAGTTACAGATTGTAGTTAGTGAGTAAGCAATAATAAATTACCTGGGCATTATATGCGACTGCTTCATAAGATGGTCCATAGCGTCGTCCGAGTCAGTGATCTCTGAACGAAAAACGGCTCGCTGCAGCCTGGCCGTGTGTCTCGCCAGTGCACTTACGAGCGCCTCCTCAAGCAGTTCCACGGATGATATCGCCGATGACGCTGATCCGTCCTCCCATAGCGGTACGCCGTTAATCAGTACCTGACAGAATTTCAAATAAAGTCTTAGGCTGACATTCTTATTAATCATTTCAAATATAATTAAGCTGAGACTAGAAGAGCTAAGACGACATGGAGTTCAAGTCAATAGTGGAATGGTGGAGTAGGTAAACCATTCGACTATTAATGCTAAATTTTCCTCACAAATTATCTATCTTGTACTGTCTATGCTCTCATTTTAAATTTTACAGGTGGTAAAGATGTTACAAATGGGGGTTTTCCAAAGACATTTTTTATACAAAAATGTCTAAAATAAATTTAATTACATCACACTTAAAAGTTTAACTTACCAAAGGATATTTGTCACTTGCAATCTTGGAAATAAATTCTTCAGCTAATTGATGACCAAAATTGTATTCCGAGTCTTCACAAACAATTTCGTCTACATTTACGCTGGAGCTTACATATTTTCGTAGTTGCTTCTTCACATGTTCTAATGTCATAGCATTATCTTCACAAGAGTTAATCAACTGAAATAGTAATTATTATCTCAACAAAAGTTAAGTTTGTATTGCAAATTTATTAAGAAGTACTCTTAGTACTTGTACTCTTGTACTTGAAGTCACAAATCAATTAGTAGATCAAGACTTAAGGATATTTGTAGGGACTTTTTTTTCTCTAAAGATTTTTCTAAGGGGCACTGGTCAATTAACATCAGGTTACAAATATACTTTGTTTCATTTCAATTAAAATTTCCTATTAAAAATCCATTTCATCATATTAAAAATGATTAAGTCTAAATTATAAACATATATCATTTGCCGAAAATACAAAAATCCTATATTAAATTTATCACATACCTGTGTAAGGAAATAGAATGCTTCCTTATTAGAGTTTTTATCCTGCGCTATGTAGTTAAAAGATGATCGAATTGCAGCTGAGAGTATAGCATCTTTACTGGAGGCTAGCACCAATCCCACGCGTACTGGAGTTGCATGCTTAAGTAGAGTTTCACCAAGTTTCAAAGGTGGCCCTGATGTTGTAGAAGTTGGGTCGATGACTATCACCTATAGTGATAAATTATTAAATATATATATTTATATATATAAAAATTAAAAATAACCTTAAGATTAAGATATTAGTCCTCATAATGTTACTTACATAATTATAAATGTTTCTTCTAAGATTCCTCAGCATGCCTGGGTATGTGGGCCTTAATAGTTCCATATAAGAAGATGGCCACCGTCGGTAGCGGTCGTCAGTCTCCAAGTCATTGAGCCATGTAATTGCAGTGTCCCGTATATCAAGACCATATTCTTCCCATGTGTATGACTCGCCCAATTCCAAAGACATCAATTTGTTAATTAAGTCTTTTGGTAAACCTACAAACAATACATAATTATATAGAACAAAGATATCACTAAAAATGTACTTATTGAATAAAACTACTTTCATGGATTTTATTGCATAGCAATCAATATAGAAGCACCACTACACTAACCAAACGCATGTAAAGTATTCATAGGTCCAACTTCTTCTCTGAGCGCAGCCAGCAGTGCCATGACATCGACCTCGTCAGCGTCGTACTGCGCGCCGGACACCAGCAACAAAGGCTCAGCAGCCCGCAGCCCTAACGACGAGGACCATATATCCTGGTTGTATAGTACCTCGTCGCGGAATGAGCGGGGCACATTCACATGGATTAAGGATTTCGTCTAGAACAAATTTATTTAATGAGAAGACGATTGAATAACACAAAACAGTATTAACAAGTGTCAAATAACATGAGCCATGTCTCGCACATCTTTAATCTGTAAATTATAAACTCTGTTTATATCATTTAATTATTTATATAAAACATAATTATAACATTATTACAACTATCAGATTATAACTCAAACAGCTATACTTTGGTCCTACTCCTCATATATGTATTTTAGGTAAATAAATAAATATATAAATATTACCTGCATAGGAAAGTTTTGTGCAATGGAAGTGAGCACCTTAAGAGCTTCATCACCTCCAGCATCATGCGCATCTATTACTGCTGCAGCAGCTTGCATACTGAGTGCTTGCATTTGCCATACTTTAAGAGGTGCAAGCTCTTCACTTGACTCTGATAGATGACGTCGGAAACGCTCTAATGGTGTTCTCAGTGCAGGAAACAAATTTCTATAAAATAAATTTATATGCTAAATAAAGGAAGATAAAGAGTGGTTACAGAAACAAAACAAACATGTACTTTTACTTAAGGTAGAATAAAATGAATCATAGACAAATAGTGTTAATACAAGATTAAAGTTAAAGACAAATAAGCTGGTACTATAATCCAATTACATCATTACATCACTAATATAGTAATGTGAACCCACTGGAAATTCTACTTTCTATTTCACTTAAATTATAACAGGAGAAAATGTCCCATAAATATAAGTTGTTTATGCAAATTCTAAAAATACTATAATGATTATTTTATCTACTGACTTCAGCCTTCCAAAGTTAAAACCATCAATTTGGTTTTGTGGATCATTTTCATCTTCCTCCACAGACGGTTCTACAGCTTCACCAGCGGCATCTGACTCTTTTGGTGTGGTATCATCCTGGCTTTTATATTCCGTGCTCTTTAGCTGTAATTCCACACCATATCCAGATAGGCGCAATTTTGGTGCTCCTTTAGACTGTAATATTAATTTTATGATCAATAAATTTAATACATGCTTTATTTACTAACATAAAAACAATGCTTCAAGTCTTCATGTGCAATCATATTGAGTTTCCAACTACAAGTTAATAAATAAAGCTCTATTATTTATAACAAATAATTAAAATTGAGGTTCAAAATGTATCTAATAGTCAATTGGTATTAAAAAAATAAACCAAGGTATGGTACCTTAATATTCCATCTTACAACATAATTGATTCCACCCATATCAGCATATTTTGCAAGTATTTTATGCTTGTTAGTAAATTCAACAGTTCCAAGTTCCCCATACAAAACAGCCGGTAGACTTTTATTGTCACTGCTAGGATAAGAGTGGTCCAATAAATATGTCTCTACGCTATGGTCCTCCTGTAAAATATTTTTGTAATTATATGATCACAGATTTGCTACATATACCCTTATTTATATGCAAAAATTATATTTACAACATCATATTCTTTGTATGCTTTAAGCACTTCACGTAAGGTGTCTATGTCACAAATTTTCCTTGAAGCGATATGTACGTAGTCTGCACATTGTATATCCTTGGCACCATTTTGTGTTGCAATTTCATCAAACATCCGGACAGTCGGTGAAGTTAAATGCATGGATAGAGCAAGTTTAGCCATTCGCAGCTGTGCTGGAGCAAGCAATGTACTGGCAATGCCAATACATGCATTGTAAATTTCTTTATCTGTTTCTGAAAATACACAAAATAACTTCAACCACTGAAACTAATATGAGTCAATTTGGAGTAGTTAGTAATAGCAATACAAGAATTTTGCTGAAAAATGTTTTATTTAAAATTATAGTTTCCTGTTAATCAATAAACTAGACCATCATTTTCTTCAATGTGAAATAATAATTTGTGGTTGGACTTTCAAAAAATGGTAGTCCAGAAATCATCCAAACTAAGAAAAGATATCTAGTTAAACTATATGGTAGTTATCTTACTCTAGGCAAAGGCTACATCTCTGATAGATAAAACATACATGTTTTTTTTCGTTGTTATTGATTTAATTTTATTTCATGAATTATATTTTCATTTACAATGATTTCTTACCGAGACTATTCAAAGGAGTTTTTAAGGAATTAACTCCATCAACAAAAGACCAAAACAAATCAGAACTTTCGCCATAAAGATATTCAGCTAGTTCTAACACTATTGGAGTAGACTCCCACTTTGCTGTTACAAAAGTTGTAACACCCTTTGCTTTCTTTTCATCTCGTTTCGGTGGATCGGGATCGGTGGATACAAAAACAAAAACGTGGGCCAAAATTACTATACAAATTTTAAGGCCGGTGGCTTTCATTGTTTATCACAAAATTAAAACACTATGAATTCTGATAATTAATTGTTTTAATGCTCAAAATCAAACTTTTAAGATTATATTCATTCTTTTGATTTAATTATTTTTTAAATTGATATGAATTTGTTAGAAAATAAACCATTATACTATACTACTATCACGGTGCATAAAACCGCCAATGACAGATGAACACGGCAACGATCATAGGGTTTTCAAATTATCAATTAAAAACCCAAGAAAAAAAAATTACTTAAATTTGTAAATATTTGTAGCGCTAAGAAATGGGTATTATTATTAGTATAAATCAGTACAAAGCAATATTTTTTTAATAAACACACAAACAATTACGTACAACACCCAGGTGTCCGCAGAGATCACTTTAAATTAAGGTCTTTTCTTACTTTCTTTACTTTAGGATTATATTACAACAAATAAATCAATTGGGAATATTTTCACAAATAATCATTATTATCAGAGTATTTATTTATCTGTATTTTCAACAACCGTTCATATTTACTTCTACCAACATTAGGGTACTAGTGTACCCTATCAATTATTAATTTGTTTGTCAGTTTTAACTTGAAGAATAAGTAATTTTAATGATATATTACAAATGGAATAAACTTACACATAATCAGGCAATATTGTGAGTATAATGTGCTCTTAATAATACTTTAAAATCTGATTAATTTGTTTTTGTTTCTGTGTGAGATAAGAGGCTTTTGACTGAAGTAATGACGTAAATTTCATATATCCCCAGTACTTTAAACTTATTTTACACATGTTGGACAAAGATTTAATTATTTTAATTGATCATTATAGCTTGACGCCAACAAAAACATTGTATAAATTATTTTTGGTTTAAGGTAGCCCACGATGCAATTTACAACCGAAGAAGCCTACTCTCGGCTCATTAGCCATAACATGACTGTGCCACAACGAATTAAGGTAAATAATATAAAAGGATCTTGAATAAATCTTAGGTTTTACAATACCTTAATCATGATGTTATGAGAACTATTAACTCCTCTGATACACCCATTATCACACTGGGTAATTTATTACATACTGAAAGGAATATTAAGTTATTATTATAATCATTTTAGTAAAACAAATTAAAAGGATCCTTTTTTCTTTGTGTGGCATTAATTTTAACAGATTCATAATGTAATCTAAATCAATACAAATGATTTTAAAAATCAGTTGCAATAACAATATTTATTGTATAGACTTACCTATCAACTTTTTTTTACATAGTAGTTTCTACATACATATATAATATTTTCAATGTGACAATGCTTTCAATTTGAAAGTAATTGCTGTCTCATTGCAATAACATTGTGCAGTGTTGGCATCCATTTAAATAGGAGATTTAGAAGTTTATTAAAATAAACTTCATTTTTCCAATTTCTTATTTTTGATAAAAAATTTCCTTTTTCCTTATTACCCTAATAACTATGGTAACTATTAAAAGTAACTATAGTAGTAACCATTCAAAGTTGATTTGGTGAAATTGCATATGACCCCAAGCCACTAAGGTGGGTACTTTTTAAAAAAGTAATGGTTGTTTGCAATATGGATAGAAGAGCATTCATTAACTCATGAAAAAAATTCTTGTACTATTTAAATTTATTTTTCAGATAACCTTATATTTCTACATTGGAACTATATATTTGTATCAATATTTAATTATTAATTTTAGGCCACAGGTGATATAGTTGATGATGAAAATACTCCTAACGGGATGGTTGGTGGATGGGATTATGCCAATGAAAAATTTGATATGAAAGTGCCTGAAAGGATACTTGTTGTTGGACAAGACCAACATATAGGTAATCAATTGTTGAATATAGTGTTAAATATCATACATACCAAAAATAAGTTGTCAAAAAATTGTTATAAGACAATGAGCAGTTATCATGATACTGTGCCTATTAACTACTGGAAATAGGTCTTTCCCAATGCCTTGAACAATATACAAGTACTGCCATTAGGTCCATTTAGGAGCCTGCTGCTTCTGCGACCCATGCCGAGGTATTCATTCCAAGACTCCTCCCCCCTCCGCCATCATTGACTTAGCCAATAGATTTCCCCTTATATTATGATTAAATTTTTATGGGAATAAAATAATAATTAATTGATTACAATTATATTCACTATATCAGAGGTTCATGTGTAACATTTTCTCGTATAGGTACAAAAGCACCTCCAAGGGAAATCCAATTAGATAATGCAGTGCTTCCAACTGATCCTGGTATGATTAGAGTGAACACGCCCCCACGTGTGATAACTCTCGATCAGCACTATTTTCCCTCAGCTGATGACTTTCCGGCCGATGCCGGTAATTCGCCACCTAAGCACATACGCACTATACGCTCACAAGGCGACGGTGCGCGTGCCACCACGCCACGCTGTGACAACTTCAATGAATCCACTCTTACTGAGTCTCGACTTGTTTTAAGGTATAACAAGTTTTTAATTATGAAATTTATAATTTACTGAATTTGCACATTGATAATAGGTAGTAAAATTCCTTATTTCTACACTTTACCAGTAAAATATTAATTAATCTATTCTGGTTTGATGTCCACTACAGCTAATAAAATTACTAATATTACAGTATAAAAGTGACGAAGGCAAACACAGTACTGAGCTGGATTTTGTTTGGATTGTGTTTTATTATAACATATATGGTCATATCTATCATTTTTGCTTCACAATAGAAAAAATACCTGACGGTCTTTGTCAGTTTATAAAAAAATAAGTTGCCCTTATTGGTTTAATATTACTAATTGTTATTAATTGACAATCAATGAATACATTTTTCTTAATAATTTCTTTGACTAAAAATATTCTCATTGTGTTATTTCTAGAGATCCTACGCCCCCAATGGGAAATGGCGAAGGGCTTTCTACTTCAGAAGAACTGGTTCATTTACGAAGACAGATCGTGAAATTGAATCGACGTGTGATGTCAATTGAAGCAGAACAGTTACAGCGACAACAGAAGGAGAAAATAGCTTATGCTATTGGTATTGCTTACATATTGTTTAAAATGATTGCTTGGCTCAACCGCTCTTAATCGTAAGATGAAATATTGAATTAATTATTGTTGACAATTTGAAGACCATTGGTTTAAGCCATTCTAAATGTGGCATGAAGTTTAGAACTGTCCTTAACAAGGAGTAGTAAAATGGGGTATGTTATACATAATTCTTCAAAGGTTATGATTTCTTAGTGTTTAGGTAGTCTTTTTTTTATAACCTATGTACATTTCTGCAATTTCTTGTACAGTGAACTTACCAGCATTAGTTTGTAAACAAACACCACCCTGCATCTCATGAACTCTGTATGAATTGATTTTTTAGAGATTGTTCATAAAGTATGTAATAATGTGCTGTAGGTCACCTTTTTTATTTAAATAAAACATAGCATTGTATATATGTGTCTTATTTCTTTGACTGACAATCTTATGACAGACGGGTTAAGAGATGATAAGCCATAATACCTCTACCAATACTAGTACTAACAGTTTTTGTCATTTATGGGCTTCTTTGATATGGTTAATAACAGCACTACATATATATGTATTATGGTAAATTGATACCTTCAACAAATTATATTGTACAACCATGGTTTGTGATATGAGCTATCAGCTTTCTTTCAAATATTCGTAATTTGAAAACAAATTGTGGTTACAGAAACATGCATATTGCGGTTTTTCTGTCTATCAGACTATGATATGGTCTGCGATTGTTTATCAAAGGTCATGTTTTATTAGCAATTTTTGAAATAACTATAAAATTAATTTACTGATATTACAACAAATTTGTATTAACACATTCCTAGTTTTTATTGATTGTTATATATTATTGAATGATATAATTCTATTTGTGGTCAATATTTGATTATACTAATGTAACATTCGATGGTTAGGTATACACCAATATATTCAAATAATGCGTGATCGGAATTGCATACCTTTAAAACATCTCATCCTACTTCAAAGATAAAAATATTCATGCAAATATGCACATTAGTTTGTATTCCACCAGTTCATTTCCAAACAGGTGCATCTTCAATTGAGGAAAAGTTCACTTTCTTATTACTAATATATTGAATATAACTTCATTACTACAACAGTACTTCATTATTGGATTCTTACAACTTTGAGATAGCGACGATTCTGCATATTAAATCAAAATAAAAGACATTATTAAAGATAACACTTAATATATTCCGTAAAATGTCCTAAGACATCAACACAGATCGTTATGCTTGGTAGGAAATTATGACAAAGGTAAGACATTACCAATTTACAAACATAAGTTTTATTTAGACAATGAACATATAGAACATGTACACTTAATTTAACTTGAAGTGTTAAAAGTTACTCTCGATGTTATGTTTCAGTTGGTTTGTCTTCATATATAAAGATGACGGAGAACAATGGGCCGCCCAGACGTTGAGCTAACCATGCGTTTTTTACCACAGCCAATTTCAGTGAGTCAACAGCAAGGCGTGCATGAAAATTCGTGTGAAGAGCCCTGCCCATTCCTTCTAATATAATTAAGTCTACTCCACGTACTTTCATTTCAGTGCATAAACCTGAAAAATAGTTATTATAAATCATAAGGGAACATTTAAAAATCCTGCCTGTTACTATTATAATTTGTCTATTCAGAGCCAGTGTTAAGTAGCTTTGAACTTTGAAGGTGGTCTTAGCATTCGATTTATGATCAGAGGTTCGAGTTTGTTTGTCTATTTGTTTCTTATGTATGAAAAACCATTGGTAAAATTTTCGCTAGGACGCAGCCATAAACAAAACTCTATCTACCCCACTAGGAATAAAAGAACGAGATAGTTTATATTTATATTATTAAGCTTCTTAGGGACCTTCTGTTAGTTCATAATATGAGTATTTAAAGAGAAGGCGGAAAGTGATACGGCAATTAAAATTATTTTATCATATATGTTTCTTTTTTTATAACCAGTAGAAAAATTAAAGATTTGTACAATTTTTGCTTAAGGATTAAGAACAGCACAAAAAGAGCTTTTAACTTTTGCGGTTAGTGGTCTCTGATATGCTCAACTAGTTCGATATATGTATATTCGTCCAATCGATGGTCCGGCTTTATAAAGAACATCCCTTCATTTCTTTGACTATTAAGGCAAGTGATTGATGCACTCAAAGTACCCACTTCCATTTGACATATTTTAAATACTTTTATTATTCTATTATAGTGATCACTGTTGCCTATCAACATCACCTGCTTTATTGGTTTTGAGAATTAAGGGGCAATCCGTAGAAATTAGTCGTCATTATAGCTCCGATAGCAACCAAACTCGAGGTTACCCGAGAACCCCATATCATTTAGATACTTCAATCACATAGACATTCTAGGGCTACCGATAACAATATTGCCGGTTGCAGAAGAAACTCCAGCAATGCTTCAAGAGGTGTACCTTGCACTTCCAAATATGCGACTATATAGCAATTTGAGATAGACAGATTGGGCTGCCTAGCGGTAGATTGGAAATAACCGATAACTACGGTATAGTATAGATATAGCCTGATATATTGTTAGATAAGAAAGCTATCACAAAATTTATCTAAAACATATTTTGACATAAATTAACAAGAACAAAATAATTTTCCTCTTTCATTCTAGAAAAAATTATAATCATTTCAAACCTGCAAAATAAATTTTAATAAAAAAAAATTATCAAAATAATTTGCTATGCATTATCTATGGGCAAAAAACTCACTATTACTCTAAAGACAAGTGTATTTAATTAATAAACATTGCAATACCAAATTATAAGAAAACAAATATGTTTATCATTTCAATTTGCAAATAATGACTGTTTGAACGGATGTCATGTAAATAACATATTAAATTATTTATTATCCTGTACATACTACTCGAGTTGTTTCATATGGGGAATAATATCCAGAACAATTACATACATTACTCAGGCAAAAAGTTGATAGCAAATAATTAACAAGGCATTTTTACACATGTACATTACAATTGTAATTTTTTTCAATAAATAGAAGGATTTTACTATCATCTAGTGCTTAAGTATATTAAATCCTATGCCCTTACCAACACTAAGAGTCCTGAGGTCAAGACATGGTCCTCTTTGTCCACTAGATCTCACAACTAAATTTCCAGTAGCCATAGCAGATGCCAACACAGGACAAATTAGGG
This sequence comes from Meandrusa payeni, assembly GCA_029286785.1. Lineage (NCBI taxonomy): Eukaryota > Metazoa > Arthropoda > Insecta > Lepidoptera > Papilionidae > Meandrusa > Meandrusa payeni. The sequence goes on along the minus strand of JAGSMX010000024.1, from coordinate 10,336,493 downwards.
AGGCATGTTGTAAAACTTCTTCCAATTCCACATTTGTTATATCATTTAGGGCTGGCCATTCATTTGCACAAAGTATAACAGAAGTGCCTCTAAATAACAATGCTCTTATAAATGGCAAAATACCTAGAACTATATCAACTCCACTATTGTCAACAAATACAGCAGCACAACGGTGTACCGTTTTCTGGAAATAAACATGAAAAATATTTAGTAATCATATTGTATTTAATAATTAATTATATTACATTGTAGTACTTCTGCCTACCTCTATCTTGTCAAGCCATTTGTCCAAACCATCATACAGCCAGGGCCTGCATTGAATCTTCTGTAAAGCATTATGGAGTCCACCATCCAGTATATCAGTAACAGCTTGAGCACCCCAATCAAACATATTACCTATTGGGATATTAATTAACAAACCATAAATTTATAATAACAATAGAATAGTTATCAAGTAATTGTCTTGTTTACCAGCTAGCACTCCCCGACAAATCTCAGTCCATCTATATCGGTCAGTTGGAAGAGCATCTAGCTCAGCTAATCGAGCTCTAAGATTGGCAAGTGCAGCATCATTTTCATACTTCTTTTGTTGTTTCCATAAATCAAAGAAGCCCTGAGAACGAAGGCATGTTTCGTTGACGTCAAGAAGTAATCTTATGGTCAACTGCCCATGAGCACTAAAATTATAAATAATAATATACAAAGTCTGTCTGATTAGGCCCTTTCAAGGATTACCATCACACATATTTACATTCCAAAAGTCATATAAATTAAAAATTAATAATGTTTTTCAGAGGATTAACTGATTAATAGTCCATATAAAACTGAGCAACAAGGCAGATTAAATGGAGATGGTTAAAAATATTAAAATATTTTATTGGTATACATATATCTGTTACAAGCATAAAACACATGAATGATATATTCATTAATATTTCAAAGTGCAAACATAGAATCAATTACTAGGAAAATAAATATCTACATTAAATCACGACTAATTTCTAATTTTTTCAATAACGTATGAATTAAAGTCCATAGACTTTCAGCTACCTCGCATTACAAAAAATAACTTAAATTAAATCTTTTAAACTCATTTTTAAATTACAAATTTTTAAAAATCGACAACTTACAGAGGGTTTACACGAAGTTCCTTTATTGCTTCCACGTAACATGTTTTGAATTTTAAAGCTCTTATTTCTACTGTAGGGTCATCAGTATTAGCCAATGCAAATTTAACATACTTTTCTACAAGTTTTTCGCATGTATTAAGCCAGTACTCTCTGGCTTCTTCATCTTTTAATAAGTCCAATGTATCAGGACTATATTTATCTGGCTCGAATAATATGTGAGACAGGCCAAATTGTTCCATTGTGATGAATGATGGAATTAAAATGAAATTTATAAATGTTAATTATTTGCTACTAACTTATCCCATTGTATTACTTTATCACTATGCAAATATAATCTCCATACTCCCGTTTTTATCTTATCTAATGACATAGACGTTTATACAGACAAACTTCAATTATCAAACATTTACAAAAACAAAGTGAACAAGCAGATAACCATAGTCAAACTGCCAAAGCCAAAAACAAAATAGTTGTAGGCGTCAAAGAGTAATTAATGAAAGAATGAAACAATATGACAGAAGTAATGTTACCATTCTCGTATAGATAATAATAAAATCGTAATAAAAAAATAAAATTAAACGTTTATGTATTTTCAATGCAACTAGACCGGATTGACAAATCGCAGCTTTTGAACCACTCTAGCTAAGCTTCTATAACTAGTGGTTAAAACGCGGTTTGGGCCATTACTCTACCGCAGAACCGTGGCTCGTTCATAGAATTGCTATAAATTACAAAATTAAACTTTATTACTACTTCGCACAAACTAATCAGAAATTAAATTATAGAGTAAACCATGCAGGTAGGAATAGTAGGGCAATTATCATTACCTATCAGTTTTTGGAGACTAACATTGTTTTAGTTTTATAAAATAGAACTTGATATAAAATAGTTTCGCCAAGCACCAGCACTTTTAGCTAGCGATGTTTTTCTTGTATTTAATAAACCGAAAAACGAAAGCTCAGAACCAGGTGGTTGGGAATCCAGTCCTCGTTGAAAGTGAAAATGTTAATTGTTATTTGACCTAAACCGTCACTATGAACTGCTGTAAACTTTACCATCATAAGGGTTACCCCGTTTGTGGTAACAAATAATAATTCTTATTTACTGTAGCCGTTAACTATTTCAAAAATTATACTTGAAACCATAGACATTTATCAAGATTTGGACCTTCAATTATCTGTATCTACCTTTTTGTGCTCTAAAAAGTCTGTAGTCTTTACTTCATAGATTAGAGATTAGATTGCTCGCTTCGTTTACTTGTGTTATTGAAATATATAGAAATGCGTTTAAAATGGAAGAAGTCGATTATATTTGTAAAAGATTGAATTTTGATTAAAGTGAAGTGATTCAATGAGTGTCATTAGGTATTTTGAATAGGATTGTGATTTGTGTTGTGTGATTGATGTAACGAATCAGTGGCAGTGGCACGCAAGATGGACGAATTGTCTAAGGGCATGTCACAAACAGGAAGCTCTACTGTAACTGACAAAACTCAAGAAAACGACGGTAAATTTTGTTTTTTTACCCGTAAATTTTTTGTTGTATTTTTAAATAAAGTTAACTAAATTTTTCTTACGTAATTTATTATTGATACGTCAATTCAATAATAAAAAACAAATAACAGTTACTATTTGAATTAGGAGCGGTTTGAAAGTAATAGGTTTAGCAGTATTCATATTTATTCAATATATTTGCTTCTTCAAAACTCGCCACAAAAGTGCCTTTGTGACACTACATTTATATAGTTTTAAAATGAAATATCTTCCATCTCATAAAAATCCTATAATAAAAATAAACAAGTTTTTAGTATATAAATGTCAATAATAACAGTATATCACAACATTTTGAATTCAATTATGTTTATTTGATTTTATATTGTTTTACAGATTTATTATATAGTATTCCTATTTTGAAACCAATATCATTTAATAATGTCCTTGTGTAGTGATTTCTAGTATGAGCATAAACTATATATATATATAAATAAATAAATATAATAAAAACTATTTGCAAATAGGATTTTACATATATTGAGTGGTGGTGTTGTAGGTTAACAATACCAAAACCAGCAATATGTATCTATCTAACAAGATAATGTTACCTAGAAAGTTAAAAAAGTACTTTTTGCATGTCATTTTGGCATTTTATATGATTAGGTGCACACTTATATTTCAGAAGGACCATATATATATATTAGAATGTTCTGTTGGCTACATTCTCTGTCTTCCACCACTTTCTGTTTGTTGTAATTCAGGAGTACTTACCAAACTTATCCAGTTAAATCAGTCTTGGATCATCTTAAAGCTCAAATCAGTATCTCAAACCACAAATATTTTCCCATATTTTTCTTAAAAAGGCTCTGCTGTATCTTCAGAACCCCAGGGCCCTAGGGTTCAATAGAATAAATAAATTGTTTGGGTTGATGGCATTGTTTTCTTAAAGATTTTGCTAATGTTGAGTGTGTATATTAAACTCCGCTATAATGTAATATAAAAATTGTCATAGTCATGTGTAATACAGGATGTACCAGGGTTCATTATATAAGTATAAATTTGAATGTAGGAAACGTCTTCAACAATTTTCACGAAATTTTGTGGCAAGGGAACTCAGGGGCAATAAATCGATCTATCAAGGATTTCTTTTAAGAAAATGTTGTTTTATCTGCATATATCCCATTATTAGTTCAGTAGATGGTATTACCAAGCAACAATAAGTCATTGAATGTTTGGTTTGACGTTAAACCAAGAAAATCAATTGTTTAAATAAAGTACATATAAAATATGTTCTTTTTTATTTTTCTGTTACTTATTAAATATGGTTGCTTGGTGATAAATCCATAAAAATAAGACATGACATGAAATGCATGTAGATAAGTCTTATTGGGTTGCAACAGACAATGCAAGAACATATATAAAAAATAGATACATCATAAATTTTTAAAAGTTTAAAATTGCAATCACTCGGTTAAGGCTAGGAATCGAAGGGATCAAAGAATGAGTTGAATCTAGAGTTAGACGAGCCATACAATTATTTCAAGTTAACAGGTGTCCAGAGACTCAGCGACTTAATCATCCATTGGCTTGTACAAGTGTAAATATCAAGTGGTTGAAAATATGTTCTCTTCATTGCATTGCAAAGGCTCATTTGAAAATTGTTCTCAAATGAGCCTTAAATAAAAGACTTGTTAATCTTAGTGTTATACTACATTGACTAGCTCTATCACACTATGTGTGGTAAATCATTTATGAACATATTTTATATTTCTCATTAAACAAATATATCATCTTTCATAAAAAAAGATATATTATAGTTATTTATTTATTTAAAACTATTTCCATTTGTAATTTTAAATTAACCACTGTTGCATTTTTTTAGAACTTCTGGTATAATCTTCAACTCTTCATTTGTCCAAATAATTAAATACCTCTGCTGTGTTTAATTTTTCAGCAAAAAGTGACTACAAATCCAATTATCATAATAGATCAAATATTAACAAGTATTAGGCATCCTTAATACATATATATACAGGCTTTGGTCCACACATCAATGGCATGGGGTGTTGGGCATCTATTGATGGTTATTAATAAAACCGTAAAATGTCCTTGTAGAATAAAATTGTTTCAGCATCATTGAGCTATAGTTAACCTAAGGTTAGATTTTGCCAATTCTACTTGTCCACAAATAGATTTGGTTTGAAGGGCCGCCTCTCCATTTTCTTCTTGAGACACCATCAAATAAGTTTATCATAATGCAGGTAAGACTGAGTCACTTCCACCTGGTAAAGCTATAAAAGCCTGTAGACTAACTAAACTAAGTGGTTAAGTTGTCTAATTTGATCCATTCTTAGTGCAAGCTTATATGGTTATATTTTATTTCAGCTTGTCAAGTTTTGTTAATAATCGGAATAAGTGTGTAACATTATGTTATGAGCTTATTTATACCTTTAGTCTTGTTTTGAAGAAAATATATTGACTTCGATTTTGTTTTCATTAAATTCATATAGATGACATAATTAAAATTAAAGGGAAAGTTTTACTGAATGTGCGCTTAAATATTTCAAAAGAACGTGAACTTTGGTGAGTGTCTTCATCTGCCCTCAGGCTTCAAAACTCAACAAGCATTCAAAATTACGCGGCCTCTCAAGCCGTTCGCGCCATAATTCTAGACCACTTATACCTAGATTTATGTTGCATAAAGGCACTGTAAGTCTAACGTAATTCCTCATTAAACCCATTCAAATTTTTATTCGTAAAATTTGAAATCTTATAGGATGCCGATTAGAGATTTATTTGTAGAGTTTGTACACAACTTCGTCTGAAAACTTTGAACAAATGAGAGTCTTACGATTAAAATCCTTATGATGAATTAAAATAATTTACTATACACATTATTTTCATCGCTTTTTAAAATATAATGTTTTATCGACTTTACACAATACAATAATTCGATCTATAAAGTGCCATATATCATCATATATTTTTTTTTCAAATAATAATATTCTTTATTAAATAACAAAAATGATAACAACAGTACTACTCATTACAAACTTATTGTCAATTATATTGTATAACAAATTATCGATGATGTGTATTTGATATTTATCAACATATATATATGCAGAAAAAATATAATGATTTGATTGTTAACAATCTTATTTTATAAAATAAACTAAACTCATATAATTAGTTTTGAAATGTTATTGCGGTAGTAACCGCGCCAGCTCGCACTTGACTGTTCTGTTATTTATTACGTTTGATATGACTTCCAACATTTAGCTCTAATAGAGGCGATGCAATATTGATCTTGCGCATATCTCGCAACCGGTCCGACAGGCCACATAAATAACCATTATTGATTTTTCTATTTAGACTTCGACTGTTGCAAATTATAGATTAACCTCTCTCATTCGGATTATGTCGTAAGAGATATGTGTTTTCTTTACGTATTTCAGTTTCATATCTATTTCAATTCTAGCCGCCATTTTCCCGTAAGTGTAAACTGCGTAAAGTCTTGTAACATAATAGGTTGTGAAATATCTCCCTTCCGCCTTTTTGTCTTTTGAATTTCGCGGCTATGTACAAAGCGCTACAGAGCTCGTATCTAGCAATACTATACATAATTTGAAAGGTCTTGACATAACCTACAAAACGACGCTATGCATAATTAGTTTGGATATTGCGTTCAACAGTTATAGACGTGTAAACATGGAGTTCACTAACGCCGAAATTCGCGCTATTTTAAAGTTTTCCTTCGTTAAAGGCAAATCCGCTAGAGAAACGTTCCGTGAGATTAATGGTGTTTTGGGGATGGTACTCTATCACTTCGAACCACGGAGGAATGGTTTCGACGATTCAGAGCCGGTGAAAACGACACCATGGATAAGCCAGCCGGCGGAAGACCTGTGACGACAAATACCGATCAAATCATGGACTACATCGAGTTAGACCGGCATGTGGCATCTCGTGACATCGCCCAGGAGATGGGAGTTAGTCACCAAACCATTTTAAACCATCAGCAGAAGGCTGGATACAAAAAGCTTGATGTTTGGGTGCCGCATGATTTGACGCAAAACCTTCTGACCGAATCAACGCCTGCGATATGCTGCTGAAACGGAACGAACTCGACCCATTCTTGAAGCGGATGGTGACTGGCGACGAAAATGGATCACATACGACAATATCAAGCGAAAACGGTCGTGGTCGAAGGCCGGTGAATCGTCCCAAACAGCGGCTGCCGGGATTGACGGCCAGGAAGGTTTTGCTGTGTGTTTGGTGGGATTGGAAGGGAATCATCCACTATGAGCTGCTCCCATATGGCCAGACACTTAATTCTATCATCTACTGCGAACAACTGGACCGCTTGAAGCAGGCGATCGACCAGAAGCGTCCAGAATTGGCCAACAGGAAGGGTGTAGTGTTCCACCACGACAACGCCCGACCACACACTTCGTTGATGACTCGTCAGAAGCTACGGGAGCTTGGATGGGAGGTTTTATCGCATCCACCATATAGCCCGGACATAGCGCCAAGTGATTACCACCAGTTCCTGTCCATGGTGAACGCCCTTGGTGGTGTAAAGTTGAACTCAAAAGAGGCTTGTGAAAAGTGGCTGTCCAAGTTCTTCGCAAATAAGGAGGAGGGCTTCTACGAGGGAGGTATTATGAAGTTGCCGTCTAGATGGAAACAGATTATCGAACAAAACGGCGCATATTTGAACTAAATCCGATCACTGTAACACTGTTTATAAAGCATTGAATAAAGAGCAAAAAAGCGGAAGGGAGATATTTGACAACCTTATATGATAGCCTCATCAAAAATCTGAACTTATATACTAACAAATATTTTCTATTTTTAGTCCAACAGCCTTGTTTACTTGTTAATATATAAATATACTTGATATTTCATTTCACTGTATATACGTAATTTTATGGACAGGCCCCACCCCTTAGATGCTAGGAGCGTTGCTGGAGTTTCTTCGGCCACTTCTTCTTCCAGCGCCAATGCTGCCCGAAGTGGCACTCAAAGTTAGTTTAGCTTTTTGAATGTCCCTTAGATTATCCGTGAAATAGCTACCGACCGAGTCGTGGTTCGGCCCTCTCGGGCGCCCTTGGATCGGAACGCTTACACGTAACATAGTACCCGTCCAAGCCGAGGTTACCCCTCACCGGGGGAACCCTTGTGTCGAGTTACTAGCGATAGAGGTTCTACCGTAAGAGCTGTGCCACCTCTCAAGAAACCCGGAAAAATCTTGGCTGAATGTAGTTTCATCTATAAAGCGCCATATATCATCGTATATTTTTTTTTCAAATAATAATATTCTTTATTAAATAACAAAAATGATAACAACAGTACTACTAATTACAATTATTACTACTTATTACAAACTTATTGTCAATTATATTGTATAACAAATTATCGATGATGTGTATTTGATGTTTATCAACATATATATATAAAAAATATAATGATTTGATTGTTAACAATCTTATTTCATAAAATAAACTAAACTCCTATGATTAGTTTTGAAATGTTATTGCGGTAGTAACCGCGCCAGCTCGCACTTGACTGTTCTGTTATTTATTACGTTTGATATGACTTCCAACATTTAGCTCTAATAGAGGCGATGCAATATTGATCTTGCGCATATCTCGCAACCGGTCCGACAGGCCACATAAATAACCATTATTGATTTTTCTATTTAGACTTCGACTGTTGCAAATTATAGATTAACCTCTCTCATTCGGATTATGTCGTAAGAGATATGTGTTTTCTTTACGTATTTCAGTTTCATATCTATTTCAATTCTAGCCGCCATTTTCCCGTAAGTGTAAACTGCGTAAAGTCTTGTAACATAATAGGTTGTGAAATATCTCCCTTCCGCCTTTTTGTCTTTTGAATTTCGCGGCTATGTACAAAGCGCTACAGAGCTCGTATCTAGCAATACTATACATAATTTGAAAGGTCTTGACATAACCTACAAAACGACGCTATGCATAATTAGTTTGATATTGCGTTCAACAGTTATAGACGTGTAAACATGAAGTTCACTAACGCCGAAATTCGCGGCTTGGCCACCGTTTGGGACGATTCACCGGCCTTCGACCACGACCGTTTTCGCTTGATATTGTCGTATGTGATCCATTTTTCGTCGCCAGTCACCATCCGCTTCAAGAATGGGTCGAGTTCGTTCCGTTTCAGCAGCATATCGCAGGCGTTGATTCGGTCCAGAAGGTTTTTGCGTCAAATCATGCGGCACCCAAACATCAAGCTTTTTGTATCCAGCCTTCTGCAGATGGTTTAAAAATGGTTTGCGGACTAACTCCCATCTCCTGGGCGATGTCACGAGATGCCACATGCCGGTCTAACTCGATGTAGTCCATGATTTGATCGGTATTTGTCGTCACAGGTCTTCCGCCGGCTGGCTTATCCATGGTGTCGTTTCACCGGCTCTGAATCGTCGAAACCATTCCTCCGTGGTTCGAAGTGATAGAGTACCATCCCCAAAACACCATTAATCTCACGGAACGTTTCTCTAGCGGATTTGCCTTTAACGAAGGAAAACTTTAAAATAGCGCGAATTTCGGCGTTAGTGAACTCCATGTTTACACGTCTATAACTGTTGAACGCAATATCAAACTAATTATGCATAGCGTCGTTTTGTAGGTTATGTCAAGACCTTTCAAATTATGTATAGTATTGCTAGATACGAGCTCTGTAGCGCTTTGTACATAGCCGCGAAATTCAAGACAAAAAGGCGGAAGGAGATATTTGACAACCTATTATAAATGAAATATAAATATAATAGATAAAAATATACATTAAATTATATTACAGACATAAAAAGTAATAAGAATATTTTTTCTTGTATTATCTGACTGTATATAAGCATACATTTTATTGTATTTAAAACGAAAGAGGTGTGCCACGGCCGTGCAAAAGCGAAATAAATGGTCAAATCATTCACTCAGAACGGCACGTTTTATGTTTTGTGTTTCATGTTAGTTCTCTGTCGCTTCACACGTAAACCATTATGGTTTGTAATGTAAGTCGATTCCTAGTGAATAAAATTTACTATTTTCTAATAGATGTGAGCTTGCAGTTGGTGCTTAGTCCCAAAGACTTGCCTGAGGAGTTTTTAGTTTTCATTTTCTATCTTACCTTAAATCATTGGCATCATTGTCAAATATCGTGTTCGCTGATTGATGATAGGCCGAGCTACTGTCATGTTTGGGAACTGATAGGCACAAGGTGTATATAACAATTTCTGTCTATCCCGAAAACAATTATTAAAGTGAAAATATTTAAGTAGTTACTTCGTGAGTAAATAATTAACGTTAGGTAACAATTCCTACTAAGTCTATTTGTATTGCGTGAGTAATAATAGCAAAGAACTATGCAGTAATATCCGATCTCATCATTATTCTAACTTGAATGTATCTTTTGTACAGAAAAATGTAATAAAATTTCGGAATATACCATCGCAAGTAATTCACATAAGTAGCAAGCACGATACATCAAATGGTCGATTTATAAGTTTCCTCATGCATATTTAAAAATTCAAAACAATTTGGTACGATCGTTAATTTCTATGTACAAGTCTATTTACCGGTTAAAACAAAAACAGACTTCAAATTAAATTAACCGCGACGGATTAAACATTAGATTATACTACGCGCAGTCGCTATCTTTTATTTCTTAAATACTTGCATTTGTATATATAGAAACATACATACGTAGCTTATATATGTTATACCATAGCGACAGAATGACATGTTCAAAGAGCCCATCGTGCCGAAAAATCCTTGAGGTTTCTGCATTAGATTTAATACACTGACAATATAATGGAAATAATTTTTCAACTTGTAGCAAAACAACGATTTTTTTCTTAAATATTTTTACTACACTAATTTTAGTTATTTTAAATCACAAAGTCCAACTTTACCTATTCTTTATTTCAGCAGCTCAAAAGATTACATAAGTCCACAATATACAAAATATTTATAAAGCATCAAATAAGTCCTGGAAAGCGGAATAACATAATTTATCTTGTGTGACTTGTATATTTTGAGATTTTCTTTATTTTATAATTTACATGAAAGACAGCTTTTCCAGATGGTGTAATGCGTGTCTCGCAGCACGCATGCCAGCCATGTTAGCGTTGGTAGAACAACTGCGATTATACCTCGGTGGAGGATGTGAGTGCGAATGCATTTGTCAACTGTGTGCGCCACTATCACTAGTCGTCAGCGCTGGAGAAACTTGGATGCTTTAAGTGTAGCCATGTGTAAATTGTTACGCCGTACAGAAACTCCTAAAGCTACAATTGAAAGCATCCAAGATATTTTCCCATCATATGCTCCATGCTGTATATTGTAAATATTTTCATACCTCCACGCCTGGCGCGATGTATTACATATCAATTAGATTTTAGATCTTTGTATTAATCGATCCATTTAATTCGTTTTTACATATGTTCCATACGATAGTAATATTTAAAGTGGCTAACATTTAAAGTTTTGATCGAAATAGATCAAGAACAAGTGTGATTTATTAAAACTGCATGATAAGTGTGATTTGTGACCGGTTTTTACATGATGTTACGTTGTAACTCTACATTTCTGTTTCGTTTTTTTTTATTGTATAATATGTTTCAATTGTATTTGAAAACACATAAAAGTTATAGCTATAAAAGTAATTATATATTTTTTTTAATTAATCAATAGCTCTTACGTAAAAGAAAGACTTTAATTTGGGTAAACGTTTAATGAGTACGCGCCCTCTATAAGGAATTATATAGATTCTTATTTTCATCCATTAAAAAGGATTAAGGATTTCCACCGATTAAAGCTCTAAAGTATCCTCTCACCAAAATCGCGATTTGTGCCTTGGCCGCTGAGGGCTAACCGCCCCCAACTGCAAATCGACACACTCATGCTCAGAGAGCCCACCCGGTTAAACCGTCGGCCGGACCTCCTTGCGGACCGCCATGTGGGTTCCTCTTAGCTTCAACGTGGTTGACCAAGACACGGCACGATAACCCGCAGACCTCTCATTTTCAAACCTCCGGGGGAGTATCGCCTAAAGTGACATCTTTTCTTCTTCTTCTTCATGTGTCTCTCCATCAGTCGGCAGTCAGTCTTCTAAACTTTCTCCTTATTCATGGCATTGAAGTGGAATAGTGTCTGACTGTTTTTATTCCAGTTCATTCCCTGATGTTCCTTAGCCATGACTTTTTCCTTCTTCCCACCCCTCTTTTTCCGACTATTTTTCCATTACAATCAATTGCAGTAGGCGGTATCATGTCGTAGGATATGGCCTAGGTACGAGATTTTTAAGATCATTCATAACATCTTTTGCCCAGCATTTTATTTTAGATGCAACATTTATCCTACACAATAAAATAAAAACTTAGTAAACGCAAGAAAAGTAGAAAGAAACTTCAATGAAATAGCGCTATACATTTAACTCGTGTGTATTCGTTTCTCAGCTGACATTCAAGCACCAATTATGTTGTTATATCTTTTATCAGCGTATAGAAATGCATCGGTCACCGATGTAGTTTGTATCGTTATTATTCGAACATGAATGAAGGTGCACGTTGGTGCCAAGAGTGGCGGGTGTTCCCTGCGTGTCACGAACGTGACTCAGCAGCCGCGGCCCTGAACTAATACCGATAGAAAGTGTCCTCAATGAACACGTAGAGCGCACGGGAGCTCTTCTACAAACCTCTACAATTGTTACTTTATATTACACGTCAATCGAGAATCATTATTGTATATTATCATTCATCAACTGTATTTACACATTGGCTGCCCCCATTACTTTATCTATTATATAATTCGAGTGTTAACGTGACAAATATTGTATTTTAAATCTAATGTATATCGTGTACAATAAGCGAACGAAAGAACTTGCAAGCAAATTGACAGGAGATATATTTCTTCTATCATATTGAGGTACTTACCAGTACTGAGCGGAGGTCTTAATAAAAAAATAGAAAACCTTATCGGTTTCAAAAGCTTCACCAATTAGTTACATTTGACCTAGAGCGTGGCTGCCAGTGTCTTTTGCACCATTAATTTTCTTCCTCTCTTCTCCTTGATTAATGTTGCGATTTGATCTGACGATAATAAGCACTTAGTTGGTAGTATTCATCTTCTACGACATTGGAACCGATTAGCTGTTCTATCTCGTGGCTGTACGGGTAATAAGGAATAAAAATATGGTTTTGCTTAACGGCTAAGGTGTTGTTGCACTATACCAAAATGAATTTGACTATCTGCCAAATATCTCTATATTGCAGATTGAGACATAAACGTTTGTAACAGCTTGTTCATCTCAATTCATCTATCTGCATCCACACTTAGTGAAAAATATAAAGATACATAATGTGTCGTTTACTTTGTCCTTCATTGAATAATGTCACCAACTTGACAATAGAAGTTATATTAAAGGTCTTTTTTCTTATTTTCGTACAAATTGCACATAAGACCAAATTTCAAAGGTTAGTAAGGATGAACTAAGGAGAAAAGGTAGTTGTCAAATGGCCCTGACATCTTTATGTTAAATCGTGTAACTTATTGTTTTTGTTGTTTATGGAATATGAAATAGACCTGTCATGCAACCATAGTATTCCAAACGAGTATATAGAAATGGAATTACGAGTAGACTTAATTAAACGACCTGAAAATTCTCTAGAAAAGCTGTCGTTGATCTTAAACCTTTATCGACCAATTGCGGTGCATTATAATATTAGGTTGTCAAATATCTCCCTTCCGCCTTTTTGTCTTTGAATTTCGCGGCTATGTACAAAGCGCTACAGAGCTCGTATCTAGCAATACTATACATAATTTGAAAGGTCTTGACATAACCTACAAAACGACGCTATGCATAATTAGTTTGATATTGCGTTCAACAGTTATAGACGTGTAAACATGGAGTTCACTAACGCCGAAATTCGCGCTATTTTAAAGTTTTCCTTCGTTAAAGGCAAATCCGCTAGAGAAACGTTCCGTGAGATTAATGGTGTTTTGGGGATGGTACTCTATCACTTCGAACCACGGAGGAATGGTTTCGACGATTCAGAGCCGGTGAAAACGACACCATGGATAAGCCAGCCGGCGGAAGACCTGTGACGACAAATACCGATCAAATCATGGACTACATCGAGTTAGACCGGCATGTGGCATCTCGTGACATCGCCCAGGAGATGGGAGTTAGTCACCAAACCATTTTAAACCATCAGCAGAAGGCTGGATACAAAAAAAAGCTTGATGTTTGGGTGCCGCATGATTTGACGCAAAAAAACCTTCTGGACCGAATCAACGCCTGCGATATGCTGCTGAAACGGAACGAACTCGACCCATTCTTGAAGCGGATGGTGACTGGCGACGAAAAATGGATCACATACGACAATATCAAGCGAAAACGGTCGTGGTCGAAGGCCGGTGAATCGTCCCAAACAGTGGCCAAGCCGGGATTGACGGCCAGGAAGGTTTTGCTGTGTGTTTGGTGGGATTGGAAGGGAATCATCCACTATGAGCTGCTCCCATATGGCCAGACACTTAATTCTATCATCTACTGCGAACAACTGGACCGCTTGAAGCAGGCGATCGACCAGAAGCGTCCAGAATTGGCCAACAGGAAGGATGTAGTGTTCCACCACGACAACGCCCGACGCACACTTCGTTGATGACTCGTCAGAAGCTACGGGAGCTTGATGGGAGGTTTTATCGCATCCACCATATAGCCCGGACATAGCGCCAAGTGATTACCACCTGTTCCTGTCCATGGTGAACGCCCTTGGTGGTGTAAAGTTGAACTCAAAAGAGGCTTGTGAAAAGTGGCTGTCCAAGTTCTTCGCAAATAAGGAGGAGGGCTTCTACGAGGGAGGTATTATGAAGTTGCCGTCTAGATGGAAACAGATTATCGAACAAAACGGCGCATATTTGAACTAAATCCGATCACTGTAACACTGTTTATAAAGCATTGAATAAAGAGCAAAAAAGCGGAAGGGAGATATTTGACAACCTTATATGATAGCCTCGTCAAAAATCTGAACTTATATACTAACAAATATTTTCTATTTTTAGTGCAGCAGCCTTGTTTACTTGTTAATATATATAACCTATCAAGTATATTTCATTTCACTGTATATACTTAATTTTATGGGCAGGCCCCACCCCTTAGATGCTAGGAGCGTTGCTGGAGTTTCTTCGGCCACTTCTTCTCCCAGCGCCAACGCTGCCCGAAGTGGCACTCAAAGTTAGTTTAGCTTTTTGAATGTCCCTTAGATTATCCGTGAAATAGCTACCGACCGAGTCGCGGGTCTGGCCCCTCTCAAGCCCTTTTGATCGGAACGCTTACGCGTAATATAGTACCCGTCCAAGCCGAGGTTACCCCTCGGGGGGACCCTTGTGTCGAGTTACTAGCGATAGAGGTTCTACTGTAAGAGCTGTGCCACCTCTCAAGAAACCCGGAAAAATCTTGGTTGATCACCGTAGTTTATCATATAGTGAAGGCATTTTTAAAATGTTTTAGTGACTAGAATCACACGGTAGTGGCGGTTAGCGGCTCGACTTACGTTCAAATTATCGCGGGTTCGAATCCTAGTTGGCTTGTACCAATTACTGGTTTTTCCATTAATTCCGTTTAAAAAATTAAAGCTTATTGAAATACGGACCGCGAAAGCTATCTCTGTCTGCCCCACCACGGTTTAAAGTATGTCAGAGATTGTTTTTTTATCTTATTTTCATTTAGCATATTAAAAATTTGTTTTATTTTTTTTAAATTTTTAAATCGTATGCTCAATCATTAGTTACCAATATTTAAATTTATTTTTAGTTTATTACATGAAATTATTTTGTGAAACGAGCTTAGGAAGCTATGTTGTTTTCTCCAGGGGCTTTTCTATTTTTAACGTGTCCGAAAGCCAAGTCGTTCGTTTTCATCTAGATTAATTTTTGGCAGTTCATCAATGTAATGGCGGGTTGTTATACGTCGCCAAGGTTATTTGTATTGGGTAGCCTACCATCTTAAAGAGATTATAGGTCCTGTACGATGTCTCTAATCCGAGTCTACTGTCACAAGATTCTATTACATCTTAACACTGATAGATATTTCATTTTTGCATTTCCCGGTTGTAGGAACCCATAAAGATGTTGAACTGCCAAGTATTCCAGTGCCACAAGCACTGTCATGTTAATAGTTAACTTAAGAACATACAACATAATTAATGTATAAGCCCCTCGTGTAATGCTTAATAAAAAGAAGTAAAAAGTATTTCCATTAAGTGCTTCTTTATGTGGATGATCTGGGGTAATTACGTTTTGGCCTTGACATCGTGCTTTTATGTATCTTTTACAGCTGTCGTTACTGCTTAAAACGTACTCTGGCTCCTTAAGAGGTTTTAAAGAGACCATGAAAAATACTTTTATTCGGATTTCTGAAGTGATAGTCTTGCGAAAAAAAACAATACTCATAATATAAATGAAATATAAATATAATAGATAAAAATATACATTAAATTATATTACAGACATAAAAAAGTAATAAGAATATTTTTTTCTTGTATTATTTGACTGTATATAAGCATACATTTTATTGTATTGAAAACGAAAGAGGTGTGCCACGGCCGTGCAAAAGCGAAATAGTCAAATCATTCACTCAGAACGGCACGTTTTATGTTTTGTGTTTCATGTTAGTTCTCTGTCGCTTCACACGTAAACCATTATGGTTTTTAATGTAAGTCGATTCCTAGTCAATGAAATTTACTATTTTCTAATAGATGTGAGCTTGCAGTTGGTGCTTAGTCCCAAAGACTTGTCTGGAGGAATTTTTAGTTTTCATTTTCTATCTTACATTAAATCATTGGCAAATATCGTGTTCGCTTATTGATGATAGGCCGAGCTATTGTCATGTTTGGGAACTGATAGGCACAAGGTGTATATAACAATTTCTGTCTATCCCGAAAACAATTATTTAAGTGAAAATATTTAAGCAGTTACTTCGTGAGTAAATAATTAACGTTAGGTCACAATTCCTACTAAGTCTATTTGTATTGCGTGAGTAATAATAGAAAAGAACTATGCAGTACTATCCGATCTCATCATTATTCTAACTTTAATGTATCTTTTGTACAGAAAAATGTAATAAAATTTCGGAATATACCATCCCAAGTAATTCACATAAGTACGAAGAGCAAGCACGATACATCAAATGGTCGATTTATAAGTTTCCTCATGCATATTTAAAATTTCAAAACTATTTGTTACGATCGTTAATTTCTATGTACAAGTCTATTTACCGGTTAAAACAAAAACAGACTTCAAATTAAATTAACCGCGACGGATTAAACATTAGATTATACTACGCGCAGTCGCTATCTTTTATTTCTTAAATACTTGCATTTGTATATATAGAAACATACATACATAGCTTATATATGTTATACAATAGCGACAGAATAACATGTTCAAAGAGGCCATCGTGCCGAAAAATCCTTGAGGTTTCTGCATTAGATTTAATACACTGACAATATAATGGAAATAATTTTTCAACCTGTAGCAAAACAACGATTTTTTTCTTAAATATTTTTACTAAACTAATTTTAGTTATTTTAAAACACAAAGTCCAACTTAACGTATTCTTTATTTCAGCAGCTCAAAAGATTACATAAGTCTCCAATATACAAAATATTTATAAAGCATCAAATAATTCCTGGAAAGCGGAATAACATAATTTATCTTGTGTGACTTGTATATTTTGAGATTTTCTTTATTTTATAGTTTACATGAAAGACAGCTTTTCCAGATGGTGTAATGCGTGTCTCGCAGCACGCATGCCAGCCATGTTAGCGTTGGTAGAACAACTGCGATTATACCTCGGTGGAGGATGTGAGTGCGAATGCATTTGTCAACTGTGTGCGCCACTATCACTAGTCGTCAGCGCTGGAGAAACTTGGATGCTTTAAGTGTAGCCATGTGTAAATTGTTACGCCGTACAGAAACTCCTATAGCTACAATTGAAAGCATCCAAGATATTTTCCCATCATATGCTCCATGCTGTATATTGTAAATATTTTCATACCTCCACGCCTGGCGCGATGTATTACATATCAATTAGATTTTAGATCTTTGTATTAATCGATCCATTTAATTCGTTTTACATATGTTCCATACGATAGTAATATTTAAAGTGGCTAACATTTAAAGTTTTGATCGAAATAGATCAAGAACAAGTGTGATTTATTAAAACTGCATGATAAGTGTGATTTGTGACCGGTTTTTACATGATGTTACGTTGTAACTCTACATTTCTGTTTCGTTTTTTTTTTATTGTATAATATGTTTCAATTGTATTTGAAAACACATAAAAGTTATAGCTATAAAAGTAATTATATATTTTTTAATTAATTAATAGCTCTTATAACGTACTTTATAAAATATCATACGTAAAAGAAAGACTTTAATTTGGGGAAACGTTTGATGAGTCCGCGCCCTATAGGGAAATTATATCGACTCTTATTTTCATCCATTAAAAGGATTAAGGATTTCCACCGATTAAAGCTCTAAAGTTTGCTCACAAAAATCGCGATTTGTGCCTTGGCCGCTGAGGGGTAACCCAACTGCAAATCGACACACTCATGCTCAGAGAGCCCACCCGGTTAAACCGTCGGCCGGACCTCCTTGCGAACCGCCATGTGGGTTCCTCTTAGCTTCAACGAGGTTGATCAAGACACGGCACGATAAGCCGCAGACCTTTCAATTTCAAACCTCCGGGGGAGTATCGCCTAACATCTTTTGTTCTTCTTCTTCATGTGTCTCTCCATCAGTCAGTCGGCAGTCAGTCTTCTAAACTTCTCCTTATTATTATCCTTATGGCATTGAAGTGGAATAGTGTCTGACTGTTTTTATTCCAGTTCATTCCCTGATGTTCCTTAGCCATGACTTTTCCTTCTTCCCACCCTCTTTTCCGACTATTTTTCCATTACAGTCAATTGCAGTAGGCGGTATCATGTCGTAGGATATGGCCTAGGTACGAGATTTTTAAGATCATTCATAACATATTTTGCCCAGCATTTTATTTTAGATGCAACATTTATCCTACACAATAAAATAAAAACTTAGTAAACGCAAGAAAAGTAGAAAGAAACTTCAATGAAATAGCGCTATACATTTAACTCGTGTGTATTCGTTTCTCAGCTGACATTCAAGCACCAATTATGTTGTTATATCTTTTATCAGCGTATAGAAATGCATCGGTCACCGATGTAGTTTGTATCGTTATTATTCGAACATGAATGAAGGTGCACGTTGGTGCCAAGAGTGGCGGGTGTTCCCTGCGTGTCACGAACGTGACTCAGCAGCCGCGGCCCTGAACTAATACCGATAGAAAGTGTCCTCAATGAACACGTAGAGCGCACGGGAGCTCTTCTACAAACCTCTACAATTGTTACTTTATATTACACGTCAATCGAGAATCATTATTGTATATTATCATTCATCAACTGTATTTACACATTGGCTGCCCCCATTACTTTATCTATAATTCGAGTGTTAACTTGACAAATATTGTATTTTTAATCTAATGTATATCGTGTTCAATAAGCGAATTAAAGGAACTTGCAAGCAAATTGACAGGAGATATATTTTTTCTATTATATTGAGGTACTTACCAGTACTGAGCGGAGGTCTTAATAAAAAAATAGAAAACCTTATCGGTTTCAAAAGCTTCACCAATTAGTTACATTTGACCTAGAGCGTGGCTGCCAGTGTCTTTGCACCATTAATTTTCTTCCTCTCTTCTCCTTGATTAATGTTGCGATTTGATCTGACGACAATAAGCACTTAGTTGGTAGTATTCATCTACTACGACATTGGAACCGATTAGCTGTTCTATCGCGTGGCTGTACGGGTAATAAGGAATAAAAATATAGTTTTGGTTAACGGCTAAGGTGTTGTTGCACTATACCAAAATGAATTTGACTATCTGCCAAATATCTCTATATTGCAGATTGAGACATAAACGTTTGTAACAGCTTGTTCATCTCAATTCATCTATCTGCATCCACACTTCGTGAAAAATACAAAGATACATAATGTGTCGTTTACTTTGTCCTTCATTGAATAATGTCACCAAAAGCTGCAGTTCGTGAAGTCTTTTTGGCAGACAATAGAAGTTATATTAAAGGTTTTTTTTCTTATTTTCGTATAAATTGCACATAAGACCAAATTTCAAAGGTTAGTAAGGATGAACTAAGGAGAAAAGGTAGTTGTCAAAAGGCCCTGACATCTTTATGTGAAATCGTGTAACTTATTGTTTTTTGTTGTTTATGGAATATGAAATAGACCTGTGATGCAACCAAAGTATTCCAAACGAGTATATAGAAATGGAATTACGAGTAGACTTAATTAAACGACCTGAAAATTCTCTAGAAAAGCTGTCGTTGATCTTAAACCTTTATCGACCAATTGCAGTGTATTTTAATACTTGAAATCTTAATGATAATGATCCCATTATAACCTCCACAACAACACGGCTTAATTTTGACCATTATGCTTTAGTTTTTTACTGTCATTCATTAGAAGCAGAGGTCCCTTAATATTGTTTTTGTATAAAATAGGTTTGGCTTCAATCTCGCTTGATGGAAGGCGACGATGAAGCCTAGGATGGTACATGTGAGGACACAAATGACGTAATGATTCAGATGTGATCTCTGAGTAACAATGTTATTAAAACTCAAAATTTATGATAAATATATCTGGCTGATGTTTGATCTCCCTTTGTAAAGACGTGCTCTAAACAGTGTGTAGAATAAGTCTTTTTTTAATATATTTTCAAAGATAACATGATTGACCACGATCTAGTCTGATGTAAAGTAGAAATGTAGTCCTGGATGGCAAGGGGGCACTGGCTTAGTAAATGTCTATTCTCTTTTCTCGAAAACACCTCCATTGTAATAGGAGGACAAATTATTCCAGTCCTTTATAGTACGAAGTACGCAGGAATGTCCTTAGTGAGTATACTCTTGTCAACAAGGCAACTAGATGAATGGGTGGAATGCGACCCTGGCGCCCGCATGTCTATAATTATGCTTCCATTATTGCATTCGATATTTTATTTTTAGTATTTTCCGATTTTTCTAAATGATAACATACATCTCCTTTTAAAGAAATAAAGATTGCACTTTTCCAAAGAGCAAAATTACATATCTACTTGTATTTCGGTCGCATAATCACACTACTGTCTGCATATCAATGCTTTTTGACTGTTGCGAAACATCGCTATGATGTCATGTATCACAAGCTTCATTGTTTGAACTTTTAAAGTTAAAAGTCGATTTAATACAGTTTTTTGTTATGCTAAGTAGTAAGGTCTATTGTCCTGCTATGTCGCTATAATAACGAAAATAATATTTTAAGTATATAATTATACAAGGCACACCCGAGTTTAGCTACCGGGGAAGCAAAACCATTAGTAATAGTTATAAATTAACAAATATGTTTTTAACCACGGCGTATAATTAACCAATGTAGTTCCAAAGTGTAGTTTATCAACATCACATTGTGGACCTAGAGCTGTCGTTTTTTGGACACAATATTTATTATTTTTTTGAATAAGTATTGTACCGCGGCATCGACCCAGAGTTTTCCTAAAAGAGAATCGTTTTACGATACAAAAAATAAAAGAGAAGTGTCATTCTTGAAAATCCCATTTTCGCTGTTTTTGATCTAATTGTTACAAGTCATATATCATTTGACGCGTCTTTTTTTTCTGATTCCAACGACGTAAAAAACGACAATGAAAAATGTCCATATGTGTCACTTATTACGCTTTTGTCTTCCAACGACGATATTTACAACTATAGTAGTTAAAACGTATACCTGGTTTTGATTAGGATGCAGTGTAGCATTGTTAGTTCTTTCCGTCTTGCATACAACAATCGGTTGAAATGTTCATTGTGCAGGATAAGTGAAACTCTGAATAACATTAAAACGTAAATAATGTGTTCTGAGCAGGAAAGGATATGTTGATAATCAGATGCAGTGATTTAGAATCATTCTCAATAGCAGGATATGTTTGATATATTTTAAATGATAACTTCCTGATCAGAAATGTATTTAAACGATTGTCGGAGAATAACGGAATCTCTGCTGCATTTATATTTACAAACTTTGAAATCTTCGTCGTTTATTAGGATCAAAGGAAGTGCCGAATGCGTGTATCTGGTTCTTTTCAATGCGAGTTGTCGTAATACACTGGAATCGTGTTTGCATCTCACGACTTCCTTACGCGAAACAGCAAATAGCCTTCTTTGGAATTTGAATACAAACGTCTTTATTAAGACTGTTAACCTTCGTGTCTTGTGGTTATATCTATACATATTTGGTATATATACAGTCTTTGGTATTCGGGTTTCCGAGAAATCCTTCATGCACTACCTTCAATGTCTTGAAGGCCAAGTCCAGCTGCATCTCAAACCAGCTGTGTCTCCGCTTATTAACTCTTTCATTAAACTGTTCTTCAAAAAAACTAAAACCCACCTATATTTCTCTCCCTTTCATCTTCCACATTTGTGCTCTTACTGAGACATCACAGATTTCAGTTTTTAGCGCTTCATTATTTCTTGCATCTATCAAATACAGATCAACTTAATTAAATATTGCCATTTTTAATTATTTGCAAGAACTACTGTAAAGAGCTTCCTTCAGAGACATCAATTTGGTTTGTGTTTTTTTACTTCCATATTCCCAGCGTCGTCATGTGTTGTCCTCTACCTCGATTTCCTTGCGGGACATTCCAACGGGTAACTTTTGCGGTCAACTACTGATTTTTTATTCTGGCTACATGTTTAGTCTATTTACTGACTCTGGACAAGTACCAATTTTAATAGAAATCAATCTCCTGCAGTGTCTTCAAGCCCGTTTATATACGTGAGCGAGTCGTGCCTGGAGTGCGAGCGGGTGCGCGCGGCGTGCGAGCGGCTGGGTGCGGTGGAGGCAGCGCGCGCGGGCGACACGCTACCACCGCCGCAGCCCTCGCCCGCGCCCCCCTCCTATCTCGTCACCTCGCCTTTCGATGGAGAGCTGTTCGACGCCGCGCATAGGGCCAAGTACAGGTCAGTGTTATGTCTACAGGTTAATATCGAAAATTATATATTATTTCGAAAATTGTTCCAAATAACTTATTGCTATAGAATTGATCAGAGCAAAAACCCAGTGTTGAATGGCCTAGGTCTAGTATGCATACCGCGAGAAGGTTTCTTTTAAAGGTCTAATCACCGTTCCACGGTCGGTTTTTTATGGCGAACTACACAGATTGGTCAGAGAAGCTGGACTGCTTCACCGGATTGAGACGTGGCATAGCTCTTAGGTTGCCTGAACAGCGTCGCTTGTAACTTGACGCAAGGGTAGGTGACTAAGGGACATAAGGGATCAAAAACTAACTATCTTTGAGTGCCACTTCGAAAAGCGTTGGCGCTGGGACAAGAAGTGGCCGAACTCCAGAAACGCTCCTAACATCTTAGGGGCCTTCCTGCCCAAAAAATAAATAGTAACGCGTAAGGGTTATCAACCACTGTTGGGCACGGGCCTTCTGTAAAGAGAAAGATTAAAGTTAAGAGAAAAAATTCTTACGATCTTCTCCTTTGCCGTCGAGTGCGTTGTAAGTCAGCACTTAAAATTGCAACAATCAAATTCATTGGTGCCGGCACCATGGTTCGAACACCGGTTTCTATGCAATTTGTAGCGACCACCCCGATATTAAACTACCACGGCTCTAGTAAAAGTTATCCGCCTACCAATATAGCTTTTAATAATAAAATATATTTTATACGTTTGATATTTCGTTTTCTAGTGTATTTAAAATTCTTGTCTGCATATAGCGCTGGCCTCGGTTAATGCTCGCGCTCCTCCCACGCGATTCTTGTATTTGTGTATTTCCCATTGAATGTTCACTTTTATATGTGTAACTGTTGGAAACGAATGCTAAGAATGACCCTTATCCCTTCAATTTGATAACATTTCTTTATTTGCATCTACTTACATTGGAACCTTCGGCTTTGATATATTTAGCGACGTTCAATTTGGCAGTCTCTTGGAAGACAGGGCCAAATTGACATACTGACATAATGCATGGTATACTCAGTAGAGCGAGAGAGTATTTCATGTCTCAACAACACTTGCAGCTGTACTAGGCACAAATACTTCACATAGAATGCTGTTTGCACCAAAGAGCACCGCAATCATCGACGGCCAATTTCCTTTCCGACCGGCTTAATACACTAGCTGTGCGAAAGGATGTTACATTTTTAAGCATTATATACTCGTATGCCACGGTAGTATATATCTATACTGTTGCATATAGTTTCAACATGGTGAATAATAGATTATGTTCAAGTGAGTGTGATAGCTTTGACAACTTCCCCTGATTCAAGGTTGATTTGAGATTCATTAATTACAATTTAAATGATACTAAGTAACTCGTTAATTTCGTATTTCACGCGTCCCATTTCTTCCAAAACATACAGTTTACGTACAATACAACTCATTCGCCAATCGTTCGTCCAAAAATATAACTTTGTTTATTTTTTGTACAATGTAGTGATTTAAGATTGTTTTGTATTACGAGGCCAAATAAATAACATCGTGGTATGAAGCGGAGGGTGAACAGTACTATGAATATTAACATGCAAAACAAACATATCTTTAAGTTATCATTGATAAAACAAGCAATCTAGTTTCTCACTAATAAAAAGCATTGAATAAGTTCTTATACTAAGAAAAGAAAACCAGGTAGAGGGAAAACATTCGTCGGGTTGACTATATTTTGAACAAGGAAGATATATTGTTGCAAATGATCTTTACTATTGAAATTAATATAAATAATATTAACAAGCTTGTTCTAGCTTCAGTTAAAGGTCTGAAGCGCGGGATCCTAAGATAATTTACTATTAAAAGTTTATTAAAAGATGTGTTATGTATCTAAAATATTGTGAGCTGCTTTAGCATTGGGCTTACAAAGAATGAGTCAGAATGAGTCGCTACGAAGTCAGTAGTCTGAAGAATTCGAGTTGGATGCGGCGCGGAATGCTAACAACAGTGACGATGCTTGCCGATGCTCGGCTTACAGGCGATTTACGAGCTCTATAAACAACGCACCCGCGCCGCCTACCTCTGTAGTCTATACACTCGGCCGTTATACCCCCACTACTCATTATTATCACCTATATCAATTATTACCTTTAACATCTATTACATAAAAATAAATATCTTGTGGCCTGCACCGCGTTCTATTCTTATTTATA
Source organism: Meandrusa payeni (assembly GCA_029286785.1). NCBI lineage: Eukaryota > Metazoa > Arthropoda > Insecta > Lepidoptera > Papilionidae > Meandrusa > Meandrusa payeni. The sequence continues at coordinate 10,311,558 of JAGSMX010000024.1, read as the reverse complement.
TGATTAAATTCAGTACACATCACCTACAATGTTACACCAAATTTGTATTGTCATGAACCCCCTTCTAGCTTTTTTTTTAAATAGTTGAAAAGAATGTTAGTAAATTCCTCAAAGATTGAAACCAACAGTGCGCCCAGAGAGTCGTGATCTGAAAATGTTTTCATACTGATATAACATTTACTTCAAACTGGATTTACTACATTTCAGATTTCATTGGAAATCAGCCATGGTATAAAGAAATCAATATATCTTTAACGTAAGAATATTAAAACATGTTTATTGACAAAGCACCGTCAACGTTTGCAGTTAATCATAGCATTTCCAGTTTAATTTGATTTTATAGCTTACTATCACGGTATCTCCAATTGTTAAACGTATAGCGACCTTTGAATGAATGATAATCGAATCTTTCACCCTGAACGACAAGCCGGGGTTGTTTATACGCGCAGAACATCGAAACGTAAAAAGGTCGTGCGTTCAGTGAGTGTATTTCACGGAATGGTGTAAATAATGTAGCGAGTGCGTGTGGGAGGGCGCGCCGCGGGGCGAGGCGAGCGCCGCGACGTAGCGCGTGGGTCGCCCTTGCGGCCGCGCGACGCTCCTCGCTATTTTCGGCCTTACATTCCTCGCGACTGTTTTTCAATCTAACGTGAACGCATAACGCGCACGTCGCCTGCGCCTTTGTTTTCCTTATGAATTAACTCGTGTATCGAATCATATGCAATTGTACGATCTTTACTTTAATTAACGAAACAGATTACGAAACAATAGACGCGTTCGTTGATATGCATTCGTTGTGCTAGTGGTATAGTTGGCGATGTGTTTATTGATGCATTTTTGTGATATGTGGAATAAATGTATCTTTAGTGAGTGTGGTACACGCCGGACTAGTGCCTGATATATCGGAGAAGTGTCATCAATGGGTCCCACGCGGTTACCGCCGACTCCGGAGGAAGAGGAAGGTCCACAAGAACTAAGCGTCTGCCCAGATCAAAGATCACCGGATATAGTATCACAAAAATGCAATCAGTATGAAATAGATTTCTTCATTATACTCTAATCATTACAATATTATAGTATCGCTGTTTAACATCGTGTAATTGAAATATCATATTATATTCATGACTTGTATAATAATAAGAAAGCGACATGGCGTCTATTAATAAACCAAACGGACTAAACATATCTCTCAAAGTTTTTTCTCAATAGGAAACCGTAAAATTAGCACCTGTCCAAATCCAAGGACTCTATTATCATTTCGCAAAAGTCAATTGTTCACTGTTATTCCATTTATAGTTGTCAGTGTTCATGCATCGATCACACGCAACCTGTTGTTGGTCAATAAAGTCACTTAGAAATCGGAACCAGTACGTATTTAAACTTTTTTTTAATAATATAAAACCGGTTTCCAGTTTTGTTTGTTCATACATTACGTGTTACTAACGCGGACGTACCACGTAATATGTTGTTAATTGGCCTTGCGGCTTCGATGACATAGCTTCATTGGGATATAATTTCGACCGTCATTTGTGTCCCTTTATCTGATTGTATATAGTCCTAGTTCAACAATTATATTTAAGAGTCAAATCAGAAACAAATTCAAATCCAATCAAAGTGGCGGATCAAAACGCTAAAGCCATGTCGCGCGCACGTCCGAAGATCACAAAATCTCTTTTATTTCCAAAGTAATTTGCTTATATTACACATACAACAGTTCTGCCGGTTGTATTCTCTTTCATCTTGTACATTTGCGCTCGATGTCGTTAAGGAATACTTACCTAGTAGATTGTCATAAAACTACCAATATATCGATCAATCAACAAGCATGTTTTCATATGACAATTCCCTGCTTTATCTTCGGAACCCAATGTTCTATGCCAACAAAATGGGAAATAATTGAAACAAAATTTAAATTATAAAATGTTTAAAATCGGGTCATAAAACATTTTTTTTTAAAGAATGCTAACAATTTTTTTTTCACAAATCTTATTAAAATTCTTATTTCAAATAAGCTTAGGTTTGTGTTAGGAGATGATCCACTATTGACGATATCTATTATTGATATCAAAAAAATCAGCCGAATTGAGAACCTTTCAACTCAACTGAAAATACGTGTTCTTGCTATTTTTCATCTAATTGTTACAAGTCATATATCATTTGACGCGTCTTTTTTCTGATTCCAACGACGTAAAAATGACAATGAAAATGGCCATATGTGTCACTTATTACGCTTTTGCCTTCCAGGGACGATATTTACAACTATAGTAGTTAAAACGTATACCTGGTTTTGATTAGATGCAGTGTAGCATTGTTAGTTCTTTCCGTCTTGCATACAACAATCGGTTGAAATGTTCATTGTGCAGGATAAGTGAAACTCTGAATAACATTAAAACGTAAATAATGTGTTCTGAGCAGGAAAGGATATGTTGATAATCAGATGCAGTGATTTAGAATCATTCTCAATAGCAGGATATGTTTGATATATTTTAAATGATAACTTCCTGATCAGAAATGTATTTAAACGATTGTCGGAGAATAACGCAATCTCTGCTGCATTTATATTTACAAACTTTGAAATCTTCTTGGTTTATTAGGATCAAAGGAAGTGCCGAATGCGTGTATCTGGTTCTTTTCAATGCGAGTTGTCGTAATACACTGAATCGTGTTTGCATCTCACGACTTCCTTACGCGAAACAGCAAATAGCCTTCTTTGGAATTTGAATACAAACGTCTTTATTAAGACTGTTAACCTTCGTGTCTTGTGGTTATATCTATACATATTTGGTATATATACAGTCTTTGGTATTCGGGTTTCCGAGAAATCCTTCATGCACTACCTTCAATGTCTTGAAGGCCAAGTCCAGCTGCATCTCAAACCAGCTGTGTCTCAGCTTATTAACTCTTTCATTAAACTGTTCTTCAAAAAAACTAAAACCCACCTATATTTCTCTCCCTTTCATCTTCCACATTTGTGCTCTTACTGAGACATCACAGATTTCAGTTTTTAGCGCTTCATTATTTCTTGCATCTATCAAATACAGATCAACTGAATTAAATATTGCCATTTTTAATTATTTGCAAGAACTACTGTAAAGAGCTTCCTTCAGAGACATCAATTTGGTTTGTGTTTTTTTACTTCCATATTCCCAGCGTCGTCACGTGTTGTCCTCTACCTGATTTCCTTGCGGGACATTCCAACGGGTAACTTTTGCGGTCAACTACTGATTTTTTATTCTGGCTACATGTTTAGTCTATTTACTGACTCTGGACAAGTACCAATTTTAATAGAAATCAATCTCCTGCAGTGTCTTCAAGCCCGTTTATATACGTGAGCGAGTCGTGCCTGGAGTGCGAGCGGCGAGCGCGGCGTGCGAGCGGCTGGTGCGGTGGAGGCGGCGCGCGGGCGACCCGCTACCACCGCCGCAGCCCTCGCCCGCGCCCCCCTCCTATCTCGTCACCTCGCCTTTCGATGGAGAGCTGTTCGACGCCGCGCATAGGGCCAAGTACAGGTCAGTGTTTTGTCTACAGGTTAATATCGAAAATTATATATTATTTCGAAAATTGTTCCAAATTACTTATTGCTATAGAATTGATCAGAGCAAAAACCCAGCGTTGATTGGTCTAGGTCTCGTATGCATACCGCGAGAAGGTTTCTTTTAAAGGTGTAATCACCGTTCCACGGTTGGTTTTTTATGATGAACTACACAGATTGGCCAGAGAAGCTGGTCTGCTTCACCGGATTAAGAGGTGGCATAGCTCTTAGGTTGCCTGAACAGCGTCGCTAGTAACTTGACACAAGGGTACGTGACTAAGGGACATAAGGGATCAAAAACTAACTATCTTTGAGTGCCACTTCGAAAAGCGTTGGCGCTGGGACAAGAAGTGGCCGAACTCCAGAAACGCTCCTAACATCTTAGGGGCCTTCCTGCCCAAAAAATAAATAGTAACGCGTAAGGGTTATCAACCACTGTTGGGCACGGGCCTTCTGTAAAGAGAAAGATTAAAGTTAAGAGAAAAATTTCTAACACGTAGGTTTTCTCACGATCTTCTCCTTTGCCGCCGAGTGTTGTAAGTCAGCACTTAAAATTGCAACAATCAAATTCATTGGTGCCGTGGTTCGAACACCGGTTTCTATGCAATTTGTAGCGACCACCCCGATATTAAACTACCACGGCTCTAGTAAAAGTTATCCGCCTACCAATATAGCTTTTAATAATAAAATATATTTTATACGTTTGATATTTCGTTTTCTAGTGTATTTAAAATTCTTGTCTGCATATAGCGCTGGCCTCGGTTAATGCTCGCGCTCCTCCCACGCGATTCTTGTATTTGTGTATTTCCCATTGAATGTTCACTTTTATATGTGTAACTGTTGGAAACGAATGCTAAGAATGACCCTTATCCCTTCAATTTGATAACACTTCCTTATTTGCATCTACTTACATTGGAACCTTCGGCTTTGATATATTTATCGACGTTCAATTTGGCAGTCTCTTGGAAGACAGGGCCAAATTGACATACTGACATAATGCATGGTATACTCAGTAGAGCGAGAGAGTATTTCATGTCTCAACAACACTTGCAGCTGTACTAGGCACAAATACTTCACATAGAATGCTGTTTGCACCAAAGAGCAGCGCAATCATCGACGGCCAATTTACTTTCCGACCGGCTTAATACACTAGCTCTGCGAAAGGATGTTACATTTTTAAGCATTATATACTCGTATGCCACGGTAGTATATATCTATACTGTTGCATATAGTTTCAACATGGTGAATAATAGATTATGTTCAAGTGAGTGTGATAGCTTTGACAACTTCCCTGATTCAAGGTTGATTTGAGATTCATTAATTACAATTTAAATGATACTAAGTAACTCGTTAATTTCGTATTTCACGCGTCCCATTTCTTCCAAAACATACAGTTTACGTACAATACAACTCATTCGCCAATCGTTCGTCCAAAAATATAACTTTGTTTGTTTTTTGTACAATGTAGTGATTTAAGATTGTTTTGTATTACGAGGCCAAATAAATAACATCGTGGTATGAAGCGGGGGGTGAACAGTACTATGAATATTAACATGCAAAACAAACATATCTTTAAGTTATCATTGATAAAACAAGCAATCTAGTTTCTGACCAATAAAAAGCATTGAATAAGTTCTTATACTAAGAAGAGAAAACCGAAGAAAAAAAAAGGGGGAAAACATTCGTCGGGTTGACTACATTTTGAAGAAGGAAGATATATTGTTGCAAATGAACTTTACTATTGAAATCAATATAAATAATATTAACAAGCTTGTTCTAGCTTCAGTTAAAGGTCTGAAGCGCAGGATCCTAAGATAATTTACTATTAAAAGTTTATTAAAAGATGTGTTATGTATCTAAAATATTGTGAGCTGCTTTAGCATTGGGCTTACAAAGAATGAGTCAGAATGAGTCGCTACGAAGTCAGTAGTCTGAAGAATTCGAGTTGGATGCGGCGCGGAATGCTAACAACAGTGACGATGCTTGCCGATGCTCGGCTTACAGGCGATTTACGAGCTCTATAAACAACGCACCCGCGCCGCCTACCTCTGTAGTCTATACACTCGGCCGTTATACCCCCACTACTCATTATTATCACCTATATCAATTATTACCTTTAACATCTATTACATAAAAATAAAAATCTTGTGGCCTGCACCGCGTTCTATTCTTATTTATATGATTAAATTCAGTACACATCACCTACAATGTTACACCAAATTTGTATTGTCATGAACCCCCTTCTAGCTTTTTTTAAAAATAGTTGAAAAGAATGTTAATAAATTCCTCAAAGATTGAAACCAACAGTGCGCCCATTCATACTGGATTTACTACATTTCAGATTTCATTGGAAATCAGCCATGGTATAAAGAAATCAATATATCTTTAACGTAAGAATATTAAAACATGTTTATTGACAAAGCACCGTCAACGTTTGCAGTTAATCATAGCATTTCCAGTTTAATTTGATTTTATAGCTTACTATCACGGTATCTCCAATTGTTAAACGTATAGCGACCTTTGAATGAATGATAATCGAATCTTTCACCCTGAACGACAAGCCGGGGTTGTTTATACGCGCAGAACATCGAAACGTAAAAAGGTCGTGCGTTCAGTGAGTGTATTTCACGGAATGGTGTAAATAATGTAGCGAGTGCGTGTGGGAGGGCGCGCCGCGGGGCGAGGCGAGCGCCGCGACGTAGCGCGAGGGTCGCCCTTGCGGCCGCGCGACGCTCCTCGCTATTTTCGGCCTTACATTCCTCGCGACTGTTTTTCAATCTAACGTGAAACGCATAACGCGCACGTCGCCTGCGCCTTTGTTTTCTCCTTATGAATTAACTCGTGTGTATCGCATCATATGCAATTGTACGATCTTTACTTTAATTAACGAAACAGATTACGAAACAATAGACGCGTTCGTTGATATGCATTCGTTGTGCTAGTGGTATAGTTGGCGATGTGTTTATTGATGCATTTTTGTGATATGTGGAATAAATGTATCTTTAGTGAGTGTGGTACACGCCGGACTAGTGCCTGATATATCGGAGAAGTTACATCAATGGGTCCCACGCGGTTACCGCCGACTCCGGAGGAAGAGGAAGGTCCACAAGAACTAAGCGTCTGCCCAGATCAAAGATCACCGGATATAGTATCACAAAAATGCAATCAGTATGAAATAGATTTCTTCATTATACTCTAATCATTACAATATTATAGTATCGCTGTTTAACATCGTGTAATTGAAATATCATATTTTATTCATGACTTCTATTTCTTATTATTAATAAGAAAGCGACATGGCGTCTATTAATAAACCAAACGTACTAAACATATCTCTCAAAGTTTTTCTCAATAGGAAACCGTAAAATTAGCACCTGTCCAAATCCAAGGACTCTATTATCATTTCGCAAAAGTCAATTGTTCACTGTTATTCCATTTATAGTTGTCAGTGTTCATGCATCGATCACACGCAACCTGTTGTTGGTCAATAAAGTCACTTAGAAATCGGAATCAGTACGTATTTAAACTTTTTTTTAATAATATAAAAGCGGTTTCCAGTTTTGTTTGTTCATACATTACGTGTTACTAACGCGGACGTACCACGTAATATGTTGTTAATTGGCCTTGCGGCTTCGATGACATAGCTTCATTGAGATATAATTTCGACCGTCATTTGTGTCCCTTATCTGATTGTATATAGTCTTAGTTCAACAATTATATTTAAGAGTAAAATCAGAAACAAATTCAAATCCAATCAAAGTGGCGGATCAAAAACGCTAAAGCCATGTCGCGCGCACGTCCGAAGATCACAAAAGATCTCTTTTATTTCCAAAGTAATTTGCTTATATTACACATACAACAGTTCTGCCGGTTGTATTCTCTTTCATCTTGTACATTTGTGCTCGATGTCGTTAAGGAATACTTACCTAGTAGATTGTCATAAAACTACATATATATCGATCAATCAAAAGCATGTTTTCATATGACAATTCCCTGCTTTATCTTCGGAACCCAATGTTCTTTGCCAACAAAATGGGAAATAATTGAAACAAAATTTAAATTATAAAATGTTTAAAATCGGGTCATAAAACATTTTTTTTAAAGAATGCTAACAATTTTTTTTCACAAATCTTATTAAAATTCTTGTTTCAAATAAGCTTAGGTTTGTGTTAGGAGATGATCCACTATTGACGATATCTATTATTGATATCAAAAAAATCAGCCGAATTGAGAACCTTTTCATTTTTTGAACTAAACTGAAAATACGTGTTCTTGTTATTTGTCTTTAATCTGTTATTAATTCTAGGAAATATTTATTATTTCCTACCGGCCTATTATTTTACTTTTCAACTTGTAGCGTATGTTTAAACACTTTTATTTCTGTTTCACGATAAAGCTTCTTAAATGCTTATAGAGCAAATCTCTTAGAATGTCTGCCTGCAATTCCGCGCATGTGATGATCTAGGCAGAATAAAATGATACTGCACTATCATGTGCTGAAATCTAAGACATTTTAGGGTAACATGTTTCTTTATGTTTGGTATTAAATACCAATCACACTTATGTCACAGGACATATAAATTTATTGCACAATTCGGTTTTAGTTCGAAAAGTTCACTTGACATAAAATTAAACCAGCACAGTAGGCGAATAGTACATGGCATAGAGAGATGTATATAAAGGCACAATTATATAAAACCCATATCTAAGTATTGTATACTTAACACCATTAGTGGTTGAGGGTATTGGAGCGATGAGGATCGAAGCAGTAGGTGATGATAGTATTTATATGATGCGAGTTTCAAGTTAAATCGATATGTAAAAAATAAGTCTAGATTTTTGTACATATAAAGATAGAAAACTGTCCTTTTTAACGTTTATAGGCTTGCAACCATCCATGAATCCGTCTCATAAATATCAAAAAATCCAATGATAAATTTAATTTACTAAAACCACGGAATCCTTAGCAGATGATAGTAGCGTTTAGCCGAGTTCTTTATAAAAATTATGATATTTTAATTTTCCAAAGTCTTCTCTTTGATAAGAATTTTTCAGGATTTTAGGTTTTTCGATAATCAGTTGTTTCTATATGTGAGCTGTGTGTTCTTTTACGCGAGTTTTATTGAGTTTTGATTTACCACAGAGGGTCACTGTCGCGCTCGTTACCAGTATTTTGTACAGGGTTATTATTAAGCGTAACGGTAGTTAAAAACAAAAGAAGAAGCTCTTTGAAGGATGTTACGATGGCCCCGTCTTGCCCTTCCTCTCGTCAAAAAAAGGAATTCGGTTATTGCAGCGTTGATCCGAATCTAAAACCACCATCTAAGAAGCCACGAACTATAACCACAAGGTTTGCAATTCTTGGTCAATATAAGCTGATCGATTATTATGTTATGAAGCTTTTTTGTTTAGAATTCTTTTAGTTTATAAAAATATTTTAAGATTAATATCCTACTATAGATAGCAGTATTCCCACGTTCCGATTATACTTCGTTGTATACGTCTATGTGTTACGTTCCACGAAGATATGCGCATTCCGTCGTGATAGGTGTCTTGAATATAAAACGTAAACATTACTAAGTTTAATATTTTATACTGTGCTGAGTCGCGGCGCTACAATATCGACATGACTAAGGATCGTAGAGAATAAATCCTGTACACTTTTACATGTCAGTGGTAACCGCGTCTGTTGTGCCGAGTTGCTGCCAATAGTTTCAGACTTGACACCTATGAGCTTAAAGTAACCGGCATGTCAGTATATCGTATCCTTATAGGGAATGGATATTATTCTTAATATTGATTTTTTTATGACGAACTACACAGATTGCCCAGAGAAGCTGGCCTTGACTGCTTCACCGGATTGAGAGGTGGCATAGCTCTTAGGTCGCTTAGCCTGAACCTCTATTGCTAGTAACTCGACACAAGGGTCCCCGGTGAGGGGTAACCTCGGCTTGACGGTTGCTATGTTACGCGTAAGCATGCCGATCCGAGGGCGCCTGAGAGGGCCGAACCACGACTCGGTCGGTTGCTATTTCACGGATAATCTAAGAGACATTCAAAAGCTAAACTAACTTTGAGTGCCTCTTCGGGAAGCGTCTTAATATTGATTGAAATAGCCGATGTTAGGCGAAATCGGTATGGTATTCATTGGCACAATCTGACTGGGGGACACGCCGCTTTCGGGAAAGAATATATTAATACATTCATTACAAGTTGTATTCCGTTTAACCCAATTTAATCTCTAGAATTGCTTGTGTTCGCCGGAATTCGAATATAATTGGTCAGAACTATTTCGATCGCTCTGTGCCCACGATATTCGTGTATCCCGTGACGTCACACCGGCGTCGAGAGGAATCTCACGCGTCACTCACCACGCGGCCGTCTGCCGCACTAACACGGATCATTCAAACATTTTCGCTTCACATACATTACTATGATCGAATTTTGTTATTCACAACGAGCGATGCGCCCGTACACCGATTTTGTAGTTCGCGACCTTCCGGTAGTAAGTAAAAACAAGTTTTCCAAACGTCCTATTCATGAAAATATATTTGTATTAATACATTTTACTATCAAAGCCATTTGATATATGACAGTGCAGTCAATTGACATTGTCAGTGTCAATTTAAATAAAAACTAAATGCATTTCTCTCACTCTAGAAGCAGCACATTGAGTTTCATTTATTTAATGTCGTACACATTTCATTTCATACAAAAAATGAGACATTAAAATTAATATAAATTTGGAAAATTTTATGCCAACCTTAAAAATTTATCTTAGATCGAATAATCATTGATTGAAAGAGTAATGGGTGGATACTCATTTTGCAATGAACGTTGATTGGCTAGAGAAGTTGAACGCAAAATTTCTGATGTTACCATCATGGAACCTCTATTGGTACTAACTCTTCGCTAGGACACCGGTAAGAGAACCCGGGTGCCAGGTACCAGGTTCTAAGTACTCTAATCGCGTTAATATTCCGACACGAGGGTCATACAACGACTCGATCGGTAGCTTTTATTGAGAGGGACGCTATAGTAAAAAAAAACTATACCAATACACGTAATTAAAACTCTTAATATCCAAATGGTGTATGATAAATTATTATATTAAAAAAGTTAAAGTAACACCCTTTATATATGTCCTACTGTTAGACGCAGGCCTTCTCTGTAAAGAGAGTATAAGGGCATAGTCCGCCATGCGGCCCTTGTGCGGATTGGCAGACTTGACATGTCTTAGAAAAAATTCTGAGACATGTAGGATTGTGTGTGGTGTTTTCTCCTTATGGTTTTTCTTCATCACCGAGCGCGTGGTGACTTACCAAGCACATACCATATTATTTTACTATATGTACACAATATTTAAATTGAAAATTTAATTGAAGTATCTGTGAGGCGTGCAACTTGGTCGAAAACGCGAAAGTTTTTTTCCTTGTGCTTAGTTTATGAACAAAGCAATGTCAGTTCCGGTAATTGTGAACGCAAATCTCATTGGTTATTCTATACCATTATAAAGCTTAAAATTATAACCGTTATTTTTAAATTAAAATGTCTTATTGTGTGACTGTTTAATAACACTTGACGCACGATTTCTATTTTGGTTTCAAAACATTTTAGTGAAATTTATAAAGACAAATTACGGCCTAGAAATAAGAGGTGTACCTCTTCGCGTATGACATATATACCTAAGAAGATTTTTTTTACATGCATTTAATAGAAGAATGTTTTGTATTCATATTAAAGAAATATTCAATATAGAAATATTAAAAAAATATTTTATAATAAAGTCTTAGATCATATTATTACATAAATTAGTAATTAAATTTCGTGATCTTTGTCGTTATGGATATCATGAATTATTTATTTATATTTATTTATAAACTCTTTATTGTATACACTTATGAAATAAAATAAAAAAAAAGAAAATATAATTAAAATACATAAACAATGGGCGGCCTTATCGCTAAAAGCGATCTCTTCCAGGCAACCTTTGGATGGAGAGGAATAATAAAAAGAAGCGGCTGGAGTTTATAAAAAGTAGATATACTTAAGTACTGATAATAATTATTTACATACATACATACATATAATATAGGTATAAATATATACATTTCAAAATATATATTATGAAAAGACAAAACGTGTGTAAAAAGTATTTCATAATATATAATAATATATTTACATATATATCATAACAGTATAAATGATGTTAGGTGGACTTGTCTAAGTAAAACTTTTTAACTTTGATTTTAAAATTATTTATCGTCTGTGATTTCCTAATGGCCACAGGAAGAGAATTCCACAGACGGACAGCGTGTATAGTAAATGAGCTGTTGTAAAAGTTGGTGTCATGCGGAGATATTTTTAGCATGAGGAATATTACACATCTTGAATTATTATAATATACTAATATCACAATCGTCAAGCATTCTTTCATATGATTGTTAGAAGTTCCTAGATATAACTTAGGGACCATAACCCCTATGCCAACAAAATTCATTTAGGTATATATCAACAAGAAAAAAAAATATCGGTTTATAAAAACGAAAGCATTTTGAGTGAATGAACATTAACTAAAATACAGACGAATTCAGAGCCTCCTCCTTTTCTATAAAGTTGGTTAAAAAGAGACAACACTAAGTTCGCTACATCTTTTATTATTTTGATAATTTTGTACCCTTAGGGTGCTTGGCCCGACGGCAGTGCTGCAGCTGGCGGACCGCGACGAGCCCCCACCCGCCAATGCTCGCCCTCTTTATTCGTTGGCGATGCGCGGCGCTGTTATATGTTTTTCGGGGTTCCGAAAAAAAGATGAGCTGGTAAGTGTACATTTTGCAATTTTCGTGTTTACCGTGTCACGCTGTTGCTCTGAACATACAGTTGAAATGTAGCAGACAAGGTGTGTTTAGGATACTATTTTAATGAATTAAGTTGAAACACACGGAGTTTTTATATAATAGTGTCCCAAATTATTTATTAAATAGAAAAATAAGAATAATATGTGTCTACGCGTAAATATTCATTTCTTATTTTCAAGTCACAGACTGACACTGTTTCATTAAAGACACTCAAGATTTGTGCTCGCGGCCTTAAACTACTAAACAGTAAACTATCATAATCAAAGAGAAATATATCTGAATACTAGCTATGCCTAGCGCTTTTCCACGATTAAAAACTAGTTATATTTTTTCTACATTAAAAGTAGTGAAAGTCCCATCAAAATCGGCCCAGACGTTCCGGCGATTAGCCGGGAAAAATAAACAAAAATTGTAAAAAATGTTATTTTGGCATATTTACTGTATAACCGCGGTTATTTTAATATTACAAAAAGACACTCCATTTTTTTATTTGTATTTTTTAATAATGCTCGTTATGATTGATTCAAAAAGGAAGATCATGTTATTTCCTGATAAGCCATATGTTATTAGAAAGTATGAAACCACTCGGTTTGTAAGTAATAATGAGATCAATGTCTTCCGCATGATTTGTTTGTTATTTAAACGTTATTTATGTTTTCCTCGGTAACATGTTTTCGTTTTTATATAGCACAAAGAGGTAATTGTACTTTTCTTCTTATAAACAATGTTATTTACAATTTTCTACTGCAAAATGAGATTTGGAATTGTTTGGAATTTTATTTAGAACTACTAGATATAAGTCACTCTAGCTGATTGGGTGCGTTGAGCTCACATTCAAACCGTAAACTTCATTAGAAGCTTATGATAATTTAAATTCTTTTTTTTTTGTTGACCGGGGGGAAATCTTCAAAAAGATACCCTACCTTCTGGGAGGAAGGCGAGGTTATGTGGGGTTTATGCCCACTAAAATCCCCCCGTGGCCCTTTCCTCGGTGCATGACGAGGGGCTCCGGGATCTCAACGTGGAACGCACCGGAGCCCCTCTGCACTGTGCTCAAAGAGAGCACGTCCCGGGGGAGGTTTCTCCCTCCCCCCCTGTGCCCTCGCAGCGCAAGGCGACACGGGCCAGCCGATGTCGCCTTCTTCCCGGGTTCACCTTGGTGGACGACTCAGGGGGTTGGGCGCTCCTGGGTCATCTCTATGGTCCAAATAAGCTCCAATCGAAAAGAGTGTTCAGGCGAAACGACCAATGGCATAGTGCGGTCTTCAAAGTATCTTTATATTTCGTTTTCTGATATTTTATTTCAATACGATAAATAATGGACACACGTGATAAAGAATTGAAATTCATAGATTTTTCATTTTATTTTTATATTATTTTTTTTCGCTATTCCCTTTATTTAGCCAACAGGTTGCCTTTATTATTGCATATATATCTAAAAATTGTGTTTATAGTATGGAAAAAAATTCAGGTTACATTCCTAAAATCTGCAAATAACTTACACATATACACGTAACAATTTTGTTCATTGTCACCAATTGCATTAACGCCACTTTGATATACGAGTTCAGCGCTAATAAAATACATACACCAATAAATTTGGATTAGTGTTTGATTTACGCGGTATTCGGCTTGGAGCAGAACAGAAGGCACTAAATCGTTCCCCACGCTCCGCAGACGTACCTGATAACGCTGATCCACTACATGGGCGGCTCGATACGTAAGGATATGTCAAGCAAGGTGACGCACCTGATCGCGGCCGCGGCCACGGGCGACAAGTACCGGTACGCGACAGGCTTCGGGCTGCCCGTGCTGTCGCGGTCCTGGGTCGACGCGTGCTGGGAGCGGCGCGACGACCCCGCCTGCCTCGCCACCGATGACACTTTCATTGTAAGCATTTCGTATTCTAAGTCTTAATAGGTTCATTGTTACACGTCGTAAACACCGTCTATTGAAGAATCAAATGCAGAAGATCGAAATAGTCAAAACCGTCAAGCAGCGCAAGATCTCGTATCTAGGCTATATCCTTTGAAATAATAGGTAGTGCCGGCTGCAACTAATTATGATGGGCAAAATAGCAGGAAAATAGGGGGTGGAGTAGTAGTGGCTAAGAAACATCAGGGACTATTGTGTGGCCATGAATAAGGAGGAGTTTGGAAGACTGACTGCCGACCTTTAGTGACCATCTGCTGGCGTGTATTTATGGATTTAGTAAATGTTGTTTTGGAAAGTATATGTTACAAGAAGATTCAAACAATGTACTGTTGTTAAATCAATTGATTTTTACAATTTATTTTTAATTTTATTCTATACCAAATTTACTATTTAAAATTGTTGTACTGCTATAGGCGTACTAGAAGAGATGTTTTTCTACCTTTTCAATTTGTGTTGGCAATCATAACTTGTTGTATGTTTGAAACAAGTTGCTACGGGCGGTGTTTCGGTTATTTAGCAGAATGATATCGCTTTTCAGAGCTCATAGGCGTTGTTCTTCCTTTCAATCGTATGAATTAATAAATTCCCTCTCGCCAAGGTTAATAGCTACCATCGACCATAAAACATAAAACTATTATCAAGTGGTCGTTATATTTTCTTGTTAATAGTGAATTACGCTTTTTGTGTAAGAAAAGCAAAGGCATTATGTAACACGTCTCTGTGGTCGGAATAATTCTTACGATATCTTCACACTGTTGTTATCGTGATAATATTAACTCAAATCGATTGGTTTAGATTTTTTACCACTGTCATTTGACTATTTAACAGGACGTTGGTTAGAATAATTAATAAAATAAAGCTACACGGTGTTATAATGTTACACGGGGTTTGCCATACAAAAATTGACTACTGCATTTTTGTATGTGGCACGCACAGCGGTGTTTCCAAACGTTTAAGATTTAGGGACCTTCAAGAAACGAGCCTATTCCTATCTCAAAGGTCGGCAACGTACCTACAGCTCCTCTGGTGCTGTGGATGTTCATGGGCGACGGTGATCACCTAAGATCAGGTGAGCCGTATGCTCGTTTGCCACTTTTCATATAAAAAAAAAATTTAGGCACCTTACCTTGAAATATTAGTTCGTAATTTACTGTTACACCGCCTCTCGATCTTCTGCATCTTGATGCCACCATCCTGTTAGGCGAGATTTACCACTATAAAAAAAGACATTATATTTACATAACATACTGCCGTATTACAATACAAACTGCAATTAACTTATTGTTAAACATGTCAATGTTCATTTTACAGAAAGAGCATAAGTTGAAAGTTTTCGCCGGCGCGCGGGTTTGCTTCGTTGGCTTCCCTGAGGATGAGACGCAACACATGGCTGAGGTGCTTGCGAGTAACGGCGGGGCTACATGTGCGCTTGACGACGCAGACTGCACGCACGTAGTGAGTACTACCACTATCTCTATATAAGATTCTCCTTACTACTCTACGGGAAATAGATTTGTGATCAGCGTGCGTCACAGGTTAAATAAAAGTCCAAAGCAATTAATATGGAAGCTACGTAAGGCTCTATCAATGGGTAACTAAGTTCAACTTGACATTTGCAAACTGAACAGTGAGCTAGCTCGTACCTGTACATTGTTGTTTCCCGTATGTTTATAGAATATACGAACTGCGTTATTTATGTTAGTACTTCACGGTTACGTTTAAAGTAATAGAGCCTTTAATTTAGTATATAGTAATTCATCATATATAGGAATCATTTTATTAACCATCCTCCGGTACCCTGGGTGGGCCCGGAGGGATGTGTGGGACTCGGCCTGGGCAGCCCCTACCCACTAAACCTACTGCGAATGCCATCAGCCGTTATGAGCGGGGTGTCCCGGATCTGTCAGCGACAGGACACCCCAACGACCGGCCGGTCCCGGCAAAGACCGGACTTCACCCTCAAAGGGGACTCCTCCGGCACTCAGAAAAGTCCCGGCGACGCCGAAGCATGCTGGGGCCAGGTTATTACGACATCCTACGTTATACACATATAATATTACATTATATGTGTATAAAGTACATATAGTAGTGTATAATATACATTCTCATTTATCCTTACTTAATACGTCTATCAGTCTGTTCAAAGTAGTATTGTCGCGGCTTACTTTGTTTACAAGCATGGCTTGAGCCCACGTTCATCGACGTGCGTTGTCATTGCATCCGCTCACGCCGCGGCACCACCGTTAATTCTAACGGTAACTGTCATGACAAAAGTAATCCAACAGGATTACGTTGGAGTTGCAATACTGATATGCATAATTTTTAAAAGTAATGCAATCGGTGAAGCTCTTGGACGGTGTATTTTTAATTTTAGCGTCAATGCTTTAAGGGTACGGTTTGCGAAACGTTCGTGAACCATCTCCTAGAACAAGCTTAAGATTAATTGGAATTGTTAACAAGAATGTTATTAATATTTAAAAAATATATTTTTTTTCAAACAATATTTAAAAAAAAAATGTTTCAAATTCAAACTAAATATCAAATCGCCAAAGTCGGGCATACTACTTTCGCTGTACGATTTTTACCAAGCGTATTGAGTTCCATATGTGACAGGTGGTGAGCCCATCGTCATAAACCGGGCACAATTTCTAATTAAACTTGACCATATTATGCATGATTATATTTTAAAATGCCGTACTTTTCTGTGAAATTCAATTACAAGGTTCACATTGTGTTACTGCCATGTTAATATTCCTTTGAAAGTCGTCTACGTTACATATATAATTACATAGATATTAGTAAATGCGAAACTGCATTTTATAACAATTTTTAAAATCAACGCATAAACATGATAAACAAACCGTCTGGACTTGTCAAGCTGATGTTTACTTGAAAATTATCACAGAGCGTTTACCTACACGTCGGGATATTTTTAAACTGTATGGCACATTAGTTACTAATTTTAGCGTAAAGAAATCAGCATGCACGTAGTACCCTTGGTAATTGTTTTAGAATTCTTAGTTTAGTTACTTTGTAGTCATTTCAAATTAGGCTATACTTTCACTTCCTCTATATTATTTTAGTTGTAGTGATTGCTTCATATTTAGCGACGTCTTCAATGCTATATATGTTATTTGCGGAAGCAGCAATGACGAGCTTTAATATTTATTTAGTTCGAATCAAACATTAGCAGAATATTTTCCACTAATAAGATCACCATAGCTTATTAGTTGCATTTGTAATATCCTTTCCTCATATAATGAACCTTGTTGATATATCGCAGCCACTTTTCCATTTTAATTCGTCACGACCTATTCCGTACGGCGCCGGCGTGTAAAGTCGACCCCATTGTCTATTTCACCATGTTTGTTTCACTGCTTATTAGTTAGCACCTATATACTATCATTTGATGTTTGTTTGTCTTCATTTCTCGGTATCAGTTTTATGTTTGTGTATCTAATGTAGCTTATGTATACTGACAAATATCATACAAGTTCATAACAGTGATCACAAGTTGTTTACACGTTTCCATACTTCAATCACGTTTGTTTCTCCTGCCGTGTTTTGCACCATTTTAAAATCATCTACTTGTATCTGTAACTCTCGTTTAATCGTGTATGATCTTCTTTACATTGGTCCAGCTTCTGTGATTTCATCCATGACGCTAAAATAAAAGCAATAAAAATGTATTACGTACACAATCGTAATGTTTGTTAGGTAGCCGCTTTTATGTGTTTAACTATCTCTCCCACGATAGTAATATAATCGTTTTGCATGTTTGTACTGGAATGGCTTCATTACATCATTGCGTGGTGTGTTTCACACATGTTTCAGGTAATGGCCAATGGGGAGACTTTCGGTCGTTCGCTTGTCCTATCACCTCCTACGAATACTCCTGAAATATCCACAAAATCCTCCCGAAACACCTCTTCCCGTTCGCAAAACACACCCAAAAGCTCACTGTACCGTAGGTTATCGGCGCGGCTCTCGGGACGTCGCTCTAGTCCCAACAAACATAATGTCGATTCTATCGAAAATCCTTCTCGAGATGATAGAGAACAGCGCTTGCAGCAAGCAAGAAACAGTATTAAACATAACCAAAGCAAAGATGAAACAGATAATATGAGAGTTAGTTATTTAAGAAAATCATTTATAGACGATTCATGCACTAGCGGCGATAAAGACCAAAGTATCAGCCAAACAGAAAATGTCGATTTACGGCAGTATAATACTTGCGGCAAGGAGAATAAACATGCTAAACAAGTTCTCGGATGTAGAATTAACAGCAAAGACAAAAGAGAAGTGTTTAGAAATAAGTCAATAAATGTATTCAATCTGGTGGAATGTCTTACAGAAGCGGGATCGCTTCATTCCTCGTTAACTAAAAGCTTGTGTGACCTGGACTGTAAAGACGAAACAGGCTTTCTATTGCCCGCGTCGGCGGCCGTCAGTAAGGACTTTCAACACTCGACAACTACCATATCTTCGGGTAAAAAGAGAAGTAGAAATTCAACGGAATCCAATTTTCAAGTAAGCATAGTGGATGCGAATATTTCACCTGATAAATGCGACGAAAGTAATTGGAAATCAATCAAAAGGTTAAAAATTAAGGATTCTTTCAAATTTAAGAATAGGCCTACTATATTTAAAAAGACAAAAAAAGAGCCTGTTACTAAGGTTGTAGGGGATATAACAGTGGAGCCAGTCAGTCCTGAAAGTGTGAAACCCACCGATCCCGCTGGGGAATTCTTAGCATCAACATCTTCACCAATAAGAGAGGATGACAACGCTTCTATTAGCTCGCTAAACATAAGCAAACAATCAGGCTTTTTTGACATTTCTTTCGCGTCTATACGTAGCTCTAAAACAGTTAAATCTGCATCAAAACTACGGAGGAGTGTTAAATCATTCACTGCTTCCTTCAGAAGCGAAAGAAAGAAGAAATACGAGAAAAGGCCCGAACGCAACACGGTTGAAGTGAACCCATGTCACTTGCCATCAGATTTAAAAAATGTTTCCACGCCTAAGCGAGAGCTCGACGAAATGAATTTGGACATATCGCCGGTCCAAGTCGATACAATCGACAGCACGGATATGAGAACACCCCACAGAAATGAAACTGATGTCGATGACTGCGACGACTCTGTGATCTTCAAAACACCACAGAGGGTATGGCTGCGGACACACCGACATTCAATTTGCGGCGGCGCCGAACTGAAAGCGAGTGTATCGCAGTCTTGTAGTTCCATTCCCGTCCCGTCCCAGTCCTGCTCGCCATCCCCTGCTCCCGCGCCCCGGCCCGCCCGCGACCAGCCGCCGCCTGCCTCGACGCCCCCCATCCGCGGCGCCCGCGCCATATCGCAATGCCATGGACTATCGCTACCGGTACTAACACCATTTAATTCAGTACTACTAAATATTAGACTAAACTTATCATGCCTTTTACTTTATGCAATATCGTCACGATAAAAGTAACGAAAGCCCAATTTCCGTCAACAACTACCTATCTTTCTATGCATGACTTATTTCGCATATTGAATCGTTTTAGGTGCTTATATGTGCACAAAGTAATGGGATTAAAATGGATGTGGAATACTGTTATATTACATAGAATTAGTACTTTCAGAGTATTTTTTTTCATAAGTAAAATATTTATTAACGTTTTCTATATTCATAGGTAGTAGATGTACACAATACAGGAGTGGCGCCTGAGTGCTCACCAAGAGTGCACATAGTCAAAGCCGAATGGTTCTGGGCTTCAGTGCAGAACGAAGAGGCGCAAGATGAGAGAGAATTTCTATTTAAAGATGTAAGTACTCTGCTTTATGTTATTTATAAACATAATGCCAATATATAAATAACATAAATTGTGGAAAACGTTCAGTACTTAGAGGAAGTTTCGCGACGGTCGTCAGTGGGCGGCGCGTGTGCGGGCACAGAAGAGGCGAGCGCGGGCACGCCCTCGCAGTTGCAGCGTTTGCGCAAGCGCAAGCTGCGGGGTGGGGACGCGGCACTGCACAAGCGGCGCTCTTCGCTCAGCGACGCCGTACTGCTCAGCCTATCCGGCAACCTGCTCGACTGCACGCCTTCGCCTGATGGGAAACAATTGCTCGAAGGTAATATGTAATAAATTATTAAAGATTATTGGCGCATGGTAAATAAGGAAACAGTATATCTTTTTAATATGTACTATATAATATTATTTAATCTTCACTTGACACATCTTTTTATTAAAATTACTGGGTGTGGTCTTGCATTCAGGTATAAATAAAATGATAATTATCAATTTCAGAGTCTGAGGTACCTGACAATGTGGTGCGAAAACTTATGTCCCCGAGACAACAAGTCTTTATGGAGTTGTTACAAACAGAGTCAAATTATGTCGGAATACTGTATACTATAGTCACTGTAAGTTTTACTGTGAATTTACTATCTGTGAATGAAATAATCTATTGTTACATAAGGGTTATAAGTTCCAAGTGGTCAAAGTGATGTCATTATTCTTGACAACTGTACATATCAAGCCTCTTCAGTGAAAACGTCATAAGAGGAATAAAGAGCCCAGAGCGCAGATTATTCTGTATTAATTTGAAATACTTTAAGCCAATCTTTTAAGTATATAATGTTATGGAAACTATATGTTAGGAAAACAACAAGTGCATTTAAATAAATCAATGCTTTTAATAACATTTTTAATCAGAAAGGATTTTAAAAACATTACTTTGAATTTTTTAACTAAAGTATAAAATTAAAAAAAAGTTTTATTGGCTATCTATAATATATGGAATATTTAGTTTCAATATTTGAGTCACATGGTACATGAAATGTGATACCACATGTTTTCTTTTTTAGATGTTTAAACAACCTCTAGAAGAGATGGCCGAAGACGACAACAGTAATGGAAAAAACCAAGCTTTGCTCAATAACACTGAACTTAAAATAATATTTGGAAACTTACCACCTATTTATGAATTGCATCAGTAAGTTTAAAACATATTTATGCTTTTTTTTTTTAAACAGAATGTGTTAAACATTGTGAAAATTGTACATAGATAATTTTCATTGAATATAATCTTCATTTTTCATGAAGCATATATTAATTGGAGCAGTAATGATGATGAATAATCGTACGTGTGCTGGTATTTCTCAATTTATACAAACGTAAATGAAGACAAGTTTTGGTAAAGTTATTTACATATAATGTTATATTGGTTTTAGGCGAATGCTTGAAGAGTTACATTACGCACAGGCGCATTGGAGCGAAGAGGTGAGCATCGGGCGGTTAGTGCTACGATACACACCTGATATGGTAAAGGCGTACCCTCCCTTCGTTAACTTCTTCGAGAACACCAAGGAGATGTTGCAGCAGTGCGATCGTGAGAACCCAAGGTCTTTCTTACATTATATATTTATCTTATTATTATGAAAAAGTTAGCCCTGCACAACATTTAGTCCTATAAAAATAGTCGAATAACAACTACCGATTTTGATTGAGCTTTGTACAGGGTTAATAATTTCAATGAAGTTGTCCATTTCCAACATGTTTACGAAAGAATTCATAATTTTATTGAAATGATCTTAATGGTTGACATTCCACAACTATATGTTTTTCTCGTAATATTATTTCTATTCCCCAACCTGAAAAATTGTGCTATCAAATATACATTGACTTTTTTGATTGATTTGATGTAAGATGTCTCAACAAATTAAAAAATTTTAATTTTTAGATTTCATGCATTCCTCAAAATATGCCAGACGAAGCCAGAGTGCGGCAGACAGAGTTTACAAGAGCTCTTGATCAGACCAGTGCAGCGGTTGCCTAGTATAAGCTTATTATTAGATGGTGAGTATGTACTTCAATGATTCTCTATTAATTAAAATGATTAAAACATTATAAGACAAAAATAAAGGCCGAAATGTTTGCTCGATGGAAAAAATATGCAGGACATTGTATGAGTGTACCCCATTACAATGCAGTTTACCTGTGTCAGTTTGAGGCCATTGTGAAGCTGATAGATGGATAGAGAGAAGTTCAAAAATAATACCAGGGTAACCAAACCAATGGTGATCAGCGATGGAAAGAGCTATGCTCGGCATTTCATTAAGGGATAGAATCCGAAACGAAGAAATTCGACGGAGAACGAAGGTAGTCGATATAGCTCGTAAAGTCAGCAAGTTGATGTGGCAGTGGGCCGGCCACATCTGCCGAGTCAGCGACGGTAGATGGGGGAGGAAAGTCT
The DNA here is from genome assembly GCA_029286785.1 of Meandrusa payeni. Taxonomy (NCBI): domain Eukaryota; kingdom Metazoa; phylum Arthropoda; class Insecta; order Lepidoptera; family Papilionidae; genus Meandrusa; species Meandrusa payeni. Next base: position 10,288,993 of record JAGSMX010000024.1, on the reverse strand, counting down.
TGGAATGGAGCCCGCGCATAGGTCGGAGAAGCGTAAGCGCGACCTTGTAAGGATAGGAAGTGGCTGGATGCGGAAAGCTGAGAATCGCATGTGGTGGAAGGCATTGGGGTAGGTCTATTTCCAGCAGTGGAAAAATGCAGGCTGATGATGATGATGAACCAAATCAGTAAAGAACTATATACTGTTACATCATATACTGGGCAATGTATTCCAATTAGAGGCGGTGCTAAAAGATCCGAGAATTTAAGCACAGTTTACTGTATTAGGTTGTAAACGCCCAAAGAGTAATCGAAAACCATATATGCGAAATTTTCAATGGGACAATTATGACATTCATAATTGTTTTTAAATAAATTATAATTGTTACACAGACATTTTAAAGCACACGCACAAGAACAATCCGGATCACGCGGCGCTAGTGTCCGCCCTGGCCGGGCTGCGCGAGGTCATGTCGCACATCAACGAGGACAAACGCAAGACCGAGGGCCAGCTGCAGATGTTCGACATCTACAACGACATCGACCAGTGTCCGGTACGTTTTGTACAGCTGCAGCTCAAATGCACATTCTTTTTGTAAATTATATTTTGAATACACTCATACCATTCATACATTTTTAGGCAAACTATCTTTAAACATATTTACTTTGGGTCGTAGGGTCTAATGCACACCACCTTTTTAATGTGATAGCTAAAAAGTTGGTCGTCACGTCTGATGACCAGAGGGCTGGCTTATACCTTGCATAGAGACTAAGCATAGCCATACAACGTGGCAATGCTACCAGCCTTCTGGGCACGCTGCCAAGCTACCACGGATTAGCACAGTTATATTTCTTGCAAATATTTTGTAAAATACCTATTATATTGGAAATATAACATTATTTCAAATTAAGATTAGTTATCACTACTATATTATTTAAATAATTTGATCGGAAGTTAGTTCCTTTTCTTAGCAAAACCGTAAAATAAAGGCTCACGATATTTGAGTAATATACCATAAAAATATGTTTTCATACATATAAAATTTAGTGGATTTTTTTTTAATAATTCATATTTTGATATTTTCGTGTTTAAGGCGCATCTCGTGTCGTCTCATCGGTCGTTTGTATCCCGTTGCGAGGTCGTCGAATTGTCAAAAGAGCTGTCTGGCAGGGGTGACCATCTTGTACTGTTTTTGTTCACTGATACAATGGAAGTATGCAAGAAAAGATCAAAAGTAAGTTATCGCTTATTCTAATATGATTGTATTTTTTTCGATAGTTAAAAAAAATCTTCTTTCTTTCAGGCGTTTAACAGTAAAAGTCCTACCAATGGAATGGGTACAATGCGAATAGGTTCTAGCAAACCCTACAGGCATATATCATTAATGCCCCTCAGCACAGTCAAGCGCGTAGTTGATATTAGAGAAGCAGAAGGTACGAATTAAAAAAATTGTGACATGTTAGACCTTTACATCGGTTTTATATTATTTTGCTAATTTATTTTGTATCTTTGAATCTGTCTTCAGATTGTCACAACGTTTTCGCGCTGATGTGCCGGAGTAATCAAGAGTTAAAAGAAAAATTATATTCATTCATGATTACCGACGAGACAGTCGACAAGTCACACTTCCTACGACAGCTCTGCAGGCAAATGGCCAACACCGTCTGCAAGGCTGATGCCGTATGTATAGCTTTTACATAAGAGAATGACTTTCTTGCGAAAACATCGCAATAATTACATTATTTTAGCGCGCCATATTCTGCAACATATTTAAAACTGTTAATCTCTCTTAAGGCGCTCACGGCTTTTTACCAATTGATGTGGTCAGAGATAATAAATTCACCAAGCTCTTTGTAATATAAGTAAATGCATAACATTTAGCAACATTACAAAGAGCTTGGTGACTTACATTTAGATGTGAGCTATTCACTATTCACTTGATAAGAGCCAATTGGGATTTGAACCCCTATTGACTAATCATAAGTCAACCACTCAGCCATTAGACTATATACTGCAAAACTAGTTATATAACACTAAAACTTGGGTCAAATAATAAAAATGATAAGACATATATTTATAAGCGATAACATCCTTCTGAATATCGCTGTCGAGTGGAATTGGCGTCAATAGCCTAATGGTTTAGGGTGCGGTCTGCGGATCGTAAGGTCGTGGGTTCGAATTCACCATTCAACTAATGACGTGAACCATCTCCTAGCACAAGCCTAAACTTATTTGGAATGATTAACAGTAATGTTAGTAATATTTAAAAAAAAATTAGCAATCTTTAAAAGTCTAAGCTGTTTCTGTTCAACACTGATTGTCAGCACCAGAACTTATTTTAAAGATTAAATAAATAGCTTACTTATGTATAATTGCATAATTCCGAACAAGAGAGTAGCAGATATAGAAGGACAAATATTTATAAATCTGACCACCTGTCCAGGACAAATTTCTGGCGTGTTTGGAGTCACACCAGCTCGACATCGATACGAGCGATCTAGCACTTAGCACACTCTCCAGGGTCTCCAAGTTTGCAGCACGGACTCGTATTAAGGTACCACAATATAAGACGATAAATATACATGATTTATTAAACGAACAATTTTTCTTAGATGGGCTGGATGTAGACCCTTTTGTATTTTTGAATCTCAAATATAGCATGTTTAATAAATATCACTGTTATGCAACTAGCTTAGCTTGTATTATAACGAACGTGAAATAACCTTTGTTATTCAGTCCCCGCAATTCGTCTGAATGCTAGATGTATCTAGAAACAATTGCACAATAAAAAAATTAACTAGCTTGTTGTATCAGTTTATTTTTTTATTATATAATATAATATTGGTTTTTAAAAAAATCAGACAAATTGCGCAAAATTATAGCCGTCATTGTATATTTAAAATATATTTTCTATATCTAGTCCAATTGAATAAAAGTGTGCGCTTTTCTAAAAAAAAAGCCAATGAGTTTTGCAAAAAAATGTGTTGATCAATATTGTCTACATGTGACTAAGGCATGATACGACTACTCTGTTCATTAATTTTGATATAAATCAATATACATGCTTCTTTAGAACACACATTCATTTTATAAAACAACGGAAAATTATCATTATTGAGGGTTTTAAATTAATTCCATAAATGAATAAAACATCAAGCTCAAAATCGATAACAACGTTGAAATATACAGGATTAATATAAAAATTCAATTTATGCACATACATTTTTATCATAATTGTGAATAAAATGATTCAATTATCAAACAATAAATCAGAGTTGGTGACTTTGATTTATTTATTTGACGTCTATGAGCCAGCCGATGCTTTCTGGCTAAAGCCAAGATATTTTTGTATTGATTGTTTTTGACATGTCAGCTAAAATTGTTACTTTGATTGTTTTTGCATTTAAAGAGACAAGGAGCAATAAATTAGTATATTTTATAATAATATATCGTACCTTCATACGTAAGTAGAGCGATAATTTATTGGTATAGTTATAGAATAGCAAGTATTAGGATAGTGTACATCAGGGCCGGACTGGAAACTCAAAATCCGTTGCTATAACTGTTAGATATTCTAGATATAGCAATAATTCGTTCTTGCGAAGAAAATATTGGTCACCTTATAACACGTGGTGTTTGTTATATTAGCTCGATTTAGGGTTTTGACCATTTTGATTTGTTAGCTTGTCTACTTGTCGTAATATAAGTAGAAATTTTCAATTCAATTACGTGAAGTGATTTCGGCCCGTCCGAGCCTGGTGTTGAAGTAAGATTAGCGGGCGGTTAGTTTGGGGCAAGTTGTTGTTCGGGGTGTAGCGGGCCGGTCTGTTCCAGCTGGAGGCGCTGGCCGGGCTGGGCGGCTGGCTGCGCGCCGATCCTGGCGCCGCGCTGCTAGACACATGGGTATTGCGCGCTCACTTACTCGCACAGGTCTGACGCGCAACTCGCACTCTCTCGCCATCTAGTGTCTGCTCCTGCCGCTAATTGAAACGCTTCACGCTGCTTCCCGCCGTCCGCACTTTTGTTTGCCTTCAATTATTTAAAAGGGCGTCCTCGAACTTTGATAAATGGTTCTTGCTGTTTGGTTTCTATTGTCATTTTAAACAACAAAAAAAATATATGATTTTTTAATATAAAGTTAGAATCTGTATACCTTCCACTGTTGGGCACATGTCTTCATTGTAAAGCAAGCATAAGGTCATTAGTGTTGAGTGACTGTGTTAGAAACTTCGTCTTAGTTGCTATTCGGTTTCTATTATTGTTTATGTTTTTAAGATTATTTCCTATCAGGTATTGGACGGCAGGAAGTATCGTGATTATATAATTATAGGTTATTGCTTAAGTCGACAAATCATTTTAAAATCGTCCGAAAACTCATTTAACAGCCATTCATGCCAACAAATAGCGTTCATACGGGGTTTGTAATTTATGGTGAAAATTAAAAGGTGGGAGACAACATTCGGAGGAGAGACAAAAGAGATAATTAACGCTTTTGCTTGAAATCATTTGTGATTAACGACTGTTAACTGTTTGTGAGCGTGCTATACCTAATGTGATTGTTAACGTTTACCATCTCGTACCGTTTACAGTAGAAACCACGGCATTGTATGTTAATATAGTATATAATACACGTGTTAAATGTGAATATGGTGGTCGTGTGTTATTGATTGATTTGAGATCCGGATAAAAAGAACACAAATATTATGAATAACTTAAAGTTAAATCTCGGTCTGTGAAAATATAGTAAATAAACTATCAAACGTTATGTTGCGTTAAGATGTTGTGTTGCATGCAATACCCACATGCTACAAATGGATCTTAGAGTTTATTAAACTTATTTTTACAGATTGATATTTGACTGAAAAAAGTATATATATAAGATAATTCTATATATGTAGAAGATATGTGTTTAAAATTATTGTTTCTATTAATTTGAATATTAGTTACACGAAAGCAATATACACTTGAATATTACAAGTATTAGGGGCTTAACTCATGTTCATGTAATGGTTTGGTTTTGGCGTTCTGTTTATATTTTTGGGGTGTGGTTATGGTATTTAAGTTAATCTCAGATATTTAGCATGTAAATTTTACTAGTCCCACAGACTAATTTTTATTAAATGTTTTAAAAATACTTTAAAAGCCCAAATATTTTGAATAAAGTTCTTATGATATATTTTGTATATTGTCTTATTACGTTACTATTACAATGTGTTCGTGTAGGTGGGACGGGCGCTGTCGTTCAACAAGACGCCGTCGAAGTTGAAGCGCGCTATGTCGTCGATGATCTCTCCTTTCGGTTCCACATCCAATTTGACGCCGGCCTCGCAACTGGCTCAGATGAGGCTGGCCAGCTGCAACAATATTAACGTGAGTCTATTAATATCACAATATATTTTGTGATATCTGCAATAAGTGACATGTACGAATATTCGTGTAGAAACAAGATTTTGACCCTTTTTTGTAATTTATAATTTATTGGAATTTACAATATTTTTTATTAATAATTAAGCTGCGTAAGAATTGGAATACTTCGAGGAGAAAAGAAGACTAGAAGAACGGAGAGAAGAGAAGCGATGTTACGGTAGAGTTGTATTTAATTATTATGTGACAATGAGCTATGGAACGTTACATGAAAATGATTGCCATAGCTATATTTTATTATTGATTTTTTCAATACAATCTTGTTTCACAAAAAGGGGGCTTTTACTGAAAAATCGGTACTCTTTGTGTTATACAAAAGTGTAAAAAAAAATAAAAAATTTAGACGGTTATATCGAATCGACTCGAAGCAAAATCAATTAAATTCAGTATACCATTGGGGTGAAATACAGTGTATAAGAAGCCATAATATTTCTTGTTGCTTGCAATTTACAAATTGTAACATTACCAGGAGATGGGCACGAGTGGGGGCAGCGGTGCGGAAGGTGGAAGCGAGGTGCTGGTGGCGCCGCTGTCCGTGCAGCCGACGCGGAAGGCGACAGGCTCGCGGGCACCCGCCACGCTACGACGCTTCTGACGGTAACGTCGCGATCACGCCAAAACTGCACTGCGCCCAACGTGATCCAGAACTTTCCGCAAAACGTGACCAAAACGATGCGCCGTCTCCGAGAGAACGTCGATCTTTTAACTGATTTAAACCAGTGCTTATAACAGGGATGTGGCAATTACGTAGGTAATTCAATTTGGGCTAGACAGTAAGGTATTAAGTGCCTTGGTTTGATGGGAATGAAAATGAGATGGTTTAATTTATTTGATAGTATTATGGAATTTGTAAACGGCCTCAAATTATATATGGATCTAATTTTAGTATTTTATCAATGTGAGATTGTAGTTATAAACTGTAGAAACGTGATCACTCGATTACACGATAATTGTAAATAGAAGGGGCCTTTAACGTGTACATCCGTTTCTTTGTTAATTCGAATAATTATCTCCACTACGCTTGCGGATATAAACCAGTGGCCAGTCTCTGGGATCTGTGTAATAACATGGGTAATTGTTAATTAGTTGTCATAAACAAGCGTCGTGTCACACTGTAATTGATATTATCGATATAGTCTTTATAATTTGTACATATTGTGATATTTTAATTTAATCATGGAGTAAGCCTCGTACGTAGGTAGAATAGTGTTGTATTTGTTAATCTACCTTATCCGTCTGCTATCGAATAAAAGCGTTCGTAATATTTGCCTTCGCTTTTTGTGAACGATTAAATGGATGTCCAATGGGCATTATTGCAGCGAAACCAAAGCCAGAGGCGCTGGCTTCGTTCCAAGCTTCCTGTACATAGCGCGCGTGTGTACGCCAGCCGACGAGGCTCTGTCGTTAAATCAATGCCCTCTAAAATATCTTTCTTCATTCTCTCATACAACCGACCGGGTGCTCGTACGCCTTCATGATCGGTATCCATTATGTGTACGCATCATTATGCAATGTACATAGATTCATATTTATATTTTAAACGATTAAAGAAATAAACATTATTTTAAAACAAATCAATGTTTTTTACTGTTACTTTTAAAATAGAAATTTTCTTTAAAACTTGTCGAGCAAGGGAAACCTTTAACGTTGGTGGAAGGTGATCGTCCGCCGCATAATTCGTGTAGGTCACGGCCCTCAGCAATAAGGAAGACGATACAAGAAGGAGGAGAAGGATATCGTTAGTGGTAAGACTGCTTTTATATTTTTGCAGATAGCCTAGTGGCAAAGCGCGTTGACAGTGAAACCAGGGTGGGTTTGCACCAATAACACAAACCTCCCCCACTTCCCCGCCCTATCTTCCTCCATCACCACATTCAGTAATAAATAATAATAATAAAAAAATATTTGGACAAAAGAAATAATACTAAACGCAGCAGGTTACGCCCAACTCGAGACAAAAACAAATCAAACTTATAATTACGTAGACATAATTAGAAGAAAATGATGATGAAGTGTGCGTATATAGTACAGTATATTGCCTTTAGTACTCTAATTATCATTTATATATATTAGCTATAGCATTACTATTAGATCTGTTACATGGGGTATACGAGTCCCTGCTTCAGTAGTTCCATCGAATGCAGAATGTACCTTGTATGCAGATTTATTACCTAAAGGAGATTCAGGCTAAGCGACCTTAGAGCAATGCCAAGAGTCTATTCTACGATCAGCATCTTTGGATAATCTGTTCATGTCACAAAAAAAAAACTGAACAATAGACAATTTGTCTTAAAAGTGTTTGGGTGGGTTCAGATTATTAATTAAACATTAGAAATACAGAAAAATACATAGCTTTTATTTAATGAATTATAAATTGATGTACACTCTGCATCAACCCTTATCTTGCTGCCTAGTTGATCGCAAGAACAAGCAGGAGTTGTAGCAAGCGCGCAGCGGCACCGACAGCACCACCATCACCAGCGGTACCAGCGCTATGTATATCGCACGCTTTGGCAGCTCGCTATGCTTCAACTGTGTTAATTTTAAAATGATCACAAGCTGCAAACAATTTAATACATTAGATAATAGTGATAGAATTTTAATTCATATACATGTTTGGATACCGTTGAAGACAGATTTTTTAGGAATAACCATTTGAATGACAAGTCTAATCCCTCAAACGTTAGCCACGACGAATGTATCCTCTAAGCCCTCCCGAACTCTCAGTCTCAAATGAGATGGTGGGAGGGGGACGCTAAAGTAAAATATCCAAAAGTTCCCTAGAATAGATAAATTCACGCAACACATATACTATATAGCAAAAGGGGCAATAGGTGATCACCAGCGTCCATGAGGTATTATTATCGCCTAGTTATGAATTATCAAGTTTCACTGTAAATAAACTATGCTTCGTACCAATAATATACGAAGTCGTACAAGCGTGTCGTATAATGTACAAGAATATTTGCTGTCACGTCTATATTGTCTGTCATATCACTGGTAACCCCGTTTGTTAGTCAAACTTTCGGATGCGTCTAATGCGTACACTTACCACCCAGCCAGCAATAGGAAACTATTCATGTATACTCTTAATGAGTTTAACTGTACCTCAAATAACTACAAATTATTTAAATATCTGATGATTTTACACATTAAGTATCGCCTGTAACAATAATTCTATCGAATTTTATTTCTCTCGTGCGTGACAGAAAAACAAGTGCTTAAATATTGTGATAAAATATTCCTTTTTGTCAATGTATGTTTTAAATCAAAGCAATAAACATGGTTCAGCATTGTTATAATTGAAAGAAATTACTTATTGCCTGAGGGAAAAAATACCAAAAAGTCGTACAGGAATAATCAAAATTTTGAAATAATTATTATTACAATATTTCTAGAATTCCTTGTAGATTCCTCGAAATATTTTTTTTGTGAAATAATAATAATTGATAGCTTTCAGTGATGGGTTCAAGCATGCATACAACACAATACACTTTGTTAATTGGCATGACAGGGTGTAGAAATGGTCACAACATACCAGAGTAATTAACGGTATTATTTGCCACTGAGTGCTTATCCTTGTAGAGCAAGTGTTGTCTTCTGTAGCGACATTTACGTCCGAAATAAAATCATGTCCGCGGTACACAATCAACAAGCCGATCAGTTCCAGCAAGCATACGTATGGTGTTGACACCTCGGACATAAGAACATCTACGCTTTCTAGCAACGGAAGACCGCCCTGGAAATAATATTATATTGCTATGTTATTGTATGCACTAGAACTAGAAATTCAGCTTCGTTTCACTTCGGTTTATTTCATCTACATTATAATGGATTTATAAAGTGCCGTGTTGAAACTATTAACTGCTAATTACTTACTATTGTTGAAACTTCTTTTTTTTAACTTAATAATAAAGTAAAGCTAAAGACAGCAGTGATAACTTAATGGTTAGACGTTTTATTTACGTTTTGGTGGTCAGAAGTTCGAATCCCAGCCGCTTAAGGCAAAGTAAAGTTGGCAGCAGATAACTCTAGGGCTGAGCGAAACGTCTAAGGGATATCTGCACATGTGTACTGTCGCGCACACAATTGTTTTCTACAATCTCAATTCATTTCTACAAATTACTAATAGTGTTTTGTTTGTACTTTTTATGTCTATACTAGTTCGTTTGAGCTAGTTAGTACAATATAATATATATAAATACAAACTATAACAGTAAAAAAATAAACTAAAACTGTCTATACAAGACGAACTGAAACATATCAGAAAACGGGCACCAATTAACATTGCCACAACGACTGTATACTAGAAGCGAGCGGGGTGTCGTATCGGTGCGCGGAACAGAGTACGACGGGAGAGCCGATAAGCGTTAACGCATGGACGACCGCGTCCCCTTGATTCCCCGGGGATACCTTATTTTAGACTTCTGTGAATTAACGGTTAGAGCTAGAGTTATTTGCCGCTAACTGTACCTTAGATTACATTTTAGACACAGATGTTTTTATTTGTAACGCACTAGCTTTCTAGTACTGAAAAAATAACGAATATTAACATAATAATATTTTATAATTATTATATTTGACGGTTAGAAGTAAATAACTGCATAAAAAACATTGAACTCACATTTGTTGCAAAGGTCACGCTCAATGCCATGCACGAAATCATCAAACCAGCTACCAAAGCTTGCTCCTTAAAGCTACAAATATGAAAAGCAATATAAATGTTTACATGTATTCAAAATCAAAAAAGGAAAAGAGTGTTCAAATTATACTAACACTAATTTCACATTATATTCAAAGATCGTGTGGATCGCCGTCTTCAGCAATATAAACGCGACCGTCATATAAGACAACATCAGCCCGCTAAATATTAAAGTAGACCTTAAACAAAATTGCACAAGAGATTTTCACAACGTTACCATTATGTTGCTTTTAATAAAATCATGTACTGTAACAGTAAGTGATTGTATGTGGTAAGGATTCCTTTAGCTGAACATATTCGTTATTTTAGTTTTGTTTATGAATAATACTTACAAAATATGAGAGTAATTACCGACAAGTGTACATTTTGAATACAAAGGTATTATCCACAAGGTACCTAGAACAGATATAATGACATTTGACAACACACTGGAGAAGAATGATGGAGAGCTTGAGATCGAAATAAATATATTTTATTATTTATTATGATGAGCTACAAGCTAAAGTTCTCACTGTCATACATCTTGTAGACCTTTGTGTTCTTTTGGTAGCAGTCACCACAGGCGCAAAGCGTCGCGGCGCCGGTGTGAAGGGCAGTAAGTATTAGCATAACACTAGAATGCCACACGTTTTCACTGTTCAAACGGTTATCTATATGTCCCAACGCTGGTAAGAGAAACGTTATGTTAATATCGATTTATCTAATGAGAATTGATTTTTAATTCGACTTGGTACCATAATGATTCAATCCTTTGCCATGAATAAGTTCAGTGCCGGTACTTGCCGAGTGTATATAGAGCGCACATTCAAATGCGTCTGTCATTACCTGAAAAAAGTGTTATTAAATATTTTCAATTGTAGCAATTGGGCAGAAATAATCGTTTGTAGTGGTTCCACTTACAAGTATTACTTCCATAGCGCCGGTGCGAAAGTATTTACGGAACGGTCTTTTTTCAATAGTCGCTTTTGTAATTGCGATAGCTACTAATAATATGGCCCATGTCCAAGGAACCGCTACGAGCCATAAACGCATATTGTTCCAGAGCATCTGCATTTACATTTTATTAGCAACGAGGAAAAATATATATATTTTTTAATAGTTTTACTAAATATATTGCATGATACTTACTCTTTTATATCTAATATACTCTATAACCATTAAGATCCAAAGCACAGCCCAAGTGAATACTATATAAGGCAATAAAGACGTGTTTATGTTTTTGAAGCTAAAATCCGATCTCAACGACAGAACTTCTATGCTGGAATATTTTTAAAATTGACTAGAGAGAATAGAAAGTTAACAAGAAACAATGTCAAAATTTAACGTCGATAATCCTACTCACTAGAAGAAATTATACGCTGGTGTGTTGAACAAGATGGGGTAGCCACCACTGTACGTTTCCTTGCATGTAGCTATCAGTTTTGAATTTTGATTTCTTCCAATTTTCTGACTAAAATTAAATTATTAATAAATATTTTTTCGAACATGTCGGCACCAGACAATGGACACTCACGTCAGAAGGTACTAGACATGACTAGCGTGAAGTCGTTAATCTTATTTGATTCAAAAGATAATTTTTGCTTTTCATTTAGCTTGACGTTGTTAGCCTGTTAGCTTTTAAAGCCGACTACTATCATTCGGTAACAGGTAAACAACGTGCTATAATTTATATGTTAGAGTCAAAAACAGATTTTTTGTCATATATGTTGACAAAACGTCTAGTAAATAGATTACCTTTTATATGAGTTGTTTATCAATGCTCGATCGTTAAAGCCAATAGTGGCGACTTCTGCTTCTGGTCTAGACTGAAATATCAAAAACATGTATAAAAGTAACATTTCTTTCAGAAAAAAAAGAACATTTTATACCTTATATAACATACTCCTCAGGTCCTGAAGGATAGGATCGTATGGTTTCAATTCAAAATCTCTGTAAAAAGAAAGAATTAAGTTTACACATAATAGTTTAGTGACAGTTTATTTAGTTCCCCAATTTAAATATAAATTATATTTTTAAACGATTTGTGTATTAATATCGTGTACACAAAGATGAGTGTTGCTATATTGTTGAAAAAATCGACCCAAAAATGTTTTATACTTAAAAATAATCATCGAATGACATAGTCATACCTGCAATACGTATACGGTAATTTTTCATCCTTTATAGAATGTGCGACGTACATCGCTGCAATTGCCGCGATACTACAACAAGTGATGGCCTTCACGATTGCGTTTATGCATATTGCCATTCCAATGCCTGTTAGTATTAAAAACACATTTATCATTTGCTATTGATAGTATAATGAAATGGCAATTAAGTATACAAGAAAACGTAAAAGAGATAACAGTATTGTGAGAGTAACATTTAGTTTTACATTTAATTTTAGGAGGTTGGCATTAAAGTATGAAATTCTATGGTTTAAATTTTTTGTTGAAACGGTTAGACTTATGATCTGACGGTCGCAGGTTCGAACCCCAGTCAGCTTGTACCAATGAATTAATAATACCTGCCCAAAAGCGATACACCTCCCTGGGCAAATGTTTCGATACTTTCTATAAAAATATATATTCTATAGTTCAATTATTCCTTGTTAATTAATCATTACTGAACCAGGGCCTACGTTTGTTGGCGTACGTGTTGGCAGATTACTCAAATTAGCGTTTGCTTATAAAATAAATGGATGGCTGCAATTTAATTAAATAGTTCGAATAGATATTTAGCGTTCCTTTGCCATTCAACGAGACTTATCCAAGATCTTCCAGTACACGTAAAGTTACATGTTTTGGCAGCTATCTTAGGGTTGATATACCACAAAAACTCCTACTTTAGTAGTAGTGCTTTTTGTATCACTATTTACCAGAAATAGGTACTTACCGTCCAACATAGGTATAATTCTAAAAGCACGTCCAGGGCCGCTAATACTCCATTGTCCGAGATATATTTCAAAGTGCCGTAACGGATTAGCCAGCAATATAACCGCCAATATGAGGAAGAACATAAAAATAACTGAAATTGATTTGATTAAAAGAATTAATCAAATTTCTATTACAAAGATTAGATATTTAAAAACTTATTACTAAAACGAACACACTCGTTCGCTTATTGAGAATTTAGACCATTCTCATATTTATTTTGTTTTGTCCTTCTTAAGCCGTATCCGAATCACCAGAATGTATATCTATACAGTTTGCCATAGACAGTCTGTTAACTTGATCCTGTATGCACAGAAAGGTGGCTCGTACCTTAATTGTAACATATATTCTACGTTTATACAAGAAGAACGCCAGCAACTCTAGATCGATCCCCAGGGCCACCAAACTTCATGTGAAATCCTCCTGCAGGTCTTAAAAGACGTTCTAAGACATGTGAAATCCGCTATTTGGCACTGGGGCGATATTTGATAGCAATCTCTACATAAAGAAAGCCAGTGCCAAACATTGGTACATATATAAGCGCCTGACTGTATGAAAAGGAAAACGTACAGAATCCTCCCGTTATAGCAGCAGCTGCGATGCGGCAGTGCATGGTCAGAAAAGCGCCGAGTGTTAAAGCTCCGATATGTAAACGGCGCCGTCCGGTGACAGGCCGCCGCAGCATCCCGCCTGCCGCATTGTCCATGCTTGGTATGTGGGTGGTAGACCACACGTAGGACCACTGACTTTGCTGTTTCATAAATAAAATAATACTCAGTCTACATTGTTCTATGTAAGTTTATTGTTTTTGGTTCTTCGTTAGTTCGTTCGACGACCGCATCTATCTGTGTAAACTAAGTAGTTATATGTAATTTCAGAGATTTAGCTGCAGACAAGCACAATTTTATTTTAAAATAAAACCGTTAATGCATACATAGGCAAATTGATAGATCACTCATATATTTTATGTTGAATGACAGTTGACAGAAACTGAATCCCGTTCTTACCACATCTCTATTTTGAAAATGAAGGATCGTTTCAAGCGAAACTGCCTCCCTTTGTATCGCCGTCATCTTAATTAATTTTAATATTTTATTGCATGGCGCTAGAAATTTAATAATTATATAATATCAAAGGCGTTTTGGTACGATCTCATGATATTTGTCAACGAATTGAAATGGGCAGCATTTGTCACATGGACGTTTTGAATTCTTTTCATAAACACAATTTGATGATTGGTTAAATCACCACGCAGACTCTTATATTAAATGTTGTAACTTGCTATTCATCGCGAGACCGGTTCACTCTAAGAGCTCTATTTCAGTGAACGTATCTCGGTAACAACAACATTAAGTATAAACCGGGATTTCAAATACGCTGTAACGAAAATCTTCCATTTATCTTTCCGAGATATTCGCTAAAAACAATGAAAACAAGACTCCAGCAGTATGTAAAATATTACTAAATCATATTTATTATTTTATGACTATCTATTAATTGCATATAAACATGCAATATAAACTTGTAACTAGTTTAATAAAGTTTGTAGTTGACAAAAAATTAATTTCGTCACTATTTTCTTTTTAAATTTGAACCGATTTTGTAGTTTTGGCGTAATTAGGAAAATATACCGGGGAACTACTAAAAATCGTATGGAAGAATACTTGTAGGTGAACTTACCTGAAGAACTCCTTAACGAAAACGATCACAAAAATAACTGCGCTTCTCAAAGCGAGCGCCTTTCTTAAATTTTCGTAATTTCTACAACAATAATCCGATTAGGATTCAAACGTTTCTCTTGATTTTTTAGAATGGGTTATAAAAAAACAACTAATTTTAAATTATATGTTATTTATTGTTTCACTAAAAACAAACATCTTTATAACGGCACAAAATATGGATACAAGTTCTTATTTTATTCTATTCTTCTTTTATTACATTAACAAAATGTTTAGTGACGGATGGATTTTAGATTATTTACATAATGGAACGTTACGTATAATGGAATTCGCACTTGATGTTGTTACTTATAAATTATAAAGAACAGTAACGTTTATGGGTTGATTGTGGAGAATGAATTTATCTTAACATTTAAGTATCCTACTTGATACAAAATACTAGATTATACATAGAAAATATATTCTATTCATAAAAATAATGTTTTGTTTTTATTACAAGAAGGGAACAAAGAGCATACAGTTCTCCCGATTAAAAGAGATCACCGCCGGCCATGATCATCAACAACGCAGCAGCGTTTCCATGTGCATTGACATTTAAAAATGGAACACGCTTTTTTTAAATGTCCTCAAAATTCAACAAAAAGGTTTTATATAGTAAAAAGTAGTACAGAAGTATAGTAGTGGAATGACCACCATTTTGAGTTCTGTCGAATGAGAAATTCAGTACGGAATGATTCCAAACAATCTGTCAGAATACTATCAGTGATAAATGCGATAAAAGATGTTAAAGAATGCAACATCCTTGCTCGGAGTCAGAAGATTCAGGTAACAGGGAAGCATTTGTTTAGAACTGATAGTGGGGAGCCCCGACCTGCACGAGAACAGTGTGGTAGAATTTATCTTGTTCAGCGTATACAAGCGACGGGTAGACGTACAATACTGTCTGGCTCTACCGAAACACACTATTCTATAAAGTGTTACAAGTTAATTTATAATTAATAATTAACGCTACCGCCATGGCTTTAAGAGTACTTACAAGCGTGCTAGACATTTCAATGCCAATTTATATTACAATATTTTTGAGATTATGTTTAGCCGTACGTCGAAAATGGTGCGACGTAATCAACAACTATTTTACGAAATCGACAGTATTAAGCCCCCATTTGTATAATATAACTGGAGCCAGGCATTTTATTAGGCCAATTTTCGCTACAATGTTTTATGACAAGAGTTCCTCGCCGCGGCGTTAGTGCATGCCGTGGTGTGGAACTTGGACGTGTTGCTACGGGGGCGGCGGCGCGGCGGGCTGCGGAGTGTCCTGGGGCAGGGTGAAGTTGGTGACTAGGTCGCGCACCGCGGGCCACAGCGTGCACTCCGAATGTGCCTGGTTGAACTCGCTGAACCTAAAATATACATTCAAAAACTAAAACCACGATATATAAGTGGCCAGATATTACGTACTTTCATTTTGAATAGTTCTGACATAGTCTTAATTTTCACTCTTCATGCGGCATTCGATTCATTTTCATTGATCACGAGCTAGCGACGCTAATGATATTTATTACTTATGTAAGGTTAAAATATTTCTAGTGCTTTCAAAATTTATTTTTAAATATAGTATCATGTGGAATCCATATTTAACTAATTATTTATTATAAAACGATTCCTTATTACTGTATTAGTGCAGTGAATGTGTTATTTTAAATAAAAGTAAAGTTACCTTTTGAGTTTTCTTATTTCATACAAACATACCTAAGTGCATATGCACTCACACACATAGACTCTCTCTTACACATACTTACATTTTTTTACTGATTTGATTATTTTCCCAAAAATGAATTTATTGAAAAATATTCATCACTCAAATCAGTTAGTATTTTGAAAATAATGTTTAATTTGTTATTATTATTCTTTTTCTTTTTATTATTTATTTTGATACCTTAAGTTTTTATAATATTTCTATAAAAAGTAAAATACAGAAAAATATCATACAAAATACAAAAACATAATAAAAACCTAACCTAGTGTGTGCCACCGGCAACGAAGCAGAACCCAAGTAATCGGTGGTTAGGGCGACATAGAGAGAAACCTCCTGACGATGCGTGGCGTGTCCAGAAGTACTGCCTTCTGTATCTGACCCTTGACCCAGCCATCCAGCAAAAGTATCTTAAGATGTATATTATTATTATAATACCTTTTGAGATGTAAGTTGACGGCGATGAGGTGCGGCTGCGCGTCCCGCTTGTCGGCGAGCTGCGTGCTGTTGTTCTGCGAGTCGTACACTAGCGGCAGCACTAGCTGCGTGTCCCCGCGGGTCAGGCAAACCTGCTCACCACATACATAAATATTATAACCGCGCATATCATAATAAATATTAAATAATGAAACCGCATATAATTCGCAGCGTGTAACTTATTCAGTGAATCTGTAAGTCATTATTTACCACCGTTACTTAATTCGTTCTCTATTTAAACTATGTGTGGGAAATTACTTACTCCTTCGTCCGCGCAATGTTCGTAATAAGGGCTAAAAAGTTTTTGCTTCAGATGTTTAATGATAAAATATGATCAGAGTCCGGGCGTTCGCTCTAAGATGCATGCCTGTCATCTTCAGAACATCGCGCAAGTTGCACGTCCGACAAAATAATTCAAAGAACCACATCGGAACCTTGTAGCGGACCCTTATATTTTCTTAGGCCAACCACTGTTTATATGTCCCTCTGTTAGTGGGAGGCTGTAGTTACTCAATCTTTTCTTCTCACGTAGTAAATTTGTAGCATGTATGTATGGATTTACAAAATGTAAAGATCCAATACATTCTTAGATTTTTCTTCTTTATAGAGAATCCGACTTTCGTCTGAACTGTTAATAGTGTTCAGAGTTGATTTATCGGCTAGCTGAAGCGACAACACAATCATTCAGTTTCTTATTCTACATATCGAATGCGTGACTGCCTAGTGGTGAAGTTTGATTTAATTTACTTCATCTTCACCAAAAACAGGAGAGGTTGAGCAAAAGCAAGAAATCAAGCAATACTCACAAAGAAAAGTATCTTGTTCTTGGCGTTCAACACGGCGGGTTGTCCGGCGGGCACGATCTGCGGCGCTGCGGGAGGAATGCGCAGCGCCCACTGCATCTGCCACAACGCTGGTGCGGAGGGCGCTAGATCCGCGCGCATCAACGCCACCAGCGAAGGCAGGGCTACCGGGGGCGCACCGAATGCGCGCGCCCACCCGTGCAGCGCACTCGAGCGGTACGGCGGGATCGCTACGCGCGACTCGAAGAATTTCTCCATCACCTATAGCATCAGAGATACTATATTTTCCTGAACATATGTTGCACACAATAAGAGTATCTATGTATATAAAAGATAATGTGTGTGGGTAATGATAATGTAAAAACTGCGGATCGGAATATAAAATAAGTCTACACCTGCAAGTCGTCGGGCGACAATATTTCCTTGTGGTCGGGCAGCACGGTGAGCTGGAGGTGCAGCGACTGCATGTGCTGTGGGTGAAGCGCGACGCGCACCAGCAGCCCGGCGTTTTCGCATCGGAACGTTATACTCGTCGCCTCAACAGATACCATTGATAGCTATTAAAACAAAAAATAATACATATATTATTAAATACACATACAATCATCATCGTCATTTCAGCCGTAGAATAACCACTGCTTGGCATAGATAGGCATCCAGCAACGATTTCCAAAAGGACTAGATATCAACACCCTAAAACCGTCACTGGCCTCTGCTATATTTCTCGCCAAAAACAGGATTCTATTTCGTAATATTCCACTACAAATTGTTCTTTAACATGTAATTTTATTTCATTACAATTATACGTTGAACTTTTCTTGAAAAGAAATACGATGTGGTTGCAGCCATCGCATCGTGCTGTTTGGCGATGGGCTCACCACCTATCACAATTTATACTATAATTTTGGTAAAAAGCAGACAGTGATTGTATGAGTGATTTATGCCGTTGAAAAAAGTTGAAATGGATGTGTGAGCTTATAAATAAGGTGACTCACAAATTCCTCCTGCTGTATGAAGCGTGGCAGCGTACGCTTCAAGTAAACACAGGCCAGGAAGCGTTGCAGAGGCGCCAGAGGCGGGCCGGGCGGCGCGCCGGGTGGTGGTTCGCTGG
Source organism: Meandrusa payeni (assembly GCA_029286785.1). NCBI lineage: Eukaryota > Metazoa > Arthropoda > Insecta > Lepidoptera > Papilionidae > Meandrusa > Meandrusa payeni. The sequence goes on along the minus strand of JAGSMX010000024.1, from coordinate 10,270,150 downwards.
GCGTGCACAACAACTCCAGCTTCCCCACACACAAAGGAGCTGCCGCGCCGCCCGCACCCCTCCCACTGCCACCGCGGCTTCCGCTCGTTGTCGACGAGTTTGCTTGTGGTCCTAACAAAAACCTATCAGTTATACAGCAAATAAAGTATAATCAATTTTTAATGTCTTTCTTCATTTTCCAGGTATACAATACTGGTTTTTATAACAATACATTGAAAAAAGCTCCGTCTGCCGGAGGTGTAGGCAAAGATCATGGGCACTTTCTCACATGCTCATTAAGTTCTATGTTTGCATCGAAAATATCGTACATAATCGACATGTGTATGCGTATAATACTTAGTTTGTTAATGATAAAATTACCTTTATGTTCGATGTGGTGTCGGGGCGATGGATGATGTCCTGGCGAAGGCCTTGGAAGTGACGGCGAGGCGGGCCAGGTTGTAAATGGCGAGGTGGGAGGAGGGTGAGGAGAGGCAACTGGTGCTAAAGGTGAGGGAGCCATGGGGGAAGCGGGCGACGCAGACACTCCCGCACCAGATCCACCTGCACCACCGCCGCCCGGCGGGGACGTTAGGTTGAATGTTCCGCCGGCCATCTAAACCAAATAGCGCCTTTAAGAACTTATACCTACTGTCTTTTATTCGAGTGACATAGTTACAATTATACAAATATCTATTATGGTCATCTCCACTGTCCATGAATCTACATCACAGTTATTACAGGTACGTCTACCTTTAAGGCAGTAGGCTATTTTTCTAGAAGAGTCCTAAGCGATATCAATGCGCATATAAATGATGAATTAGGTTATTTATAATAATAGTTTCTAACTTTTATTGATTGATATTAACAGATTTTACTGTTTACCTGGTGTTGTGCGGGGGAGGCGGGATGCGGAGTAACGGGCGCGGAGTGCGGCGTATGCGGCTGCGGCGGAGTCATGGGCGCGGGGAACCGCAGCCCGCCTGCGGGCACCACAAGTTCCTTTCAAACACTTTATACTAACGTGTTATAATTGATTCGTATATTTTACTGGATATTTAGTGTGTAGATACTGGCCGGTTCAACTTACTTTTCGCCAAATTTGAATTTTAATTCGTTTTTGTAAAAGTCTTTTACCATGAAGAAATATGTAATAAGTACTCTATGGTATGTTTATTATTCTTCATTTGGTTTATTTATTTTAATTTTATGAATTGCTTAGATTATTTAGATTAACAATTTAAACAGTCTGGATAAAACATAAAGCATATTATAGGCACTAGAAGGCAACAGTCGCAAAAGTAACAGACAGAAAGCAAGGGGAAAATTTAAATAAGTAATTACAATATTGGAGATTAACTTATTACATATATTTAGAACACATTACCTGGAGGCATAGGAGACATAGGTGATGGGGGATTTTCTTCTTCCGCCAACAATCTTGCGCTTATATTGTCTTCAACATATCTGGATAAGAAAGCCTGTGAAATTTCAATTCTTTTATAATTTTCACTTTAATTGCCTAGCCTTTTAATATAAGTTAAATATATAATTTACATTTTTTTATTTCGCACACGTCAGTAGATACAATTTCAAAATAAATCATTAAATAATAATTAGTATGATTTCTTATCAAGAATTTGTAGATTTACCTTGAGCCCAAGAGCTGGGGCAAATTCATCCACCACAGTGCTGCGATCGAACTTTGAATAGGAACCATCGCGAATTGTCACCATATTGCCTCCACGAATACCGACTTCAAGCGAGTACGCGCCCGCGTATATAACGCGGATCTGTAGACATACACAAATTTATATATTATACAATTATAACTTCAAAAATGAAAATAAAAATCAAATATTTTATGACATTAGTATAAAAAGTGCCGTAAAGAAAGAGGTTTTTATAGACCGGGTTGGCAGAGGTTTTAAAATAAAACTTGTAACTAAGTTACTCCTTATTACATTAGCTATGTTCTAGTGAAAATCCCGTCAAAATCGGTAAAATCGTTCCAGAGATTCGCCAGAACAAACAGATAGACAAAAACTGTTATATTGGTATATGTACCGTATTAAAAAGCGGTTATTATAATATTACAAACAGAACTCAACAAAACTCCAATATTTTTTTAATTTGTAAAGAAAGATGTCTTATCGATGGATCCAAAAGCTAAAAGAACAATAGAGAGAGCTATGTGAAAGTTTACATATATATTTTATTTATGTGCATCATATTATACAAACAAACTACAGACAAAAAGGACATGATGCCGCCAACATTGCACATCGGCATGTGCTGTCAAGGATGCGATATATGGGAGATATGTTTATAATAAAAACATATGTAATGTAAAATTACCTTTCGCCAGGAATGAGCAAGCAATGTGAAAGTGGGAGTGGGCATCTGCGAGCGCACGTGGTGCAGGCCTATCTGCGGTAGCGTGGGCAGTCGGCTCAGCGCCAGCAGGGGCGCGTACGTTTCCCGCAGCACCACACCCAGAGACATCAAGTCTTTGTGCCTTACAAATAAACCATTACATTCCCCTTGTTAATCAAAATAAATTACATTCTGTGCTAGCCGGCGATCTAGTAGCTAAATTATTGTAGCCTGTAGTAGTGTAACTGTGGAAAAATGTATACTTAGCTTTGTATATTAATATACAATTTATTTTTAAAAAGCTAGCAATATTTCTTTTTTTTCCGAAATATTACTAACATTCTTGTTAACCATTCCAACTAAGCTTAAACTTGTGCTAGGAGATGGTTCACGTCAATAGTCGAATGGTGGATTTGATCCCACCACTACGATTCTGTACTGTAGAACCACTTTTCTGTCGCAATTATGCATGAAATAGCTATCGACACTAAATATTCTCACCAGTTGATATAGTTGTCCAAGTGGTGGTGTAGCAAATGGTGTGCATTAGCGGCAGGTTGATGTGCCGGTGTTGCTATGGTGTAGCGTTGCGTAGTGGCCGACCATTGCAGAACGGCCGTAGCTCGCTGGGCTACGCCGAAGCCCAGCACCAGTGACCGGTACGTGTACGAACGGATGCCCACGCCATGCCACAGTGTTTCCCGTTCTTAATGTGTCGATTCGGTAAAAAAAAATAATAAAAATGAATATTAATAATAGAAATACTAATTCGAAAATAAATTTCCATTTACATTCATACAGATTAATGAATCACGCTTATGATAAGATTCTTGGTTCTAACAAATTCGACGGCAATAAAGCTATAGTGTTTACGACAGCTAAGTTTGAAGATACTCAATTTTACACTTACTGTAATTTAATTGATAGTGATTTGTAAATATTAACATTATTATAATCTATATATCACTCATGATATTAGCCTAAATAAAAACTTTATTACCTTGACTAGGCCGAAGCATGAAGTCATATAACAGTGTGTGTAGATGCACAATAGCAGCCCAGTCTGCAAGAAAGGCATCTGCCGTGCGCCCAGCATCAGTACCTAGATCGTACTGAAGGTACACGCATCGCCTGTCACCTGTCATAAATGTTTAAAAAGAATTGCTTAATACTACATCATTAAAAAAAAATTTTAATTGTGAGTATGCTATGCTAAAAAGAATAGTTAAAAGTCAGTTTATGGCAGTTATATTATTTTTTTTCTGTAAAGTAAACGCGACTGCTGGCATAAACGCTTTAGAAAGATCGAGTCGAATATTCGATTACATGCCGGATTTATTTGACCCCTGAGGAAAATGCATGGAAAGTCTATATCGCGAAGACAATTATTTCGAGATGCAGATGTAATAATCTTTTCACACGCATGAACGCAAGTGCGTACATCCTGATTGCAGAGATTAATGAGCAAAAGATAGTGATAAGATATTTGAAAATAATAGATAAAGTACACATATATACCCTATAGTGTGGGACATATGTTGGGCACAGACCTTAGACGAGTACAAGGAAAATGCAGTTTAAATATTTAAGAGTTTATCGAAGCTTGTACGAAAATAATGATTTGTATACAACATTCATATATAGGTTTGCATAATCAGCTCCAACAACTGTAAATCGACCTATGTTCAATGAAAACTTGTACCTTGTTCTTTAGGATTGGGCGTCCTGACAGGCGACCCGTGGAATACAATCTCTGCAGTCCAGACGCGCGCCTGATTCTTGGTGGTGAGGCGTATTGTGGCGGCGAGCAGGCGCAGGCGCAGAGCCGCGGCGGCGCGCTCTCCAGCGCCGTCCGGTCGCGGCATGGCCACGATGCGCATCGCTAGCGCAGACCCGCTCCACTCCGGCTGCACTCCGCCGTGCGTCACACCACGCGCCGCTAACTGATAGTGGAACATATTATTTTATTACGGAGGTAGGGCAAGACATATTTTAAATTCATTCTATAACTGGCCACAAATTTACAGGATACTACGGAAAACATACAATAAGAATTTTTTTGAAAGGTTCCCTCGGCGGTACCCATGTAAAGTTAAGAATAAGTTCAGACTGAGCACTTTAGGTACCCCTCGAACCGGTGAAATTGAAGCTTCTGGGCTACAAACATAAAGTCCTTCCAAAGAAAGGTTTTCACGTTTAAGTAATTTGCTGTTAGCACTATTGGTTTTCACAACTTTAACGGAGTAGATGCCACCTTAGCACATGATTATTAACTCCATCTCATCAAAGGAATATAGTATGCATTTTTTGCACTCCTTCAAAGTGATGGGAAATAACATTGGATATTGATGGAACAATTCTGGATTCCAAGATGTTTTCCAAAACTTCAATTTTAACCACATTCCATAACTACGCTATCATGGTTTTTTATCAAGAGTTTTTTGACCCATTTTTTTTTATCGAGAACGGTAAAACAGCAGAGAACGGAAAATATATGTATGAAGCCTTAGATAATGCAATAGTTATAATAAAACAAAGGGACAAATAATTAACGTACCTCTTGTGCGAGGTTGACGAACGGCACGCGCTCATCCGCGGCGGCGACGACGTGCGCGAGCTCGGGCAAGAAGTAAGCAGGTTGGCGCACGCGCACGGCGCGGTTCAAGTTGCCGCCGCACAGTTTTCGCTTGCCCGCCTGCATGTCTGTGTACGAACACTCACCTCACCTCATTTGTTATAGCGCGCTTAGCTACACCCTAATATATTACCAGACTCTCCAATTAGGGTACGGCTTAAATGATGATATTAAAATAAAAGCTCTAATAATATGTAAATTACTAGACAATATGTTTTAATAAGAATGTGACTAAAATTGATCATTCATATCATTGATATTGATCTTTAATATAAATGACAAACAAGCACATAACTCAAAACGAATTCCTGGTAATTTTGTAGTCGTTTAAATAAAGTTATAATAAAAATATTTTGTATATTGGAAAATAATAAATATTAGCATATAACTTTACGAGTTGTGTTTACGTTACCATTAAAATACAGTATTGCTGCCACGGTCTATTCACTCAATTCTTAGTTATTGGTAAATTATTGCAATAATAATAATGAATGAACGCACATGATGAATATCATACTTACCAGGAGTATCAAGTGGTGTAAACGGTCCGTGCGTGAGAGTGAACGTGTCGAGTTCAACAAGTGAATGCAGCTTGAGGAAGGCGCGGGAAGACGTGGACGAAGTAGAGCTGGTAGTTGAGCCGCTCTGCATTAAACAATTGCAAACATTGTTAGAAAATGCATATAAAACATTCATAGAGAAGTAAAAAGATAACACATGCACACACCCATACACACACACACGACGTACATAAATAAAAATAAATTATTATGAAATTATAGTCCATAATAACTAAGCCACTGACTTACAGGACGGCTGATTTGAAATACAGGTCTAGTAGTACCTAACTCAGGAGTCAGGGACTTCAAACTTATTTGTGAATATTTATTTATTTGTGCCGTGGTAGCTCAGTGTCTCGGCAGTTGGGTCTAGTTGCTTAGTACGCTAGCAAGCTGAGTTCCATCCCCGGTGCCGGCACCAATAAATTTGTTGCAATTTTATGTGCCGATTTACCACGCGCTCTGCGATTAAGAAAAACTGTGTGAGGAAACCTACATGTGTTTTTCTAAAAATTTTCTAAGGATTGTGAAGTCTTCCAATCCACACTACGGCGCGTGGCGGACTATGCCCTTATACTCTCTTTACAAAGAAGGCCTGTGGCCAACAGTAGGTCAAATATATTATATAAATAAAGGATGTAACTTTAACTTTTATGTATTTGTGCGAAATTAATAGTGTTATTATATTATTATAGGAATACTGTTACCTCGTCCTCGCATTCATCAGGCGTACAACGCCGGGCCCCGGCCAGGTGGAACGCCAGCGCGACCGAGCGAGCGCTGCCACTGTTACTGCAGTTGCTGGTTGTAGCTGTACTTCCCGCTGCGACCTCTTTCATTTCCACAATCTACGCAACCATAAAAAAAATGTTATGCTTTTAAGGAAATTACCAATACAGTACAACAACCTACGACAACTTCTTTTCATAAAACGAACGATAATGTCTATATTTCTACATCAATGTCCAATTTATAAGTTTAAGTACACGAAAAGACGCAGTAATGGATAGATTCATAAGCTGGATTATATGAAAATGATTCCTGTAAGAAAATTTGTAAATGTATTTTGCGTAGAAATTCTGCTGATTTATAGAAATTGGCTTGTGTTATATCTACTCAAATTGCTGCTGGAAAACGTCAGTTGATCATGCATAGCTTGAGTAACATGACATATAATTCATGACACCATTTATACTCATGTCAAACAAACTTTTACTCTTACAGCCTTACCAATAAACGTGGTATAAAGATAAACTTAGGAATAAATTAAGAATAAGCAAAATTAGTACTAATAAACCAAGAATACGTTATACCTGGTATAACATTGACGTTTTTGTACATACAATCGTTATTCTGAAGTTATAACGACGCACAGGGTGTTTAAGTCCAGTATAACATTTAAAATACCACGATTTTGTGTTTCTGTTCGCTCATTTAAATTAACTTATTATAGAATTAAGGGCAATGGAGGAAGTAGAAACAGTAAATGACTTAATAAATATCATTCAGACTCCAAAAAGTAAAAATATTTAAAAGATGGGAAAACCCTTTGATTTATATGTCGATGATAAGTTTCGATTAAAATATCGGTTTTCTAAAAGTGGTATAACATTTCTAGACCATTTATTTGAAAGGTCTCTTACTATGGATATATATAGAGTATAGAATATTTTTATAACCACACACATTGACAGATACATTACTACACTACTACATAGACTGCAATTATTTTTAGTATGGTTGCTCTTTGACTGCGCTGTTGCCAACTCGTGCATTTTGACGTAAAGGAAGAATAGATAAACCATAGCTATTCCGGATTTATTTGTGGTAAACTATTCTCAGCTTATTCTTAATTTATTCCTGGTTTAACTAAACTTAGTTTAAGGTTGGAATAAATATGTTATAACTCATTTTTATTTGTAAGACTGTTAATTTATAGTCTGAATGGATAGTTTTCGATTGCGTAAGACTTTGATGACCTGATACTGGAAGTATCGGGCCCCGACTGCTCTTCCAAGGCAGACGTATTGGCAAATAAAATGCGGGAGGCGCTGGCCGATATGGACGTGCAAATAGCACGTCCAGTAAAACTCAACGAGCTGAGGGTGATGGACCTTGACGAGTCCATCACCCCAGCGGAGGTGGCAGCCGCCGTAGCAGAGCAGGGCGGCTGCGAGGTCGCAGACGTGAAGGTGGGCGAGATCCGTCGCTCACCTCTGCGTCTGGGATCTTTGTGGGTCCGGTGTCCGCTCATTGCGGTGCGAAAACTGACAACAGCAAATCGCATCCGCATTGGGTGGACCGCTGCCAAGCTTGGTCCTGGCCGCAAGACCGTTGCAGTGCTTCCGGTGCTTGGAAGTGGGACATGTGCGTCGCACATGCTCCTGCGACCAGGACCGGAGCAAGCGGTGCTATTCTTGCGGTGAAGAGGGCCATAAGGCGAGGCAGTGTACTGCCAGCGCCTTTAAGTGTCCGCTGTGCGCAGACCTTGGCCGTCCGTCGAACCATCGGCTGGGGACCAAGGGCTGCGCACCAAAGCGACGGAACAAAGGGAAAGGGAGTAAGCAGGCTCCCCCACCCAAGGCCACACCCAGTGCGCCGGAGGCCATGGAGACTTCCCCTTCGCTGCAAGGCTGAAGATCCTTCAGGGCAACCTGAACCACTGCCGAGGATCGCAGGACCTGCTACTGCAGACCCTCGCGCAGTGGTCAGTATCTCTGGCCGTGGTGGTAGAGCCTTACCGAGTCCCGGACCATCCTCGCTGGTTCGGCGACGACGCAGGCTCTGTCGCCATCTACTGGGGTGGTGGCGCAGGGGACCCGTCCTGTTCCTTACTTATTAAGGGACAGGGCTACATTGCTGTGCAATGGGGTCCCCTGGCAGTTGTGGGCTGCTACGTCTCTCCCAACTGTACCCTCGCCGCTTACGAGGCGTACATGGATGCGGTGGGCGACTGCGTTCGCCGATGCTCACCGCATCCTGTGCTAGTCCTGGGTGACTTCAACGCTCACTCCAGAGTGTGGGGGTGCACCCGGGACAGCGTGCGGGGAGAGACCGTGCAAGAGTGGGCGGCGGGACTGGACCTCCGGCTTCTAAACCGGGGGTCCGTCAGCACCTGCGTGCGTTGGCAGGGGGAGTCGGTCGTCGACTTGTCGTGGGCGACTTCCTCTGCCGTACGCATGGTGTCGGGATGGAGGGTGGCGGAGGAGGTGGTCACACTATCCGACCACCTCCACATCATGTTCGATGTGGCCCTCCGTCCTCCCGCAGGTGCTGCCCGCCGGCACGGTAGCAGCCGACCGCGGCGATGGTCCCTCAAGCGGCTCGATGCTGGTATGCTCGAGGCCGCTGCCATCGTCGCGGCATGGACAGAAGGGGTCTTGCCCGATCCCGAGGAAGAGGCGACCTGGTTCCGGAGCACAATGACGTCGATTTGCGACGTCGCGATGCCCCGGGCCGGGTCCCCCAAGCTCCGGGCGGTGTACTGGTGGTCGGAGGCCATAGAGCAGCTATGCGAGGACTGCTCACGGGCCCGACGCCGGTACACCAGAGCCCGTAGAAGAAGGCGAGCCACAGCCGACGAAACGGCGAGAGCTTATGCGGGGTATAGAGGCGCCACGATCGCGCTCCAAAGCGCGATCAAGGAGGCGAAGGCTCGATCCTGGAGCGAACTCCTCGAGGGGCTGGAGAGGGACCCATGGGGGCGCCCGTACAAGATTGTACTGGGCAAGCTCAGACCTTGGGTCCCTCCGGTGACGGAAACCCTGGATCCTACATTCGTGGAGAGTGTGGTAGACACACTCTTCCCAAGGATCCAGGGACTCAGGCCCTGCACCCCAGCGATGCCGTCGGACCGTACCATCTGGTCCGACGAGCTGGGGTGACCGCCGAGGAGCTGGATCGAGCCACGGGCGCCTCAGGGCCCGCAATACAGCACCCGGTCCAGACGGGATTCCCGGAAGGGCTTGGGTGCTGGCTCTCGCCGCCGGCCTGAGGGGGAGACTTAGACGGCTGTTCTCCAGCTGTCTGGAAGTCGGAGTCTTCCCTTCGGGCTGGAAGGAGGCTAGGATGGTGCTGATCAAGAAGGACAGTAGGACCGCGGAGTCTCCCTCCGCGTACCGACCCATATGTCTGCTGGATGAGGCGGGAAAATTATTCGAAAGAATAATTGCCACCCGCCTCAACTCGCACCTGCGGCAGGTAGGCCCCGACCTGTCGGAATGCCAATATGGCTTCCGGCAGGCGCGGTCGACCGTTGACGCGATCCTCCGGGTCCGTCAACGGTCGGGGCAGGTAGTGACCCGGGGTGGCGTGGCGTTGGCCGTCAACCTTGACGTTGTCAACGCATTCAACACGCTGCCCTGGGGAGCGATTAGGGAGGCATTGGTGTATCACCACGTGCCTCCCTACCTGCAGCGCATCGTCGGGGCGTACCTGCATGGCAGGTGCATCCAGTACATGGGTCGGGACGTGTTCCATCGGAGGGAGGTGAACTGCGGGGTTCCGCAGGGGTCTGTGTTGGGGCCCCTGCTATGGAACCTCGCATATGACGCGGTCCTTAGGGTCGGTCTCCCCGCCGGCGTGAGTGTCGTCTGCTATGCAGACGACACGCTAGTCATGTCCGACGGGGAGGATTTCGATAGCACCATCCGGCTCGCCGAGCTTGGGGTGGCATGCGTCGTGGACAAAATCCACGAGCTGGGTCTACGGGTAGCGCCTCACAAGACTGAGGCGCTATGGTTCCACAAGCTCCCAAGAGCTAAGGAACCGCCCAGCCGGTCGGTTCGCGTAGGTGACGTGCAGGTCCGGGTGGGGTCGGAGATGAAATATCTCGGCCTCACCCTGGACAGTCGATGGGGCTTCGAAGTGCACTTCGACCGCTTGGTCCCCAAGATCGATAAGTCAGTGGGTGCTCTGCATAGACTGCTGCCTAATCTTGGGGCCCCAGGAGGAGTCCGCCGCCTCTACGGAGGTCTCGTGCGATCCATGGCCCTCTACGGGGCGCCCGTGTGGTGTAACCGCTTCACGGGCGTCCGGCGCTGCAGAGCTAAGCTCCTTAGCCTGCAGCGCAAGATGGCCATTCGGATCGCACGAGGATACCGTACGGTATCATATGAGGCGGCCACTATCCTGGCTCGGTTCCCGCCGCTCGACATTTTGGCGGACATGGACGCGCGTGTGTACACGCGCGTCCGAGCCGTCGACGGCGGGGCCGGGCCGCCCCTGGATGCGGGAGAGGTGCGTCGGCAGGAGCACAGGCGGGCGATAGAGGTTTGGCGCGAGCGGCTCTCGGAGCATCGATGCTCGCGCCAACGCATCGTCTGTGCCTTCCTGCCGAACTTCGAAGCCTGGCTTCGCAGGAGGAATGACGCGCACGTCACCTACCGTCTGACACAGGTACTCACCGGGCACGGGTGCTTCGGTGAGTACCTGAACAGGATAGGGCGCGAACCGACCGCGCAATGCCACCATTGTGGCTGTGACCGGGATTCCGCGCAGCACACGCTAGCCGTGTGCCCGCGTGGGAGGCGGAGCGGCGGATCCTGGTCCAGCATATCGGGCAAGACCTCTCCCCGCCGGCGGCAGTAGCGGCTGCGCTGGCGGGGAGATCAAAATGGAAGGCGCTGGTCTCCTTCTGCGAGTCAGTAATGACCCAGAAGGAGACCGCAGAACGGGATCGGGAGAGGGCCGATCCCGTTCGGAGATGGCGCAGGCGGGCCGGTGGCAGACCGGCCCGCAGCCTTGTAGTTCTGGGCTCTCAAGAATAAGACTACGGTATCCCCTGCCTGTCGTACAAGGCGACTAAAAGGGGCCTCGGGTTCACTGGGCGACAAGGGTGGGGGCCTGAGTCGTCCACCAAAGTGGACCCGGGAAGAAGGCGACATCGGCTGGCCCGTGTCGCCTTGCGCTGCGAGGGCACAAGGGGGGAGGGAGTAACCTCCCCCCCCGGGACGTGCTCTCCTTGAGCACAGTGCAGAGGGGTCCGGTGCGTTCCACTGGAGATCCGGAGCCCCTCGTCATGCAACGAGGAAAGGGCCACCGGGGAGGTTTTAGTGGGTAAGAACCCCACATAACCGCCGCCTTCCCCCCAGAAGGCGGGGTATCTTTCTGAAGATTTCCTCCCCGTGAACAAAAAAAAAAAAAAAAAGACTTTGTCCTTTTAAATTTGCATTTTATATCATAATAATTACAAGATTTACGATGATTTATCTGAATCAGTCAAAAGAAATTACTTTAGTCCCACATCGCAGGCAACGACAACTTGTAATTTAATATATAATATACTCTCATCTAACGGCGGCATGTCATGTTTTTACCATTAACTACTGATTTTAATCAAAAGGATTGAGTAAGGCCCAAACACTAGGTACAGTAGCATTCCGATTCAATCAACTGCTTAAATCGAAATAAACTAAATCTAAATAGGTCTAGTTTATTTCGATTTAGGTCTAAATCAGCCATAACAAAAATGTTATGCTTTCAAGGAAATTACCAATAGACTACGACAACCTACGACAACTTCTTTTCATAAAACGAACGATAATGTCTGTAATTCTACATCAATGTCCAATTTATAAGTTTAAGTACACGAAAAGACGCAGTAATGGATATAAAAGCTGGATTATATGAAAATGATTCCTGTAAGAAAAATTGTAAATGTATTTTGCGTAGAAATTCTGCTGATTTATAGAAATGGGCTTGTGTTATATCTACTCAAATTGCTGCTGTAAAACCTTTGTTGTTGGCCCATCTAAAGTAACAAATTTACAAAACAGCGACAATCGAGATCTTGATAAAGTTTTGAAAAAGTGTTCAGAATCAAAATTCGCATTGAAACATGTTAAAACTTCTTTCGTTAATAAAGTAACTGCATCGTTAACTTTGTATTACGTTTTAATTAAGACTTAAATAATTTCTGCTTGCGGCCCTCGACACAACGTGTTTGTGGCTCCTATAAAATAAGGTTGAATATGGATGAATACGATAATCATTAAGTTATTTAATTTAATACATTATACAAACCAATAGATGGTCGGTGTGCCGGTGCAATGTAACATATAGTCGATCTGTGGACAACTTGTTCAGGGGATGATCTGGGCCATGGAGAAACGGTAGATGTTCACAAACGCTAGCAGGTAAGTGTTGCAGGGTTTTCTCGCATCGACGCGCCACCAACCAAAATCTGCAATAGAAAACATGAAAGAATCAATTGAAGGTTAATAAGACTCTTCTCTAACAAGTATGGTTGCGAGAAAAAACAAAAATCGACTTTAAATCGATTCAAACGTTAAACGTTATTAGGGCGCCCTCTTTCTTTGTATTTACGAATCATCGGAGGAATATTACGAAATAGAATAAATCAGAACATAACAAACAGAAAAAGTTGAAAACCTTCACATACCTGAGCTGCGTGAGCAGTGACTTGATGAGAGGCAGGTTGGCGGCAGCGAGTGCGCCGGCGAGGTCGGGCATGCGCGGTGTAGCGGGATAGGCGGGAACACGCGCGCGCAGCCTCCCGCCATGTGCGCCGACAGACACCAGCAGCTGCTCCGCGCGCAAGCAGGGCCACACTACAGAGCACGCGAGCACACATGGCCATCCACTCACTGTACACTCCACCTGCACATAATATATGCACTTGATCAATACATTTAAGAAACATTTATTTAAAAGAAAAAAGAGCTACCCCATTTTAAATTATCATTTTCAATCAATAATTACATCGCCAATACTAAAGCAATACAATTTTTTATTAATGTTTCGCGAATTTATTAACAAGGTTTGGTCATAAGCTTCGACCCATCTGTTAAGCCAACATTTTGGACGATAGACAACGAAGAGTTGATATTGAATAGGGACTAGGGACTTGAAGATTCATTCCCGTTTAGGACAAAGCATGCTCGGAACCATAAATCATTATTGTTTCTTAAAAAATCTTTAAAGGAAGGCAGTAGCTAAATTACTTATATATTAAAACATTGTCAAAGTTGACCATTTCAAATAGAATTTTATTTGATGTTGAGACTTCAATAGTTCAAAAGACTTTATGTAAATATTAAAAAAAATAATATGTACATAACATATTATTTTGTGCAATAACATAAACGGTCAATTTGTACAAAAAAGTTCCTTGCAGTACCAAGTGTTTGTTCAAAGGTTCTGTTTTTCTTTCGAGAGCCGAACTTATGTTATGTTACGTACGAATTTGTCGATACCATCGGCATGTATGCAAAAACTGTAACAATTGTGAAGTGTAATGTAATTGTTTCAAGTGAAACCATAAACAGTACTCACACCCAGATCATTGAATAACACTTTAAGGTCGTTGAGCCGTTGACGCGAGCGCACGTGTACGGTGTGCGCGAGCAGACGCTCCATGGATGGCGCGTGCGGTGTGAGAGCAGCCGCGACTCGCTCACCACCCGCCAGTGCCGGCACATGCCACACGCACAGCGACTCACCCTCTGCACCCACTATGACGCGATAGCCAAGCTCACATCCAAGCTCCCTATCAGACAACAAGGTTCTAAATATATAGTCCTTAACAAGTCGTAATATTGACATAAACACACTACTAATACATTTTCAGTATTGAAAAACTATGCAAGTATGAGCAAATATTTTTTTGCTGGATAGATGGAGATAAGAATTCACTTTTTTATGTAAATTAGTTTTTTTATGTTAAAGACCCATTTGTGACAGCTTCCATGGCCACACAATCAGCACAAATGAGATTATTTTTGTACGTTGGATACCAGAAAACACAAATTTTACCACTGAGATTCCATTCCCAACTGTCAAATCTTAAAGCAAATGTTAAGTTAGGTCATCAATCTATAAATAACTAGGTCATCAATGTTAAACATATATGTCAAACACCAAAAACTCATTGTTAAACAAGTTATGTTAAATTACCTCCAATATGAAACCTGAAGCTTCTGACCAGGTATATATTTGTCAACCTGCAAATGTTTTGAGAGTCGATCGCGGCATAGTCGTAGAGTTTGTGTATACAACAACTCCAAGGACGAAGGCGGCAAGTAATAAATAAAGCTGCAGCCCTCAAGCCAGCCAGTGGATGCTTGTGCCACTCCACGCAACCAAGCTAGTTGAGAAGTATGAACCAATGGTTTACCCTCTGGAATAAAATCATATGTGACCATAAAAGTATAGATTTTAATTATACTATCTATTGGATTGAGGGAGTATCTTACCTCCAGTCTCGTAGTCTTGAATTAAAATAGCAATATCCAATAAGCGCCAGGGCAAATTTGGGGCATCACCCATTACTGTTAGTGATACACTGAACTCTTGACCAACAGAAAAAGTTGCTCTACCATTTTCTACCTACAATCAAAGAAAACAAATTAAATTTTCCAATTTGGTTAAAGTAATAAAAAAACTAAAGCAAGAAATACCTTTAAATTTCTGACATCTGTCGGTAATGACGCTGTGGTAAGACGTTGGCGGACAACATGGGCTAAAGCACGTAGTGTCGAGCGTCGCTCACCAGGTGTTAATGCTGGTGGTGGCACTAATCTCTCACGAATCACAGCTGGAAGTCTGCTATATGAGCCTAATGTTAGAACTTCCACTGCAGCTGCCATGTGAAATGTTGGGAGCCTAAAATGTTTAATATATTGTCATATAACCTGAAGCTTAATACTTTTTTATTTTTCTGTATTACTTTATTGATATACAATAGTCAACCCATGACGACCCATGATGAATTTATAATTTTTATGGGAAGTTTCACTGCATGAGAATATTTCCTTTATAGAATGTGCTATATTAAATTATGGAAATAAAATAATTCAAGTAATTATTCCACAAAGGTTGATTTGCAGTGTATATTGTAGAACTCACCTAGCATGTACCAGAGTCTCACGCGCAACCCTCGCTAACACATCAGCAGTCTCAACAAACAAAAGTGCTTGTTTGTCTAAAAAGGCCATAATATGTGCAGACCGATCCACTTTGGTAGCACTGCTAGCCCACTTTACAAGGGCAAGCAATCTTACAAACAGTTGTCTTGTTCGAGCACTGAATTTGTATATTTCAATTTTCCGTTCCATGTCAGTTTTCCGAGGTAATCTAAAATGTTAAATATTTTAATTAGTAATTAGCTTATAAAGAATGACAGATTTGATTTGTGAATGATTGCTATACTTATATCGTGCATTGATAACATATAAATTTATGAACGATTTCTGATACAAAACGAGTACTTACAATTCAGCCAAAACCGTGAGCTCATCGTAAGTTCTTTGTACAATAAAGTCTATCAGTAAGGCTAACGAAATCGATCCTCCGCGGGCTCCGCCGCCTTCTGCACCCTGATTGCAACCTTCAATAGCGACTGGTACCATTGTGTTAGATGTAATGGTGTGCCTTGATCAAACTAATTTGTTAACACCAACTAATTACATTTTGATAACGAGTTTATATTTTCTTGAAATCTGCTATTATAATGAACAATATACCAAAAACTTGACCAGGTTTACTGTATCAAAACATTTCCTAAGACACGAAATGTCATCAATCGCTATAGTATATATATATAATATAGATTATAAAATATCGTAATGAATGAAAGAGTATATAAACGCGCATGAACGCATTCTTTAATAAGTATTGTATTTGAAATTAAAAATTGCGAAAGTTTCAGAATAAGAAAAGAACAAATAAACTAAAATAATTTTGGAAATAATTCTTCTTTGCGTGGGGGTGGGTTTAAGTGAAATAAATTTGAATCGTTAAATAAAACAATATTTTCTAGCCGAGGACCCTTGTGCCCTAGCCTTGAGTAACTACAGAGAGAAGCTTACGTTTACTGCTTCACCGGATTGAGAGGTGGCATAGCTTTAGATTAGGTCGCTTAGCTTGAACCTCTATTGTATAGTAACTCGACATAAGGGCCCCCCCGGTGAGGGGTAATAGGCATAAGCATTCCGATCCGAGAACGCCCGAAAAGGCCGAACCATGGCTCGGCCGGTTGCCATTTCCTGGATATCTATGTTCAAAAGCTATACTTTGACTGTCACTTCAGGAAGCGTTGGGAGAAGAAGTAGCGGAAACTCCAGTAACGCTCGCAACCTCCTACAGTCGCGAATGGATGCTTTGTAGATTTGTAAAGATCTAGCTAGTGCAATAGGGATCACGTCATCCGGATCTTCGAGAACGTGTCTCGGCCTCCTGACGCGACGGAATTTAGTTTAGAATGGTTTGTAACTGCTGGTGGCATTTATAAGAAGTTTGTTAGTGTTTGATGGCTGTAAAAGGTTCAGGCTAAGCGATCTAAGAGATATTTGCCAAAATATTAACAATTATTGTCTATTTTAATATAAGAAATAATTTTAAAGTTGTATGAAAGAAATTTTATTTTTTTTAAATAATATACAAACATTTTAATAGACTAATATAATTCATAAATTTGTATGTAATATGTAAATGTAAGCATCTAGAAATGTTCTGCTCCATGATGATCTGATCAATCAGCATGATGAATAAATTTTGAAACAAACCTTGTTTTCCTATTAGTTTGACGTTGACATTAATCCAATGTCAGTTATGGGGTGTCAATATGACAAATGTTATGACAATAGATTGTTGTCATAAAAATCTTCAAGGATATTCCTCACTATTCAGTAGCACACATGAATTTATGTATATAAGCATGTTGAAAACACCGTACGAATAACATTTAACTTGTGTCTCCATGATTTGCTATTTTTCCTCAAAAAATTAAGTAGTTTGTTATATACGTTTTCCTGCCGGTCAATTCGCATTATTTCTTATTGGTTTAAATTTTTGTTACTGCTGGTGCTTACAACAATAGATGAACATTATTTCTTTATTCCTTAAGAAAGATTTAGCTTATAGAAATATTAAAGTTAAAACTTTGTGTAAAGCTTGGAAGTGTTTGCTACGAATTCAAATTGTAAATATGGGTTTACTGTCTGAAGGAAGCCCCCTTACATGGGAAGAAACGAAGGCGTTGGCGGAACACGTGCGTCAACATGGAATTGAGCAATTTATTAACTTATACAGCAAACTTCGGGATCGGACTGGGGATGTTCTGAAATGGGGAGATGAGGTTAGTTTACTGAAATTTTCAAAGCTCCCCAACTCTTTTATCATTTTTGTTGAAATGTGTTTTTTCTATTAATTTTAACATAACATAAAAATATTTATAGGTGGAATACATAATAGTAAAATTTGATGATGAAAATGAACGTGCTACAGTCAGTTTGAGAGCTGATGATCTTTTACCAAAGTTGCAAGAAAAAGAGCAAGCAGATCCACAGAGTAATTATTTTTGATACATAATATTACTCAAATAACACTTTAAAATGTTCCAAATTTATAATATTTTACTATTTATAACATCACATTCTATATGCGATTACTTTGAAGTATAATACATAAGAAACTCTAATAGTGAAGCTCCAGACTTTGCAAACTTTATTATATTATAGATATAATTATATTTATATCCTGTATATACATATATATATATATATTTTGCATTTCCTTCAAATGTATTGATAAATATTTTAAACCCTGCAATTACTGATGAACTAATGAAAAAGTTCAATCTTACTATGATTTTTTATCATAATGACAAGTAATAGATACATACAAATCATTATCAGATTTTTTTAGAACATGATTAGTCATATATTTTTTATTTAACTATGTTTTTTTGTTATGTTGTGTAATTTCCATGAAATATTATGAAATATATATGGTTTTATATATAAATATTCTTGTAGAACTTGTTTTTAACCTTCCATTATCAGTTCAATCAAATGTAGAAAGATAAAATTCACTATATCAAATATGGCCATTTGTAAAAAAAACTATGATGTATTCCTGATCATTTCTCATGGTAATAAATGAATTGCTAAATTTGTGAGTAACATTGTAATAACTATATAAAAGGAAGTGATTGTATGATTTTTTATAGTGCAAGATGTCATCACTGTTTAACATAATAATAATTTATTTTAAATAGCCCTATTCAGCTTTGTACACAAACTAAGATGTAATGACTTTTACTCGTAACTGTAACTACTTTAATGTTATGCAATAAGCATAAGATAACTAAAGTCGTTCTTCAGTCATTAATGGTAATAAGGAAATCTCATGTTACATGTTGGCTAAACAATTCCTCATTTATCTTTTGTTTGATTTGTTCTTTAGGTATGTACTTTTGATCACAAAGACTCATTTTATAAACAGATGTATAAATTAAGCTCTAATTTTAGATGTTAAATCATTATGGCGTCCTGAATACGGAGCTTACATGATTGAAGGTACTCCTGGAAAACCTTATGGAGGTTTATTGGCACACTTTAATATTGTTGAAGCTAATATGCAGTACCGTAGAGCTGAAGCCAGTAAGCTGTTGAGAAATGGAGAAGTCATAATGAGCATCACCAATTTTCCAAGGTTCTCAAGTGACAAAAGACTTAATTTCTAAAGTTAATGGCTTCAGATTTGTACTCTTACTAAAATTGATGTATAATTTATTTCAGATTAGGTTGTCCAAACTTTACAAGTCCTTCTTTTGCACCAAATCCAAAGAGTGGAGTAACTCTATCACATTTCTTCCCTGATGAAGGAATTTTTCCCGGACATCCTCGTTTCAAAACATTGACTTCAAATATTAGAGAACGGAGAGGGGAGAAAGTAGCTATTAATATTCCAAGTAAGTTTGAAACATGCTCCAATGAAACAAACAATGAAAACACTCCATTGTTGTAAAAATAATTATTCTATGTTGTAAAAGTAGTTTAGCTTTTATAATTACGAAACAAAGACTCAGCATAAATTTTAAAATTTATCTACAAAATCTATTCATATTTAACATACCAAAGAGCAGTGAGCTATTACAAGTGTTCTACAATGTCTATGGGTGGGTCGCTATAGTGGATAGCAATGGCCAATCCTATGTATCTTTACTCAGAAACTCTGTAACTTTGTGAGTTTTACAAGTACTTGATACATATATTTCATTTAACCGGGGGCAATTATATAACACTATTCTTATTTTTAGTTTTCAAGGATGTGAATACAAAAATACCAGTTGACAACTCCCATGTCTTGGAACCGGGTGTAGCATTACCGGATTGTGTTTACATGGACGCCATGGGCTTCGGAATGGGATGCTGTTGTCTGCAGCTTACATTCCAGGCGTGTTGCATCACCGAGGCGCGTACCCTTTACGATCAGCTTGCGCCACTATGTCCAATCATGGTAATTACAACTTAGTGTTATAGGAGAATAATTATAAAGAAATAATATGAACTTCAATTGCTAAAAAAATGTAGATGGTAGATTCATTTGCAGTGTGCAAATATTTGTGTGACATGCATTTGTATTTTTCGAGTCTAGTTGACTTTAAAGTTGCACCTAAATCTTCCTGCCGTATTATTAGAGCATTTTATCAGAAAAGTTTACAGATTGAATAGCATCTACATGAGTAAAAAGTTAATTTAGAGTAAAAGGAAAAGGTTGAAAAAAAAATGAAATCGAAGACCCATTTCATTTTTTTTTCAACCTTTTTCTTGTCAAATATTGTTTACGATCCATCATCTATATCTATCAACCTCTGTAATTATCCGACGCTTGTACCATGTTAGAAATTAGTAGGCAGTCACAGTATTCTATCCTACGCGGTAGCAAATACATTCCAATGGCATTACTTTCAACGCCATTTAAATTTTCAATATTATTAGCTTGCGCTTTCTGCCGCTTCGCCGATCTACCGAGGCTTCCTAACAGATGTGGATTGCCGTTGGAACGTCATCTCCGCATCGGTGGACTGCCGCACCAAGGAAGAACGAGGGATGGAACCGTTGAGTACCAACAAGTTTCGTATACAAAAGTCTAGATATGACTCCATTGATTCATATTTGTCACCAGATCACGAAAAGTAAGTATACTCTTATCATTACTGATATCCTAAAGAGGTAGTCTCGATCGAGTCGTCGATAACTACTGATCGATTATATAAAAATGTACTACTAGTCTTTACTTCTATGTCTAACAGTCTATATCTTGATTGAAACACAGTTTATAGTTTCATCTGTATCAGAAGTTTTTTATACTATCACAGCAAATGCTTGACCATGATCACCCTTGATGTTAAGTGGAAACGCAGTCATTGATGATAAGTTCTCACAGGCGGACTTAAAAATAGGACGTCTTCGGGTCGATAATGCACAGGGTCGTACGGTTACTCTCACGTTTTACTTATAAATGTGTCGGACATTAGACACATTCATGATTTTGACTCTATTCCATTCTTCAGAAAGCGATTACTCGGTGGCACACCCATTTTTATGACTATAGTTGGTACAACGCCGATGTATAAATTAAATATTGTACGTAATATCTATTTTAATTGGTTATAGGCACATCTGCTCCCCTTTTATATGTGTGTATAATTTATATAAACAATGCAGAATAACAATTAATATTCATATATAACTATTTTTCCTTTACGACTATTAGAAAAAATTTAGGCGGAACGTTTTATTCCCACGCGCTTTTTTCTAACAATCAAAAATCAATAACAAAAAATTCCGCTTTAAGTCATCTGTTAATATCGTAGTTATTTTACATTTTTTTTTGGATTATCTGTAGTGTACGTACGGAAAGTATCATATATCATTTTTGGTAGGCTTCAAGCTAAAGGTTACGATAAAGATATTAACAATACAACCAGAAACACATGAATACCTACTGGTCGATAAACATCATCGGTAACTGTCTTGGACTTTAACACCGAATCGACTATTAGGAATCATTGAATAATTCGTTTACCTGTATAGATTAACTCTGTTACATGATTAAAAACCTCTAGTCATTGTGATAAATATTCTAAGCGTTATTTCGACATCAATCACCGTGGGTTTTTATAATGATTACGTCACGTGCGCGTCATCATTTGACTAGTGTATAAATGTTTACTATTAATAAATATTATAATCTAAATGAAATTCTGCGAATATGTTATCTACGCGTATTTCATTTGACGTGATCTCCTTTGCAGTAGATCTCCGCGCAACTATTTTCGTCGCCAAGAAGTTCGCGAATAAATGTTTATTTGTTTCTTTTATGATAAACTGGATATAAAATACATAGTTGACTATAAACCGACGGTCTAAGAAGTCATTGCTGCGATCATATTGATAATTGAAATAGTTGTCATAGTGAAAATTCAGTGACAATAACAGACTGCACGCTTGTCTACAATTACGCGATTAAACAAAAGTCATTTTACAATACCTGTCAAAGATTGTTGAGATACACAAACAAACAACTGCTTGGCCCTTACTGGGCCCTCAGACAGTTTATTTTATACTCTAAATCGATTCTCAGATCCACACCTTGTTACGTTGTATGTTTTCTAATACTTTTTGTTTATAGATATAGATGTTGTAATGTGCATAAATAATTTTTCAATATTGCAGATACAATGACATTCCGATAGTGCATGATGCGTCGATTTACCGCCGGCTGCGAGAGGGCGGCATCGACCATCCTTTGGCGCTGCACGTCGCTCATCTCTTTATACGCGACACTGTTTCTCTCTTCTCCGAGAAAGTCAACCAGGATGATAAAAATGATACCGATCATTTTGAAGTATGTCTAGTTTTTTCTTATGCTAGCTTTTGTTCGTAACTTTGTTTGCGATTATTTGCCATGTTTCAATTTCCATTCGTCTATTATTCTATCTACTAGTATAGTTTTGGATCGTATCAGCTAATGAATAATAATAAATAAAAATATAGGGTATTGATGGCCTAGAATGATACGATTTTGATTTAAGCTTTGGGTTAATGATCCAATATGAATTTGCTCAGTCGGTGACTTAGTACCCATCAGAAGTCATCACCGCCTTAGCTAAAATGAAAGATGAGGACAAATATCAGGATCTATAATATATAAATAACAATACTACGAGCCGTGGTAGCTCTGTAACCGGGCGGTTGGCTCAAGTTGCATAGTACGTTAGCAACCCGAGTTCGATCCCCGGCACCAATAAATTTGTTTTTCAATTTTATGTGCTGATTTACTACGCGCTCGGCGATGAAGGAAAACATCGTGAGGAAACCTACATGTCTAAGAAAATTTTTCTAAGGCATGTGGAGTCTGCCAATCCGCACTAGGGCCGCGTGGCGGGGCCTGCGCCCAACAGTGGGGCATATATATAATATATATAAAGGCCGTAAGTTTAACTTTTAACTTTAACAATACTTATTCACAGAACATCCAATCGACGAACTGGCAGACGATGCGTTTTAAACCGCCTCCACCAAACTCTTCGATCGGCTGGCGCGTGGAGTTCCGGCCGTGCGAGGCGCAACTCACTGACTTCGAGAACGCCGCTTATGTTTGCTTTGTGGTGCTGCTAACGCGCGTCATACTCTCCTATCGTCTCAATTTCGTTATGCCCATCAGTAAGGTATGGTATTAATGTTTCCTGCTTTAATATATATAATATTTTAAAGCTAGAAACATTGATCAATTTTTATCTATATTTGGTTTTTTTAGTAAGAGTGCTACCTCTAGTTACATTTTTTTGTTTTTATAATGCCTGATTTTTAAAGTTGGTGTTGGATTACGCATCGAAGACGCCCCGTTGCATTGTTATTAGTTTCACCGCCACCGCTGCGTTCCTATTTCTCATGGCCATTTTTAGGTTGTACTCTATTGTTTTCTCTTTTATGCGACGGTTGCCCTTCACACCAGTCTTCCTGTGGCGGCGTCACAGTCATCTGTGTAATAGACATAGCTGACTGTGTCGGGATAAAACTACTAGTGTTATGGATGTCCGCGTTAACTTAACATCCAGTGAGCTGCAGCTGTGTCATGAATGAAACCGATCTTAGACGACTGGAAATTTGGGAGTTCATAGTTGAACTCATCTGCTCAGTAATTGAGCTTCTATCTGCATATAGCATGATCTTTAATGACATCTCAGTCCGTGTAATGACCTATGTTTGGTAAATATATTAGACATAGTATATGTGTGAAGGTGGACGAGAACATGCAGCGTGCGCAGCGTCGTGGTGCCTGCTCTTCGCAGCGCTTCTGGTGGAGGCGTGACGTGGGCGCGCCCCACGGAGTCGCCCCGCACGCCCCCGAAGCAAATGATCAATACGCAGAGATGACTATCGACGAAATCGTTAATGGAAAGGTACGACAGATCATAACTTCCATATTTATTTCAAAATATCTATTATACAATACAATTTCTCATTACTCAGGAGGGCGTGTTCCCTGGGCTGATCCCGCTGATCGAGTCGTACCTGTCGGGCATGGACGTGGACGCGGACACGCACTGCTCGGTGCAGCAGTACCTCAAGCTCATCCAGCGCCGAGCTGCCAGCGAGATCTCCACTATGGCCACCTGGATGCGAGAGTTCGTCACTACACACCCGCAATACAAGTATACAACTTCTTTTTTATACTTCACTGACATCGAAAACTATACAACTCAAACGCTTAACCACCACGGTATCTTTTAATTATCAATTGTATACAGTTTTATAATACGGTCTGCGAAACATAAGGTGGTGGGTTCAATCCCACCAATCGATTATTGACGTGAACTTATTTGAAAAGGTTAAAAAGATGGTTATGTGTTCGAATAGCTACAATGCACGAACAAACTGGTACATATCCATAATTCCATTTGCACGGCCCAAAGGAACAACTTTGCACGGTCAAATCTAACGTCTTTATATATCAAGAGTTCTGAACTGTGTGTAAATACCGTACACAACTATTATTAAATAATGACCAGTGCCTTCTGTTGTTGTGTACCGTGTTTTAATTAAAAATATTGGATATGAAAGGATAGATCGACGAATAAATCTGTACATTGATAATTATTAATATTACCGCATACTGAATAGAATGTGGGTATATCTATATTTACAAGTAATGGTAAATTAGTGAATACGTGACCCTCCTCTTTCACCCGTGCTTGGCAGCGGCAGCGCGTTAGGTTTCATTATTACTCTGGCAGAGTTGAAAGAACAAGTGGGTGACGGTAGTATATGCTTAAACAACACAAGAAAATATAAAGAGTTACAATAATAAATAACTTACATGGCTCGGCTGTAGTTCAGCATTACGGCTCTAATAACTTATTCCAGTAGTGTCCAAAGGAGGTTGATCCGCCATATATGTTCTGAGCTTATAACATTTAACTGTATTAGTCGTGTCTTAAAAAAATCATAGGGTTTTTATTAATCCTTCAAAATATAAACCCTCTTTCAGTAAGGATTCTGTCGTGAAAGAGAAGATTAATTACGACTTACTGAAAATGGCCCACGGTATCCAAACGGGCAAGATCTCGGCGCCCTCTCTACTCGGTAGCAGCAACGTGTCCAAGACGAACGAAGATATTCCCAAAGCCTTTAGCAAAATGATGAGCAAGGACTGCCCCTAGCAGACGAAACACATACCGTAACGTGTAGTGCCTTCATGCACAGGTGCATTTGTTTTGATCGAAGTACTTGTTACAGAATAGTTATTGTTACCTTAAATAGTTTATACACGACAAAAATATAATCATAGTTCTTCTGCTCTTCTAGGAGTGTATGTCCATCGCTTTGTAGCAATGATAAAGTTACACGCTAGTAGAAATTATTATGGAAGAGTTATTTGCGTAATATGAGCATACATTTTCGTTTTTTTTTTAACTATAGTGACGTTAGTGACATGTCATAAAATTTGTGATTAACCTGGCGTTGGTAAAATTGATATGAA
This sequence comes from Meandrusa payeni, assembly GCA_029286785.1. Taxonomy (NCBI): domain Eukaryota; kingdom Metazoa; phylum Arthropoda; class Insecta; order Lepidoptera; family Papilionidae; genus Meandrusa; species Meandrusa payeni. The sequence continues at coordinate 10,244,806 of JAGSMX010000024.1, read as the reverse complement.
TCATGCATATATTTGCAAAATAAAACAAAAAAAAACTACAAATAGCTTACCGCCATTACAGGCAACTTTATGTTCAATTTCAACGCGAACAACGACTATGAATTGAGCCTGTAACACAGCTTATGTTTTATGTTGTAAAGACACTTATTAAAGAAATGCTGTCTTGCATTTATTCGTAATAAAAAGTATAGATTATATATTGAAACATTTTATTATAGCCTTTTACAATACCAGAGACATGTTTGACAGTGTGTGCATACTCTGTTCACAAAATTTGACTTCTTTTTTTTTATTTAGGCTATTGATTGAAGACACCATGGTTATATTTATTAGATAGTATCGTAACAAATTGATGAAAATGATTGTTTAATTTTTTCCCAAGATAATGATGGACCTTTTAACCAAACCATAACCACGTTGCCATAACTGAAACGTATCATAAATACATATGAGGTTAAGGTTCAGCCAATGAGGTTTTTATGGCTTTGTCCCTGGGAGTCAGGAGGCTTGTAAAAATTTACTAGATTGAGAGGCCGAGCTCTTAGAGCGCGGTCTGACCCTAAGTATGAGTTGAGAACTCGAGCATATGTTTTTCCACCTTATTTCACTGAGTGCGACGTTTATAATCCGTAATTAAATTTTAATTATTTTTATTTAAATAGTCAAAAACCTTAACCTTACTTAATAATGATGATTGATAATGAAATCTGTTCATTATCATAAGTAAGATTTTTTTTTAAAGTTTGCAAATTTCTTACTAAAAAGGCTCGATATTTTTCATGTTATTGGCAGTCTATATTGTGACAACTGTTAAAAGTTTATATCATGTTGTGATATGGAGACATTATGAACCCAAGTTATTGTACTTATTTTACTGATACGTCAATATTCTTATATAAGATACATTTTAAACTTTTAATTTTATAAAAAATGTAATCATTTGTTTTAAGCAGGGTAAGTTATTTTAAGTTTCACATTAAAATTATTTCATATTAATAAATTTCTGTCAATATATGGTAAATCACTGGATTCTATGTTTTTATTTGTCAACAGAGTATATCAGCGATGAGTGTATCTCTAGTACAAATTTGTAGCTCTAAATTTAATGAATTACATTAAATTTATACAAACTTGTATTACCTTAATAGTGTAACTACTTTATTTAGTGTAAAACTAGTGCCTATTAAAAAAAACTTATTATGAATATATAAAACAAAAAATGATATGTCTGACATATTTATGGTTTTTGATTTTGATGCTTTTTAGTTTGCTTGTAGTCAGTCATAAGAAATCCAGGCTGCTAGACTCGTTAAAGCGTTTAAATTGCATGATATAATGTTTGAATCCGAAAAACTGTCTAGAATAAATTTATAGCGTATTCGTACTAACGCAACCGTGCACCGCAACTAAATCAAACGACTATAACTTGCAATAAAACTTATGTCTAATATACATTTGTATACAGCAGTCTAACTTAAACAACGCCCAACTTGTATACTTAACTAAAAGCTGATTAACTTTATCCAACTTAATTAACTATAAAATTGGCAACGGATTTTTTTTAAATATCGTTCTAAAGTACAAACATAACACGTTTAATGGCAGAAGTCTTTTGAGTTTATTAATTCCGATATATAATAGTATAGCATTGTTATTATTATGTTATATAAAATATTCAATTTTATATAAACATGTTTATAATTTTTAATTTCATATAAAAATTGATACTAAAAAGTATGCATGTACAGTTTTTAGGACATTGAGAAATATACAATTTGGGAAATGTTTTTAAAAAATCAGTATTACTTCTATATACATTCACAAAAAGTTCCTATATAATAAGAAAAATCCATAGTATGTGTGGTGAACTGAAAAAAAAATGATTATGAAAGCAGTGTAGAATCAAAAACTACATCACATATAATATGTGCTGTCTAATATAATTCTATTAGGGATACTATAAAGCTAAATTACAATTAATTAAACTAATGTCAAATTGGACACGACGATGAACACTTCTCAGATTTTTTATGACAAAATAATTGTGAGTTACCTTGTTTAGCACTTTTTGTATTGTCGTAGTTTACACTAATTATTATATTTAAGACTATACGATTTGCCGCAAGCATATTCATTTTTGCCTTTTATTTCTATATTATATTTTATAATGTATTACGAAATTGTATTCGTGAGATCGCTTACTATGTTCCCTATAGATTTATTTAAGATTTTTGGACCAAGCAATTAACACAACACACAAGTTGAAAGGATGATTCATATTATAATATAAAATACTTGTAATCACCTCTTCATATGTTTAATAATAAATTCTTTGTTTAATATTTTAGTAAGCTTGAAGTTTTTAAATGATAGTAGTTTAGCGCCGCACATTTGTTTTTTGTATACACAAAACTATTACACTTTTATAAAATTGAACAAATGATTTCTCCTCTAATTATACATGGGCACAACATGTAACAATGTTTGTTATAATTGTGATTTAAAAAGAGGTTCATTCATATTATTTTTTATGTTATATAAAATATTCAATTTTATATAAACATGTTTATAATTTTAATTTCATATAAAAATTGATACTAAAAATATGCATGTACAGTTTTAGGACATTGAAAAATATACAATTTGGGAAATGTTTTAAAAATCAGTATTACTTCTATATACATTCACAGAAAGTTCCTATATAATAAGAAAAATCCATAGTATGTGTGGTGAACTGAAAAAATGATTATGAAAGCAGTGTAGAATCAAAACTACATCACATATAATATGTGCTGTCTAATATAATTCTAGTAGGGATACTATAAAGCTAAATTACAATTAATTAAACTAATGTCAAATTGACACGACGATGAACACTTCTCAGATTTTTATGACAAAATAATTGTGAGTTACCTTGTTTAGCACTTTTTGTATTGTCGTAGTTTACACTAATTATTATATTTAAGACTATACTATTTGCCGCAAGCATATTCATTTTTGCCTTTTATTTCTATATTATATTTTATAATGTATTACGAAATTGTATTCGTAAGGTCGCTTACTATGTTCCCTATAGATTTATTTAAGATTTTTGGACCAAGCAATTAACACAACACACAAGTTGAAAGGATGATTCATATTGTCATTTAAAAATCCTCCTCTTCATATGTTTAATAATAAATTCTTTGTTTAATATTTTAGTAAGCTTGAAGTTTTTAAATGATAGTAGTTTAGCGCCGCACATTTGTTTTTTGTATACACAAAACTATTACACTTTTATAAAATTGAACAAATGATTTCTCACAACATGTAACAATGTTTGTTATAATTGTGATTTAAAAAGAGGTTCATTCATATTATTTTTTTATATTATTAAATAAAATATGTTAATTATACATACTTAATTTGTTCTGTTACCAATAATTATTTTAGTGACTAATTTTGCATTAAATAAAAGGGTTTCATGTTGAATTACTAGTTTTATTTTCATGGACCTCGCTGCAAGTTACAATGTAGGTTGGTTTAATATCAGAATTTATCGACTAATTGTAATATATGCTGCTGCTCCTGCTGGCGCCACTCTTCGCTTCCAGCGTCACCAAGATTGCCGGCATATTCTGTAAATATCAAATGTTGTGTGATCGACACATTCAATGTAATGAATATAAATTCCTAAAAAAAAAATATTTCTTAATACTTTAAACAGCATTAATTTTGATTAATTATCATTTTGCTTAACATCTCGCTTCTTCATCAAAACATAGCAGCTCGATTACGAATACTCTAGAATGATTTCCTTTTAGTTGAAAATTCGGTGGAACAAGACAGTCCAGCTTCACTCGCAATCTATGTTCGTTACAAAACGACCAGTTTGATCGGTATGCCATGATAAGAAAATTCGGAAACCCTAAAAAACCTAACACAAAGCTACACAACTGACCCTAGGCTTCCTCTACAACGTCCCTAACACTACTAACTTTAATAGGCCAATGCTAATAAAATTAAAATGGGACCAATTGAAACTAACCCTTCCTAACAAAAAAATATAAAAAAAATAAAATGTTAATGAATTGATGACCTTTTTTGAAATCAGTTAACTAATACATACCTCTCATAACGTGTCTTATAATTTTAAGTGAGCCGCCTCGTAACGATAAGACACGCTGAACGCGTTGCTTCACCGTGGGCGGTCCTGCTGTGCATACCTTGAAAAGCAAATGAGGTTAATAAGTGACTACGTATAATAAAATAAGCTCTTATGTAATTTTAACACTAGTGGGATAGACTGTTAAAGTATAGCAGTTCTATACAGATAGGCAGTACTCGCAATTCCGGTTCACTTTCTGATGTTACACAGTCACTTCGTTTGCCAGCGATTTCTACTATCCCCCGTGTCTAAGCACGTGACCGAGATAGGATACTTAAATACTAGTTGAATGATATTATAATTAAACAGAAGTATTATTATTATCTAATGGCTGATAATGTACGATGGCACTTAAAGATACACTTACGCCTAGTTGCGGCTGTGTAAGTCATGCCTATTTTTGTTTCCTACTTACTTCCAAAATAATTCTGTCAATCAGCTGTAATGTGAAGAGACCGCCAGACAATCGCTTCAAATATTGCACATCATCATCACCATCTTCACCGTCTTGCTAAAACACGTGAAAATATTTTTAATTTCATTTTTAATTATAAAAAAAGTATTTCCTATATTTACCTATATACTACATACTACATTGTATATATACCTCCATATCCTTTTCCGTTCGATCAACCTTATCCATATACTTGAAATGTAACTCCAGCAGTCTGTCAACTTTTTCGAGATCATTTTCGGTAAATTTTGCTAACAATCGCTGTCTTTGGCTGCCTTGACAGTTACGTAACATAGAAGCAATTATGGAAACAACGTGTTCTGAAAAAAAAATCATAAAAACTTTGATGCACTGAGGTCAACCCCACCGCCGGTTACCCAAGGGAGAATATTACGAAATCAATTTCAAATTTAGGAATAAAATATTTTTTGGCAATGTTATCAAATAGTTCACATGACATGACATTTACCTTCATGCTGATCCACTGTCAACAATCGCTTCCTCTTTGGAGTTTTCATAAATAATGGAAACACAGTTCTTAGACCCAAAATGTCCACAAACTTATTGCAATTATCCTTTCCATCGGGTCCTGCCAAAGCATGATCCAGAACTTTTAACGATCCATTACGCGACATTTTCTTTTCTCTACAAATTTAAATATTTATTAATTTAACACTATAATTAAGGTTAATAAACAAACCAGTTAAACATTTCATCATAAATGTAAGTGGTCACTTGATATAAATAACTGCATGTTCACTCAAAGTTTATCAATATGCACATGTATGTACATTTGAGCTATTCATATATTCTTCCATTTTACGAAGCAATGGCACACAGCAATTACTATTCACATTTTATTTACTTTAATACCTAATGATATAGATGCGAAACCTTGCCACAGCTTTCAACAAAAACCATATGTCTCAAACCATCTGACAAGTATATATACCGATACTAAAACAGACGATAACTACTGCCACTTAATGTCTCAATATTTTTCAAATAAATTTACATAAATAAGTACTGACCTTAACATAAGATTCATTAATTGTAAGCCTTCACCACGCAAAAATCGATCTCTGTTAGAAGGTTCCATTAAAGCACAACAGAGAGAATCAAACATATTCTCCATAGCTTCTTGTTCCTCAGCCCCACTCGGATCATGCCTTTTGTAAAACTACAAACATAAAACAATATTTTGTACAATGTGCAACACAAGCAAATATACATTACATTAAGTATGAAACTAACCGCCAGTTGCTGTAGTAGTACATCAATCCCATCTAACTCTCCCAGTAATTTTCTATTTTCTGGGGTACTTTGGAGCAATATGGACAAAATTTCTGTTGCATACAATTTGTTTCCGTCAAATGGTACTTTTAACTAAAACGTAATACATAAAAACTTAATATAAAAATGCATCAGATACATGTATATTTATTACGAAATATTTAATCCATTTAAAGTTTTATACCTTTAATCTTTTTAGTATCCACTGTATAAATCCTTGCTTTGCAACTTCATGACACAATTCTGTCCGGAATTCAGTAATGTTTTCTATTATACCTGTAAATATTTGAGTGGTAACACAGAATGCGGTGGAAGTACCAGTGATGGTACCGGACATATGTAACCGCGTATATAGCCGCGGATTTCCAGAGAAGAAAAATCCATATCTGCATCTGTTACTTATAAATGGATCTTTTATCATTAAATTTCACAAAAATGTTCGATTTTTTCTCAAAAGATTCACGCACACATTCACACTCACCAAAATACTTAAAAACATTTCCCTTGGTACATTCACAATACATTATTATTTATCACTATAGACCGCTTCGTAAAAAAGAAGTAACAACACATTTTGGTAATCAATCAGGAAATTTTTTGTTATAGATTTACATGCACAGCGATTATATCAAACTACATTACATGTTTTTATTGCATGTGCTTTGTGATGTCAGAAAATATTGCATTATGTATGTAAGCTTTAACACATACCCAAAGTGTTGTGAACCGCATCTCGTTCGTCTGGCACCTGCTCGTCCAGTCGAGCAAGGTTGTGAAGCAACAAAGCTGGAGCATCTGCTTCGGCCAAAGCCTTGATTAACTCGTCTGCTCCTTCTTCACTTTCATGCAGAATGTCGACATCAGTCAATTCCTACCAGTAAAGGTGTTATGTTTTATTAATGGTAAATAATGAGTTATTTTTCCTATAAAACTGTTCATATTTGTTGTAAAATATGCAATAAGTACATCTGCAAGCAACAACATCTACCCTAATAACGCACAAAATCCATCTAAGTCGAAACATTGAACTTGATTTTTGGCAACTCTATCAAATGTATATATATCATGCATAAGGCAGTTTTAAAGTCAATAATCTTTAGATGATCCATTAATAAAATTGATAAATATAATAAGCAGACACACCTGTAGTAGGTTAACAACTTTAGTTGATATATCAGTATTGTCATGTGACAGCAGTTCCAAAAGTGAATTAACACATTTCAATTCCACTAATAATGGGTATTGGTCAGGAACTGTTGCAACAGCACTGAGGTCCTGAAAATAATGATAAGAAGACTTAAAGTTTCTAAAAGGATTAAAAACTAAGCATTGAAAAACCATATGTAAACAATATAAGTACATTCCCTGCATTGCATATATCAGTAATCATCAACAAGTATGTTTTAACATGCATAGTAAAAATAAAATTAAGCAATGAAGGCAGATTGATCTAGAATCAAGTAAAGAGAAGACTTGTTAAGTGCATCGAAAACTGTATATATATAAACACCACTCCTTCAATATAATATGACATTATTTCAATAAAAAAAGAACACAAAAACATTCAAAGTTTTGAAAGTATTGATTTGTTTGATGTTACATTACCTGAAGAGCTTCATGTAAATCAATTTCACTTTCCATGAATTTTTCAGGTTGATCCGGAAATTTGATTCTCATTTCCCTATTCCTAAGTGCTTTTTTTTCAAAGTTAAGAACTAATTTCTTCACTGTGGTATCATCAAGCACTTCTCCCTAAAGTGAAGATAAAGTTATAAACAATATTGAAATGAAAAAGCATTATTGAAATTTACAAGCATTGTGTCCTTCTAATAACTCCTTTGAATAACAAACTTTAGTACATTTTGTTTTCCATACTTAATTTATTAAAATAATAAAAATAAAATAAGACCCCAAAAAGCATATCCAACCATGTTAATTTTAGAATAATTCTACTTTTATCTTCTAGTAGTAGCATTCATAGCATAAATGTATTCAACAATTGGTTCTATTTCAGTAAAATAAGTGAACTAGAAAATTGTTGCTAATTGCTACTCTAATACCTTACAGTTATGACTTAAACCTTATTTTAAGGACCTATTCTGTACCCAGCACTGGCATAAAAATACTACCTTAATTTTAGTTAATCTTGGAAATGAGCTCGAAGTATGAACATCAGGTGCCAATAAGAATTGGATGATAAAAAATCGTGTACTCCGTGAATAGCAGATAGTTATTATGATAGTTCGCTACTCTAATTGGGTTAATAAGATGTCAAGTATTTAATGGAATATTAAATTTTCAAAACAGATACCTCAGTAGCCTCAGTTTCAACAAATCTCAGAATATCTGCCCTTTCCTTATCAGTTATCATAGGCTCTTTAGGCAAAGATTGACCTTTAAGGTAAGTTATTCTTTCATTTTTGGACGCCATCCGCCGTGCCTTAGATGGCCTAGATGTATCATCTTCGGAGTCATCACTGTCTTCGTCATTGGGCCTTTTTGGAGTTGGTGTTGGCTATAAAATAATAAGATACAGTTCAAAATAAATAAAATGTAAACTTCTACTGTTTTCTTTTATTGCTATTCTTCTTATCTATTTTGAATCTCATGTTACGAAATATTGAAGTAAAATATAAAGAAAATGTTTAGTAAATATAACCTTAAAAGAAAGTAGTTCGCCGACGTCCATTGATAATACGTACTGTATTGAATAATAAGAATTAAATAAAAGTTTAGCTTTTCTACTTTAATTATGTTGCTTATTTGTAATTGTTAAATTAACTTAATAGATTAAATTCGCAAATAAACTAATAAAGTAAATAACTATTTGTCGTTGAATATTTTATGGCTTGGTAACAAGACCTTTAAGCCAAGTTGTTTTTAAAACACACACTTATTTCTTACGTCTAAGATGAAAATCAGTAAATAACTATACATTAGAATAGTACAGATAATAAATTTACAATCAATATTATTATATAAATTTATAACGCAGATAATAGAAATCCATCATTCAACAAAACTTATTGTATGAGATGTCTTAGGGAGAGTATTTAATGGGAATTTAATTCATAACAATTTTGCTATTGAATGTGTGTATATTTACTTAAATTAAAAAATCATGAGATCCGAACACGTACTCTATGTTCTGATCTCATGATCTGAATGCTCTAAGAGTAAGATCTCCGAAAAGGAACTCACGGATTCGGGACTTTCCCGGATTCGGGGATTCGACCCTGGCACTGAGTAACTTAAAAAGAGGTTCAGGTTTAGGACTTTCTCCCAATTCCTGGTGAAGTTGTAATAGCCCTCGCCAGTAAATAAATAGCTATATTGTAATACAATATAGCTTTTTATTTGTTTCTTCCTTCCAGAGTGGTGTGGAGGCAGCTCGTCGACATCTCGATAAAGGCGCTTCAAGATAAGCACGGCCTTCAGAAATATTATAAAGAAGAGTTGTATTACAAATTATTAGATTATCTTACCTACTATCCTTGAAGTGAAAGCTTCAATGAAAAACTGAATTTTAACGAAAATGAAGGGGAAAGTAAAAAAAAAGTATTTGTAGCTATCAGCGTGATTTATTATGTTCAATTTTCGTATACATAAATCCTACAAATATCATAGTCCTGGTACTTTACGACGTCTTATTCTTATGTTCAAGTTTAGTTTTCTGTAGCTTTTACTTATGCATATCAAACTCACCACCAATTTTGGAATCAACACAAAAATATAACTCATGCAATTAGACTAAACAAAAAGGAAGGGAAAGTCTTCTTTCACAAAGAGCTTTAATTTTCAAATGTTAAAAATAAATAGTATGAAAACCAATGACCCCTTAGCCAATGCCTTGCATTTTAAAAAAACAGCCTCGAGAATAAATTGATTTAAAAAAACAAATTGCGCTAACTACAATGCCGGTATTTGAATTTGTGTTTCGGTACTTTCGTTTAACTTAAAATAACTTCTGTAATAATGTCACAAAATTATACATTTTATAACAATTTACTTCAATGTGTCAATAAAAATGCAGACGCTTCTGTATTACTAGTAAGTGTTGACAGCGGTGCCCGCGAATAATTACAATTACTTTGCCGCTATTTTTTCCTTACTGATTTTATTTTCCTTTCCAGAATTTCGCGTCATCCATGAAATTTGCCACAGAAAATGATTTATATCAGGTTTTAGAACTAATTCACTTATCGCATGAGATCCAGATACAAGTTAAATTGTTTTCTATCTTAACAGTTTATTTGATATCAAATGTAATAATCTTTTTTTACGTTAAAGTAATCATGCTTTGGCAATCCATGACAATTAATGTATCAAAAATATTTTAGTCTTCATTTGACGATCCACTATGTAAACCAACATAAAAATCTCATTACTAACAAAACGAAACCAGATTTTTAGAGACCAGAGACTTAAATTATGTGCAACATCAATTAACAATAATTAAATTCAAAGTAATAATTTAATATAAGTGTAAAATTACTGTTTAATTTACAATTATTCTTTTTAACGTTTAAAAGTCCCATATTAATTTACATAGGGCCTTGGGTTTTTAGTATATACCGGGAAACTCCTAAAAATCCTAGGAAAGCATGCTTGATGCAAGTACAAGGAGTAACGACAAAGAGCGCAAATGTGTCTTCTTCATCGTATTCTTCATTTCTGAAGGCCGACCTTATCCTGAAGCGCTTTCGACGAGCTGCTTCCACACTGCTCTGTCCTCGGCTTCTCTCATCGCGGTCGGAATGTCGAGTCCAACTATGTTTTTAAGTCCAGCGAGTAGGTGATCGGCCCCGTGATCTTTTACTCTCGATTTTCCCTACAACAACCATTTTCTCTAAATTATCTGGTTGCCTTCGGGCAATGTGACCAAAGTAGCTACTTTGGTCACGCAAATGTGTAAGTCGAAAGAAAGTGTAGGCGCCAGAACTTCGTTAAATAACTTAGGAACTTATACTTTGAAAATAAAAGATCCGTGAAAGAAAGCATCTGTGCGATCCGACGTCTGTTTTTATTTAAAGTCGGTTTTTGTTTTTGTTCGTTATTTATTAATACTATTACAGGGCACACACAAGGACATAATAATAAAATTTAACCCTTTGTATGATAAAATATGTGTGATATTAACAAGGGGCCTTCCAAAAAAGTCCAATATAACACTAAACTTCCTTACGGCACTTCTTTACACGGAAGAAGATACGTCCTCACGGAGACGCACGCTCGTCTTTCACGCACAGAATATGATACGAATCAGCGGCTGTCTGATGGCCATGTCCAATCTCTTCAGTAATTCTATGTTGGTAAGTTCTTCAGTAATTATATATCGATGCTGGAAAGCAAAAACGTAATGACACATACAGCCATTTTCACTTTTGTACGTCGTTGGAATCAGAAAAAAAAGACGCGTCGAATAATATATGACTTTGAACAATTAGATGAAAAATAGTGAAAATAGGATTTTCAAGATGTCACTTCTCTTTTATTTTTTGTACCGCAAAACGATTTTTTTACGAAAACTCTAGGATAATGTCGTGGTACAATATTTATTCAGCAAAAAATAATAAATATTGTGTCAAAACGACAGCTTTAGGTCCACAAACACGAAAGTTATAATTTTTTTTTAAAAAGTTGAAATGTTTTTCGGCTCTGGTGAACTGGTTACTACGTTCTTGTTTTCCAGCGTCGATGTACATATGATGTAGGGCTGGCTGGCCGCCTGTCGTAGAAGGCGACTAAAGGGGCCTCAGGTTCACTGGGCGACAAGGGTGGGGCCTTTGTCGTCCGCCAAGGTGGACCCGGAAGAAGGCGACATCGGCTGGCCCGTGTCGCCTTGCACTGCGAGGGCACAGGGGGAGGGAGTAACCTCCCCGGGAAGTGCTCTCTATGAGCACAGTGCAGAGGGGCTCCGGTGCGTTCCACTGGAGATCCCGGAGCCCCTCACCATGCACCGAGGAAGGGCCACTGGGAGGTTTTAGTGGGTAAAACCCCACATAACCGCCGCCTTGCCCCAGAAGGCGGGGTATCTTTCTGAAGATTTCCTCCTCGTTAACAAAAAAAAAAAAGGCTGGCTCAATGTCTTCTTGTTTTAGTTACACAACAACGAATTTTTAATAGCACAATATAACAACAACTGTACATAGATTCTTTTTCTCTTATCTTCTTTTTTCTTATGTTTCGATTGAGTAAGAGTAAGCTTACCACGCTTATCTTAAGCTTATCATAGAGAGATTATGTCCTAAATATAGTAAAGGGGGTCAACTTTTAAATTTTGATTACTGGTGATTTTGTGACAATAAGACTCCGAAATTCATTTAGAATAGTTTGAAAGTCGGTTATGAAAATCCCACCTGATGTTAAGTGGTGATATAGTCGAAAGATGGTACGCTCTAGTTTAGGAAGTTTTTTAAGTAGTTTTTGATTTTTATCGACAAAAAATCATAATAAAAAAGGTATACCCGAATAATTATTTTCCTTGAATTCCTTTCTTCCTTTCCTTTATACCTTAAATAGAACTTGAAATTAATATTTTTATAACAAGAAACTACGTTCCTATCTGGTGTCCCGGGACACCACACCGTTTTTTTTATTGCTTATGGCGATTTTATGATGAAATTTAATAAAAAATATTACAGCACCAGGACACATGGCACGCACTTTGCCGATGCCTCGCTGAGTCCTGTTTTGGGTTGGAAAGCAATCAAAACTACTGTTCGCATCTTATTCCTTTCGTAAGTCGCCACATTACACGTTGAACGTAGCTATTTGAATGTCTGATAGTCTTCCGATAAAAGCTACCAACCGAGTTAAGCCCTATTTTGCGCCCTCGGATCCGTATGTTAACGGGATTAGATTAACAAGCCGAGGTCACACCCCAGGGGCACTTACACCACAGAGCACACACACACTTACAGAGCTCTGCCACCTCTAAAATCCGGTGAAACTGTTACGGTCAGCTTCTCTGGCAAACCAGGTTCGTCACAAAACATTTACATGTTGAAGTTCGAAAACTAACTGTCGTTTTTTTTTTCTTTATTTATTGGGGACTTTTGCCCTTTTTGGCATGTCAGCCCCCTCGTACCCTAACGTACGTACACACACATCGGTCATATGAAGCGAGAAAGAAAGTCATCAATGTTGTATGGCTATAACCACTTTCTTCCTCGCTCCATCTGAGGTCGGGTCGTACGTAAGTGACTAAAAAATAATATTGCTTGATACGGATATAATATCATTACGTTTTATTCCTCAAATGTAATTGTTTGTATAGTGTGTGCAACGCTGCCGGCCGGGAAACGATAATATTTTCCAACTAGTACAAAGCTTGCTTTGTAACAACGATCGAAATATTAAATTGTTTTACGAGTGCGGGGGTAATTCAATGTTTAATAGGTATGTACTGAGGCTGAATATGTATATTGTTGAACATAACAAAATGTTAGATTATTATTTTATATATTAACATTGTGTATTCTAGGGAATTCTTAGGGAATGAGCAGTGCTTACAACTTTTAAATACAGTTGCATCAATGCCTGTCTTTAAAGATAAAATTTTAAACGAGACCGATATTATTCGCGACTTGCAACATTTAAAACAATTGTATGGACCCTTGTCACAAGTAAGTTGGTTTAAAAATAATACTGGCAATCTTTAATGCCAAATACAATTTGACATCAAACTCCCATCGGTGTAACAATTAATAATGTCAGGTTGATATTAAAACGGTCGTCACTTTCGACCGGCCCTTTTGATATTCGTAAGGAGAGGCCCATGTCCAATCGATAATGGTTTTACCACAAATTTTCTATAATATTAACAAAGAAATATATAAATAAATGTCTAATCATTCACCCAAGAATATCCTATAATGTATACCGTATTATATAAATAATTACGTAAATTTAGTTTTTTTTTTTAAAAGAAAGCTGGCAATATTTCTTTTTTTTTCAGAAATATTACTAACAATCTTGTTAACCATTCCAACTAAGCTTAAGCTTGTGCTAGGACATGGTTCACGGCAATAGTCGAATGTTGGATTCGAACCCACGACCTTACGATTCGCAGGCCGTACCCTAAACCATTAGGCTATTTTACCGAAGGAACATATTTGCAATTAATTTCTTTCTAGGCAACATCGTTATCACATATTGCGTTAAAGCTTTGCTTTTTTAAAACCTTGAGTCACAAAGACCACTTATCAGTGGGTCCATGTATAGTTAGTTAAATTAATTATAAAATAATATATTTTAATATTATAAGTGAATTGAAGTACATAGATGTAATATAAAAACTTGTACCTTAATTTTCTACAGGTAGGTCAATGGGTAACAATAATTATGTACACTGTAAATTTCAACGGTCAAGGTAAGAACTGTTCCAGTAAAATATGAAAGAATGTTGTAACAAAGTGTACTGCTTAATTATAGAGAATTCAATTTCAGGAATAAATAGAATACAAAATAATAAAAATTCGTTATGTGATAAACCACTACAATTTCCAATTGAAAGTGTCAACTCTGACGAGGATAACGATACCGCAGAGTTATTTAAAAATGTTATTAAAGAATTTTTACATTTCCAACCAAGTCACAGTACGTTTAGTAAAAAATCATTGCAGTTGAGTAATCCGATTAAATCGAATAGAATCGATAAAAGTATGCATAAACACATTGAAAATATACAAGACTCCAAAATAAACAATACAGTTTCTAAGAAATTTCGAAGCCGGAACGACACTCTACCATTTTCTTTTTTAATTCGCAATGAGAGAGAAAAAAAATCGCCCACGTTAAATTATTTGGACGACGAGAATTTTAATGACACGAATTCTATTAGGAATGAAATAAACTCAATTCCAGAAAAATCAGATACCATAAGTCGCTACGTGAGACATCATTTTAATAACATGGATATAAACGTAGACAAAGATATTTTTGACTTTAAGCCTACGATCGTCTCTACACCGAAACAAAATTCTACAAGCAAAAGAAACAAAACCAGTATTTCACGTATCCATAAGAAATATAAGAATAAGGACAAAAATAATACTATAGTGTCTAAAGTAAAACTTGGCCTTAAAAAAAATAACGAAAACGTCAACCACGGAACAATAGGTGCTAGAATATTTAACGTTATTAATGAGTCTTGTACAACGATAATAAAAGTGTTAGAAATGTGTTCAGATCTAAGAGGACAGAGGACAGCCTCGTAAAATCGTCGGATAACTTCCAAGGAGCACAAAAAACTCAATGTTCAAACAGTTTTACTAATTATATGCGACAAAGAGACGCCCTTCTAAACGCGAACACTGGTTTTAATAGTTGCTGCAACGAGTTACAATATGAATGTAACACTTGCAACGACACTGTGGCTCTGAAACGAAAATTCTCCAATGACGACTTCTTGAAGGAAACTGTAAATAAGCTTAAGTTAGGGATTAATCTGTATGGATGTAATTTCAAGGTAATTATTACGTTTCATTTTAAAATATAAGTTGACTATATATTTTAGTGTTACCATTGTGTCGTCAGCTAAACTAATGCCAACATTTTGCAGAAAATATCGAAAACATTTTGGAGCGACGAAAATTACATGACACCTTCAGTTCTTTACAATCTCTACCGGAAACTTATTGTAAAATAATTTCCTACAGTATACTAAAAATACATAAAAGATAGAATAATAACCTTAATTTTATCGGAATAATCGGCCATAGGGAACCCATAGCAAGAACATGAATGTATACTGTACAATTCCATGACATCACGATCTTGGCATACAATGTAACCGGCATTATGTCTCAAAAAAGTGTTTAGTCTATCTGTGCTAGTAGCTTCTGTGTTTTTGTATAAATAAAATACTATAAACGTTCATAAAATAATTTGTCGTGTATACATATTTAAACCAGTCACCGATTCTCCGAAATATTATGACATCAACGAAACAGAAGCAACAACGGACACATCACTGACTTGATCAGGTAACACGCAAAAGGATTACTATTTGGTAGATAGTTGATATTATACATTTATTTATATTAAAAAAAATATATTGAAATTAATAATACATAAAATATAATTGTTCATATTTTACTGTAGACGGATTCGTGGAACACCATGTCTTTTCCAATAGTTGCGACAGTCGATGTACCTGAAGAACATAAAATATTATGAACATAATAATTGATAACGTGACATAAAGCTCATTAATTTTAATTATATCATAATTTAAGTGGATTTGATAATGTTCATGAATGATAAAGCTTCCTTCAACTTCAACTTTTTAAGCGCTTTGTACTCAAACGGTTCGTCGGCCGCGAACCGCGAACCTTCTATATCAAATTTTTAACATTCCCCGAATGTCACACGAATTTCTATAGCAATTCTTTTACCTGTACAGCTATAAAACTAGGGAATAGTTCGCCGATTGAGATTAGGGAGGCGTCGTCAACTAATGTCTTTAAATCGCGTGTATCTCAATACATTCTACTCAATGAAAATTACAAACTGGTATATTTATTGTCGTTATATATATTCCATGTGTATGGATCCATATCCATGTATATGTGTATTTATGTATATGTAAATGTATTTATTTATTTATCTATATAATAGTTTTAAACCGCTATTTTAGCGGAACTACCCTTAGCCTGCACTTGACCGCTAAAGGTTAGCTGGAAGAAAATGCTAAATAGCATTAAGTTCGCCTTTGTACATATTCTTTGGTGCAGTAAAGGATTTATCTATCTATCTAACTTTTGCTAGTGTTTGTATCATATATTTTTAATTGATTTTAGACAATATTTTATATAGGTATTTCGAAACTTCTGAATATTTATGTACATCTTTCTTAGATCCTGCTCTTTTCATCTTTTTCATTATCAAAAGATGTCTGCACTACATTATGTCTCAACAATAAATGATTATTTCACTAACAATGTTAAGAACATAATATATGCCTGTTCAATATAGTTTTACTATATACCTGCAATTTGAAATGTGTATTCCAGTTCCGTTCTAAATATATTGAGCATGCGTTGAACTCCGGCTTGTCCGCCAAGCGCCAGTCCCCACAGGGCTGGGCGCCCGACAAACACCTGTAAAGATCATAGGCACACGTATGGAGAACCAAAGTGAAACTGTGTTAAAACGCTTTTGTTTATGTTATGTATAAAGTAAGGTTCACGTAATGTTAACATTACGTTAACTTTAGCTAAGAGCGAGTTATGTCCGGTCTGCATCAGCGAAAACTCGAAAGTGTTCCACAATCGCCGCATGTTGGCGAGCAGTAGGAACGCTTTCGCACACATACACAGCCCTACCTTCCCCAACCACAAGGTGGGCCTCGTCACGAGTCAAACAGGAGGCCAGACTTCTGCCACGGCCGCACTTCAGGCTCCGTCACCTGGAGACTTTAAAGGCTGGGAAAGCGAGTGTGGTATCTCACTTGCCCAGGGGATCTATTTTGTGGCCCCCCCGCTGGCCACACACCCGCATTGTGAGGAGGATTTAGTAATAAATTGGAGGATTTAGTATAATTACCGCCTTTGCACCGAGAGCCAAAGCTTTGTAAACATCCGTGCCAGCCATCACACCGCCGTCAAGATACACCTCGACCTTGGTATTCTTGACTGCATCTATTACTTCCGGAAGTGCTTCGATCTGTAAATTATATAATATTCTCACTGTATGTGGCTTAAGGATACACATCCGTCCTCTTCAGTATCAAGATATATTAAAATTGATAAAACTGATCACAAAGGTCAATCCACGTCTTCGGGCCTGAGGCGACTGTCAATATCATTAATGACCCGTTTCCGTTTTTCACAAAAAGTCTATAAACATCATAAATCACGGAGAAGAATTGAGTAAATTTATAGATGTCGCCATGCCGTCGGAATCGCTAACGGCGCAATTTTCATGTTTTTACAGCTGACATTACACGAAAAGGTGATTCTGCATTCCCTAATTAGCACTAAAAATGAATACCTTGTTAGCAGCATTTTTATCTTCGTTCTTCTAATTTTACCTTAGTAAATTAAATAAATAATTTGAATTCAGCGTCAATGATATAACGACGTTCTGTGAAATTCTGGGTCAAGTGGACTAAGGTTGGTTCTTATAGTATAATAGACACATTACGGTATCGATTAAGATTCTTACCGTCGCCGGTACTCCATCCAGTTGTCTAGCTCCGTGGTTAGAAACTAAAATAGCCGAGCATCCCGCTTTGACAGCTTTTACAGCATCATCACCCCGGAGAATGCCTTTTGCTATTATAGGTAAATTTGTGATGCTGTATAAAAATATTATTGTTAGACACATTTATATTGGGTAAACTAGTCCAATTTTAACTAGTGCCGTTTTCTTACCTCTTCAGCCACGTTATGTCATCCCAAGTCAATGTCTTGTCGAATAGATTATTTACATAAGCATTCAAACCGCTTCCGTCCCCTGAGGAGTGTATTTTGGTTGAAAGGTGTCCTTCAAAGTTTGCAAGCCTTAAATGAATACATAGCCTTATTTATTTAAATGAAATGCCGTATAATAGTTCTTACGTCCTTAGCCCCAGCGTAAAGATAATACCGACTTCAAATGAAAACCGATCCTCACTTTTATTTCTGACGTATCATAGTTATACATATATTACGAAGTCCCAGCGCTGTTCTCTTTCACCTACCAATATCTCAATCACCATTATTTTTTTATACGATTTTTAGGTATATCTTTTGAAACCAAGATATACAAATGCCGCCAAAATTAATATGGGACCTAACTGAAACCAAACAAATCGGCCAGAAATGGGCACCTATTTTATCGAACAGAGTATATTATTTTACTTTTAATGATCTTTGTAATTTTTTTGCCAAAAATATTGACCGCTAAGTTTCGTGTTCACCACAGGGTTCGTATAATTCTCTATCATAAAACAATTATTTTACTAAAATTCGTCACGTGTTGCTATTCGATAAAATTACCACAAAAATATGGAATGATATATGAGGAACTGCCCGTCTGTCTCTTAATGCCGGACGATGTGATCACCGTTGCACAGGCTAGATCTCTACAAAGCCACAAAGCGTCCATCCGCGACCGTCGGAGGTTGCGAATAATCCTTGCGCGATACAAGCACTTCATGGGGAAACCCCACCCTCTCGATAGGATTAGGAGCGTTGCTGGAGTTTCTTCGGCCACTTCTTCTCCCAGCGCTAACGCTTCCCGAAGTGGCATATAAGTTAGTTTAGCTTAGATTGTCCCAATAGATTTCGTTAATAAAATAGCTACCGACCGAGTCGTGGTTCGGCCCTCTCGGGCGCCCTCGGACCGGACTGCTAACGCGTAATAATGGTAACCGTCCAAGCCGAGGTTACCCCTCACCGGGGGCACCCTTGTGTCGAGTTACTACCTAATAGAGGTTCAGGCTAAGCGATCTAAGAGCTGTGCCACCTCTCAAATCCGGTGAAGCAGTAAAGGCCAGCTTCTCTGTGCCAACTGTGATAGTTCGTCCAAAAAAAAAAAAGTCTCTTAATAGTCATATCTACCTCAGATGTTGGGGTAAAGTGAACTTGTTATGGACGTCTGCTCTCCTTAACCCAAAGAGTGGGGTGTCAACTGTCAACGCGATCGCTTTGAAACCGGCTCTCTCAGCTCTCAATACTAAATTCTTTGTCACTTCCCAAAAAATACACGAAAATAATA
Organism: Meandrusa payeni; assembly: GCA_029286785.1. NCBI lineage: Eukaryota > Metazoa > Arthropoda > Insecta > Lepidoptera > Papilionidae > Meandrusa > Meandrusa payeni. Next base: position 10,225,205 of record JAGSMX010000024.1, on the reverse strand, counting down.
ACATCTTGTTTCATTACGTTAGAACATAAAGCTTACATATTTTATCTTCACATGTATTCTTGAATAACAATAAATCAGTATGTCCGCGTCTAAATATTTATGACCAAGAAAATGACAACGAACATTTTGTTATAAACCGATTGCATAGGTAATTTGGTTACTAATAAAATACTGATTGAAACAAGATTTAACCTTTTTTAACGTGAAACTGTTAAGGCAGTGCTTTACCCTCACGGACAAGGTCTAGCAATTGTGTGGTATACGTTCTAAAATGCCTATTCCACTTATATGATAAAATAATTGTAATTAATCCATCTCATATTTACTAAAAATCATTTTACCATTTGTCGCTTACTTAAAACCGCTTCAACAAATTTAACGTATATTTCTGGCTATCTGTAGATTTTTTTATGTAATCACGATAACGACCAAAACAAATAACGTCCCGATACCGGATTTATTTTAGCTTCAGAATACGATTAAATGGTTCCATGTTCCATATCAACAGCCTAGTACATGTAGTTCTTAAGACGTATTATTTCTGTTAAACTTCATTAATACAGATGTACAAAAGCAATTTATAACTTCCTCATTTCTCTCACGTGAAAACGACTATAAGCAAAGTTAAAATAGGATGCTATTGCTATTGCTTACCTATCGTTATAAATATAGAGTTGAAACCATTTTACTGCCAGAGGAGCAGCTTTTGCAACTTCTTCAATAGAACTTGTCGCAATGGTGCTTAATGTAAAAATTACACCTTCCTTTTCGGCGGCTGAAATTTATAAGATATTAAAATAATAATAATATTACATCATTATCTTCACATCATCATACAAATCTTGTTTTTGATACAAAAAATTATTACCTTTGGCATTTGCTATTTCACCATCAGGATGCGCCATCCTCTGCATTGCCGTGGGCGATATACCCACTGGCATGGAGACCGTATTTCCTAAGACCGTTGTGCGAAGACTACAATCAGACAGCCCTACCAAACATTTTGGCCGAATTCGCAATCTATTGTTGAACAATACAATTATATAATAATTATTAATAAAAAAAATAATACTAATATATTTATTGACAAACAGCTATTAGCCAGTTACAAATTCAATAATAATTAATATATTACCTTTGGAACGCACGGCGATTTTCTTGTAATGTAAACTCGTCCGTTGCACCGCTTTTATAATAATCTCGTGCAGCCTTTGGTAAGGCGGAAATAGCCGCTTCTTCTAATTCTTTAATACTTATGTATTTTTCCATTGTATACCAGTAGAATAATGCTCAATACGAAGATGATATGGTTATAATAGAAGTTATGTATTCTTGATAACATATCTTTATTTATATGAACTTATCGATACACGGGTCACAGGTCACCATTCGGTTTCGGATAATCATTATTTTTGCATTGATTTTTTGTAGTCAATATCATGTTCCATACCAATGTTCATAGCAATCAGGATAGGCAGAGATATTTATTATACTCCTAGCTAGTAGTTTTCTACATGTGTGATTTCATAACATATAAATTTAGAAACACTAAAATGTCAATGATGATCTAAATAATAGGCAGTTCAATCTCCGTCAAGACATCACCACTACTGAATTATGTAGACATTTTTGGATGTGTTCAGTAATTTATATTTAAAAAATCTCTCGCTGACTTTCGGTTACAGGGCCGTGCTTACTTTTTTTTATACTATGTAGGGAATCTATCCATGCCAAATCAGTAAAATTAGTTTTATTCAAGTTGCTTACATACGAATGTGGAACAAGAGAATATGAGCTCCAAACTTAGCTTATGAAAGAGCGTGTGCGCGTTCAATGTTTAGTTGAATTTGAAGTCGGTTAATTTACTCGTAAAAATACTTGTACATCGTCCAATCAAAGGTAACTCTATCGATCATAATCTACAGAGTGCCGACAGCCTGCGGAGAAAAATATTCTCTACGGTCATTCCGGAAGAGTAGCGTAAAAACATGATCACAGAAAATAGAATCAATTTTATCCAACAATTAATAATGCCAGTTGTCTTGAAATCATATTATCGAAGTTAGGCAGTCCAGTCTAATACCATTTCCCTTAAAATTTTAAATAAACTCAAATCTAGAATTATATGTAAGCGTTGTCCCCATACTTCTTATAAATGATCTTAAAATAAACAATAAAACACAGCTTGGTGGTTTTTGTAAATTTATTTCTTGATTTTATTATTACATTCGAATGCATTTTTGGAGTATTCCAGTGTCAAATGCCAAATACTCGCCATAGAAACGTTATATAAAACAACGGATCTTACAATAATTTTATCAATTATTTATGTTACACAGTTCAGGCCAATATGCATGAAATGGATCTCCAAGATATTGTACAACTTTAAATGGATCTTGACAGGGATACCAAATTTATTTTTAAAAATCTCTTCGCCTTAATTATTTGTTTGTCGTGTTCGGAGGTTGCGTTTTGTTACGAGTTTCATACGAGCTTGGTGTGTAATATAATATTATAGTATTTAAAATGACTCAATACACTTCTAATGATATTTACAAATTCACGAAACTCGTTAACAGACTGTATTATTTGGCAGTTTGTATTTTGATTTGTTTAAATCCATTTCTATCTCACCTATCTAAGTCTATAAGGTCAATCACATTTTATTTTCAATAACAAAACATTGTTAACTTTGCATTTTATAAAAGATACAAAACATTATATTTATTAAGCTATGAAGAAAAAGGGACCGCTAAATTTCCTTCCTACGAACCCATCTTTGGTAATAAGTTAATAACAATGAACGGCCAATGCACCAGGCTTTAAAAACTTAACTATACAAAGTTCATTCGAGCCACAAAGCATGACAAGCTGTTTTGGCGTTCGATCAAACTTAAGAATCAAAATTTTGCATTAGCTAAATAAAATTGTAAAAGCGCTTTCGTTTTTTCATAACCATTATATTTTGATACTACGAACATATTCAGATTATAGGTGCCGGCAAATTGAGCAAAGAAAATTAAAATAAGGCACAAGGTCTATCAGACCGGTAATCATTTAAAACTTACGTTTTATACATAATACCAAAGTGCTCACTAGGACATACAAGTCTTGCGGTGGTTTGAACAGAGAAGTATCCAAGTTCTACAAACTTTATGATTATACAGTAAATGTTTTTTTAAAATTGCAAATGTTATTTTCAATTAAGCATATTTCCACACTTTCACATATTACAATGCGTTACAACTATTATCCTTTTATGACAACTAAAGCAAGTCTACATTTAATACTTTCTCTGATGGACTAAAATAAACATAATGTAATCACTAGAAGGGAAGAAAATATACAATCATAAAGAAATATAAAAATAAATAACATAATATATTACAAAGCAGAACGTTGATGCAGTGGCAACATTTTAAGTAAGACTAGTCGATAATACCTAAATAACTACTATTTTGTCATCAATATTACAATCTAGTTGTTATTGATAGAACACTATTAAGCTTAATTTGTATTAGGCCAAAATAATGCTCTGACATGTAATATGTAACTATGTATAGTGAATCGGGCACGAGTGGACAAGACAGATGAGAAATGTTTTCAACAAAATAATGTGCATCCCGTCATAATTTCATACTGTATTATAACAATTAACCACTCAGTTACTGTTATACTGTGATGTGAAGTAGCTACATTTTTAGTGTGAAAAAAATTCAAATGTAAAGATTCAGCTGTTGTTATTATGCTTAACCTTCCAAATTAATTGAATTTGTAAAAAAAATTGTGAGCCACACCGATTATACACTTTGAAGAAAGTTCAGAGATACAAGTACAAGATAAATTTATAATTAAATATCAAATGTCTCAGACAAATAGAAATTAAGTAAAATTTTGACATGTGACCACAGAGCAGCATAACGAATTGTGCTAAGATGTATAATGCGAAAAGCACTAAGCTACTGGAGGTGTGTGTGTGTGCACGCACATATTTTTGAGTCAACAGCATTTTACTAATTGGACATTGAAACAAATTAAACATAAACGTCCTACGACTTCCTGGCGTTACGCCAGTGAAAGCCACATAATTAAGTAACTTCTTTTAAAAATTGTAACTTTCCTACTCGTCTAATACGTAAATGCGAACATAAACATAAAAGTGACTATATCCCTGCATAAACAGAGGAATGGAACATTTAATTATATTATTTTTGATAATGTATTTAGATTATATGACAATGGATCCAGTTTGTAAAACTTTTCGTCAAAGTATAAAAAAATAATTTTAATGTTGGGGACAATTTTTTCACCAAAATGTATACGGTAATACATAACATTAATAATTGATAATGCGCAGTGGACATCAAATAATTAGTGTACATTTTTATTTTATATTTATAAAGCATGGAGATTGCTAAATATCAAAATTAGATAGTAACACATCAAAGTTCCAGGATGCCAAGTCTTGTTGCTTCTTATTTTTCTTTGCTTCGGTAAGATTTACATGTACAAAGTCTCAACTTCACATATTTCGTAAATTCATAGTATAGTTTTATAATAAAATTGAATATTTTTAAAGATATATGAAAATGTTAAGACAATAACCTATAAAGCAATTATTGGGACATTAAAAATTTTGTGACACGAAAGAATTGAAAAGGGATGCGGTGCAGCGCTATACATGATGTCGCATTCCAAATTAACACGTGATTAGTTCAGTCGCACACTTTATTATACTTCCTTATCATAATTAAACTTTAATATGCTATGCGTAAATAGAAAATAAATTCTCTTACCGGATAAGGTTACGAATAAATCTTAATTAGAAAAAATAAATACTATAGTACTTTTAAAGCGGAACATTAAGTTACATAAATAATAAAACAAAGGTAATCTAGCGGCTCGATGAAGCTTCAAGGATGACGAGGGTCGCACCCAGGAGGCGACAGTATCGAAGCTTCATCGGACACTCGTTATTATACAGGGCGTCAAATGAACTTTTCAAGGTAATACTTAAATATAAATGCCCTCGTAAATAAACTTTACACATATCGTTAACATCACAGAACAAAACTACGGCTAAGCGTAAACCCGACGCAGCCGACCAGCCCAACGACCGATGCCACTATGCACACAGATATAATATATACAAACAATATCAGCCTCATACACAAGACTCTGTAATCAATGGACATCCGTAACACTGAACATTCATTAGCATTGTTAGAAAAAGTCACAACTGACGTTTTCAATAGTAACTCCAACTAGTAATTTCTAAGATTTTAGAACCAATTTAAAATTATACATGTATATTATTAGTTAAGATAAAATGGATTTTGATTCACACAAAAAATATTTTTAAATTAAAGGAAAATGAACATTGAAAGAAATATATCTGTGTGCACTGTGTAAATTTCAAAACAGAGCTGATGAGCCATCATTACGTGTACTAATTTTACGACAATATCAATCGGCTCATCCGGCTCACCTGCACGCAGCCCTTAGCGATCGCAGGTCGGTCGACGTTCCTAGTAGATCGTTAGCGATCGACGCAAGCGGCGTTGTTAGGTGAACCCGGTGTTTTGTAAACAATGGGTAGCGACAAAATAAATAATTACGTAGAGGCAGACTAGAGGCACGGTGCGCAGGCGGCGGCGCAGTACTCAGAGGCCGGCGAGGGGGTCGCGGGGCGTCGGACTTGCGGGGGTCGCGGTAACGGGAGGCGCTAGTTGCAGCCGGCGCCCGGGAGGCTCCTCCTCCTCTGGTCCCTCCTCATCACTCCCCTCGCCCGCTTCTCCCGACCCTGAGCCTTCGGTTGTTTCACGGCCTTCTTCTTCGTCATCGTCCTCATCCGGACACAGCTGGTAAGCTCTGATAAATAATGGAAGTGTGATTAATTATTAACATAAATCTCCTTTCGTCAAAATCTAAGAACAATTAATACAAACTATCAAAGTCACCATGAAGCTAACTAAAAGCATTTTAAACTATACAATAACTTAGTCATTCCAGATAACCATAACCATTTAGTCCATGAATCTTGATCACTGTTACATCCGACAGGTAGAATTTATTGTAAAAAGGTAATAATAACAAGACAACTTATGACAAAAAATTATACAGCGGAGTGAAATTTAGGTGACGTTACATAAACTTACTTTTCAAGTGTTTTCCGCGCAGAGTTACTCCGCTCTAAGAAGTAGCCACTCGATGTTTCGTTCGAAGTGCCGGGTGGGGACCAAGTGCCATATGAACCGTAACCGCCTGGACCATACTTCTGGAACAAAACACTTACTTGAACACTGTACACAACAATGACATGAAAGATCAAGGTTTAATGTCTTCACATTTAAAAAATGTATGCGAATCCCAGTTCACATTTTAAAAGTTCAGCTCCTCTTGCAAAGTAACAATTTTAGTATTGTAATTACATATAAATGATAAATAATACACAAATAAATCATCAACATAAAATAGTATCTAATGTAATAATACTTAATAAAGACTAGCTGCGCCCCGTGGCGTTACCCGCGATTAAAAACTATTTATTTAAAGAAAATAAAATAAACGCAGCCTAAGTTACTCCTTATTACATCAGCTACCTGTCAGTGAAAGCCACCCATCAAAATTGACACAGCCGTTCCAGAGATTAGCCGGTAGAAACTAGAGATGGAAATGATTGCCACTTTTATTTCATGATATTACATTGTGTTGTCAATGATTTTTTTCTCCACGCTCATAGAGCCAAATAGATATATGACCGGAGAAGTCCCCTTTGAGGATGAAGTCCGGTCTTTGCCGGGACCGGCCGGTCGTTGGGGTGTCCTGTCGCTGACAGATCCGGGGCACCCCGCTCATAACGGCTGATGGCATTCGCGGAATGTTTAGTGGGTAGGGGCTGCCCAGGCCGAGTCCCACACATCCCTCCGGGCCCACCCAGGGTACCGGAGGATGGTCTATCAAAAGATTCCCCCGCGTGAACAAAAAAAAAATAGATATATGAGCTAAGCAATTAAGTCACGAAATATAAATACCTATTTGAAATACACTAAGACTAACACACATTAACGCTAAACACACTGCTTATTTACAGTATGAAAACTTAAAAACAAAAGGATAAAATGCACACCCAGGGAATGTGACGCGCGACAAGTGAAAGAGAATGTTCGTTTCATATTTATAATAAAATAATTTAATTAACAAACGGTTTTTCGATCTCCACAAAACCATCGCAAAGAAGTTAATACTTTAAGGTACTAAGAATAAACTTAATTTTTAAAATACATCGCCTGAGATAATCAAAGCCAGAAAGCTAAAAATCATTAAATATATAAAAATATATATTTTGCTCTTTCTAACACTACTGGATTTGGACATTACAATATTCGTTCTTACTCGTTCGCTCTTTCAGACCATCAGTCGTCGATGTTGTTGAAAAGTAGCAGTGAATAACAGTAACAGGTTTAATATATGAAAAAGAATATCATATGATTTTTCATATGCTACCTGTAAATAATGCCATCTCTAGTACAAACACATACAGACACATATATGCACCGTACATACATTCATATTCATGTGGTAAAAAAGGTTATTTTTATATTACAACCAGGCACTCCAATTTTATTTATTTGTATAGATATTGGCGGAACGTGTACTGTGATACTGGCCAAAATATACGTACGCGATCGAGTTCGTCCTGCAGCCACGCGAGCAACTGACGCCAGCGGCGGCGCGCCTCGGGCTGCGCGTGCACGGTGCGTACGGCGGCGGGTGCGCGGCACATCACACCCACGAGCAGCTTCAAGCACGCATATGCTCGTTTCTGGTAATGCCCTCGCGCCCGCAAAGCTGTCTCTAGCAGGCCCGGTCGCTCATCCGAAATGCCCTGCATTCAAAGAGGTTTATGAGAAGCAAGTACGATGAAAATACAATATGTCACTTTTATATTTACCATTTACGTGTATAGTGTTTATTTATTAAATACAAGAATAATTATAAAATACAACCCACCTTTATTGCGTTATGTATACGAATCTGCTGCCAGCTATCTTCCATCAGCAGTATTGCAGTTAGTGCATCCGCGTGTCTACGTAACTCGTGACAATAAGCGTAAGCCATCTGCCACAATAACTCTGCCAGCGCAGCGCGAGACCAGCCTGCGTGCTCCCAGCACAGGAACTGCAGTAGTCGTATGCCTTCCTCACAGCCGCAACAGTCTTCAGTCAGCTTTTTCATATATGCGCTAGATAGGAGTAAGTTTAATTGTTAATTAATTATTAAGCTTGCAAGTCCGTTTCTTCAATAAATCTCTTTTATTTAACCCTAAACATAGCAATGTATAGCATAATATGCATGTAAAGTACAGATATAAAATCTATTTACCTAAATTTATTCTTTAATAGTATTTTATAATAATTATTCAAATGTTTAATGTCAGTGTCGTGAAATTTATAATTATAGAAGAGATGGGAGTTGGAATAAGGAATTTTTTAGAATGGTAACAATATTTTTTTTCGCAAATATATTTAAAATTTTGTTAACAAACAAATAAGCTTAGGCTTGTTAGTACGTACGTTACGTACTTAGTACGTATAGCACTGTATAGAACAGTGTACATCTTGTTTTTCCAAAATACGTATTTTTATCACTTGTATTCATATCACTATTTTTAATGTATTTTGATATTTTTAAATATACATTTTTACTGTTCTTCAAAAACAATCTTGCCACGATGCGTTAATATGTTCCTAGCTTCTTTTGTAACTTTACTGGCTTTCTATTAATCTATCTCTCTAGCATATTCTTAACATTTTATTTAGGATGATCAAACTTCTCCCACTTATAAAAAAAATCTTTATGAATACGATACATCGGTGTCGGTCAGAATGAAAGATCCGATACATCGGAAACATTAATTCATGAGAAAACTGCATATTTGTGAGACGGACATGACAAGTGAAGTCACGTGACATATGGACTAATTGGGTATATTGGGTGTAAAGTATACACTAACATCAAATACTAAGTTTCCTGGGAGAATAACGGTGCAATCCGAGGTTCTTTTACGCCATTACTTCAAAATTGAGTTTTCATGATGAGCGCTCTAAGAACTCGGCCACCTCTGAAACCAGAACAATCCATATAGAGAGTTAGAAATACGTGCTCACCTGCTTCTGTTGTATAATACGTCAGCGACGATTGGGGAGAGTTGCGCGCGCATAGCGTGTGCGTGGTGCGCAGGCAGGGGCTCGGCGTAAGGGTTGGGCAGCGGCGTCTCGCCTGCATTCGCGGACTGGCAGCGCACACTTACATCGCAGCAGCGCACCAGCACGCACACAACCTGTATGTCGTACGTTATTTTATCTAACTAGTAATCCACAAATAGAGGCACAGAATTGAAGCAGTTATAAGCATATTGATACTTTTTCGTATCTTCTTCAACTATTTATCAGCAAAGGGTTTTTTTTACAACATAATCAATGGTTTATATAAGTATAATTAAAAAAACAAAACATTTGTTATTTAAATTATTGTGTAATGTTGAGCGTCACTAACGTTGCGGAGCATCTGGGGAAGCAACTGTTTTTGAGCATGGTGTATGGGAGTACCGCATTTTCTCCCATATGATAAAAACAAAAAAGAATAACTCACAATCTTGGTAAATAGTGCATAGTGAATACTGATTTTATCTCAACTAGTTTTTTTATTAGAATTGACAATTATGTTGTTTTTAATATAATGCATACAATTTGCATTTTCTCTTGTTGATAAAAAACCTGAGGCTCAACTACTAAGATCAAAGTAATCCAATTATCATCCCTAAGATAAGAAGCGTGTATTATCCATGAAAGTGATGAAATCGGTGCAATACAAAATTACTATACTATAAGTTTCCATAAAAAATTACATACCTGATGTATTTTGGCTGACTCAGGATACTGATATTTTCCGAGCGAAGAAGAAGCGTCATCCACACAGATGGTTAACACGATGTCCAGGATTTTCAGCTAGTATAAAAAACATAAAGTTCAGTATGAAAAATGAAAGTATGAAAATATTACCCGTATTTAAAATATGAAATAATCGTTTTAATTACAATAGTCTTGCATAAATTATATTAATTATAACATTAGAATTATTAAATTATAATTATGATATAAATTATTTGATTATAACGTAAAAACGTTAAATTTTAAACTTATGCTAGGAAATGGACCACGTCAATAGTCGAATGGTGGAGAAACCTTTAACATTAAGTTTCGCAGACCTAACCCTACACAATTAGACTATTGACTCTCATATTTTTTTTATTTTTTTTTTATAATTTCTAAACAAGTGCTTGACTACGATCCCACCAGATGTTAAGTGGAAATGCAGTTCTGGATGGTAAGGCGCACTAGCTTAGTAAATGCCTATTCACTCTACTCTTGAAAATACCCACGTTGTAATCGGAAGGAAAGACAGACGCGGTCAAACTATTCCAGTCCTTTGCTGTACGAAGAATGAAAGACGAAGCAAATCGCTTCGTTCGGGTTTGAGGATGTTCACAACAAAAGGATGAAATCCCGCAGTGCGTCTAGAAGTCCGATGGTGGAAAGGGATGGGGAATTAGATCATGTAGTTCCTGAGCACACTCTCCAAAAATGCAATCTATAGAAAACCGAAAGGCTAGCTACCTTACGCCTGTGCTCAAGACTGAGCAGATTGGTTTCAGCTGCGTCACCAAATAGCCTCTTAGCCGGCCTCTCCACCGAGTCCAAAGCTGATTGCTGATTGATATTGTTCTAATATCGGTCGTACGTGCATAAAACAAGACTTACGCGAAGCAACTGCTGTTTTCGTTGTACCCGAGCGCCGCATACGCGTGGAAGAGATTGAAGAGCAGCGGCAGGTGGCGGTGCGCGTGCGTGTCGGAGTGGTGCGGTGCGGCGAGGGCGCGCGCGGCGCACATCACCTGCTCCGACAGCGACGTCGCCTCCTCGCGCGATGCCCACGAACCCCAACCACAGCTCACTGCATTTCAAATACATACAAAGGTTGCATGTGGGTAAGACATATATAGAAAAAATATGATACAACAAGTAAATTTATTTATAAACGATAAACGCTATTACGTGCGACACCCTCTTTTATTTCCATATCTATCTATATATATAAAAGAGAAAGTATGTGGGTTTGTTCCGTATAGGCTCCGAAAAGGCTGGATCGATTTCAATGAAACTTTTTTGGCGAGTAATCCTGTAAAGTTCTGTGTCGATCGGAGCACTCTTCTTTGAACTGTCAAATAGAGCTTCATTTACTATGATGATTTTCTATTGTTTTATAACCCAAATTTGTATTGACACATGCGTTGTGTATATTTATATCATTATGAACCATATTGAAGTACAATGGAGTATATTGAAGTATAATGAAGTATAATAAAGTATACTGAAGTATATTAAAGATAATAATTAAGGATTTTGAAGTATTCAAGGTAACTTATAGCGCCGCGAATGTATCCGTTTACAAGGTAATGATATTTCATATTTTCGCATTATATGTCATATCTCGAAACTATTACAAACTATTTAGCATCCTTATGTTTGTGATAGAATATTTCCAATGTAATAGAGTATTGTCCACAATATGGCTTGAAAAATTTAGTCTTAAATGGACCATTTAATGTACTATTTGCTACCTAATTTTCCAGAAAGACAAAATATCTAAAAAAAATAATGAGATAAGTCTGAAAAAGTAAAAAAATCTGAAAAATGGAAATTTTGTATACCTGGTGGATCTTGAATTGAGAAATGCGCCAAAAATACTATGATTTTCATGAACACAACGCGCACTTCTGCCGACGGGCACGTTAGCAGATAATCACATAACCTGGAAATAATATAAAACTTGAGTTTTTGTAAAATGATTGTACATATATAATTATCTATTGTATTATCGGTATCTATTGTTACCTGTGAGGGTGTCTGAAGAGATCCGTTGCGAACCACGCACGTACTGCTTGTGAGCATCTCAAGTGTTGGCATAGAATATCATGCCTAAAACGACAATCATGACTCAGTATATTACCAATTTAAAGAAACGTGATAACAAAAGTAAGATATATATAAGTAGGAACCATACCAGTCTGAGGCTGGACCACGTAAGGTTTTTTTAGTATGAAAACCAACTTGAAATAAAAACTTCGAAGCCAATTGCACTGCAATCATGGACATCTCCTCATGTTCTGGACCCTTTAACGAACATAAATTATATTTATAAATTCACATTTATTTTTAAAGGAATGTAAAACAGGTAGCATTTTCATTACTTTTTAAATATAGGAATAAAAAGTAGTGGCTTACTTGAAGTGCCACGCCGCCCATAAAAATTTACATACCTGATGTATTTTGGCGGACTCAGGATACTGATATTTTCCGAGCGAAGAAGAAGCGTCATCCACACAGATGGTTAACACGATGTCCAGGATTTTCAGCTAGTATAAAAGACATAAAGTTCAGTATGAAAAATGAAAGTATGAAAATATTACCCGTATTTAAAATATGAAAAAATCGTTTTAATTACAATTGTCTTGCATAAATTATATTAATTATAACATTAGAATTATTAAATTATAATTATGATATAAATTATTTGATTATAACGTAAAAACGTTAAATTTTAAGCTTATGCTAGGAAGTGGACCACGTCAATAGTCGAATGGTGGAGAAACCTTTAACATTAAGTTTCGCCGACTTAAACTTAAACAATTAGACTATTGACTCTCTTATTTTTTTTATTTTTTTTTTATAATTTCTAAACAAGTGCTTGACTACGATCCCACCAGATGTTAAGTGGAAATGCAGTTCTGGATGGTAAGGCGCACTAGCTTAGTAAATGCCTATTCACTCTACTCTTGAAAATACCCACGTTGTAATCGGAAGGAAAGACAGACGCGGTCAAACTATTCCAGTCCTTTGCTGTACGAAGAATGAAAGACGAAGCAAATCGCTTCGTTCTGGTTTGAGGGGATGTTCACAACAAAAGGATGAAATCCCGCAGTGCGTCTAGAAGTCCGATGGTGGAAAGGGGATGGGGGGAATTAGATCATGTAGTTCCTGAGCACACTTTCCAAAATGCAATCTATAGAAAACCGAAAGGCTAGCTACCTTACGCCTGTGCTCAAGACTGAGCAGATTGGTTTCAGCTGCGTCACCAAATAGCTTCTTAGCCGGCCTCTCCACCGAGTCCAAAGCTGATTGCTGATTGATATTGTTCTGATATCGGTCGTACGTGTGCATAAAACAAGACTTACGCGAAGCAACTGCTGTTTTTCGTTGTACCCGAGCGCCGCATACGCGTGGAAGAGATTGAAGAGCAGCGGCAGGTGGCGGTGCGCGTGCGTGTCGGAGTGGTGCGGTGCGGCGAGGGCGCGCGCGGCGCACATCACCTGCTCCGACAGCGACGTCGCCTCCTCGCGCGATGCCCACGAACCCCAACCACAGCTCACTGCATTTCAAATACATACAAAGGTTGCATGTGGGTAAGACATATATGGAAAAATATGATGCAACAAGTATATTTATTTATAAACGTTAAACGCTCTTTTATTTCCATATCTATCTATATATATAAAAGAGATAGTGTGTGGGTTTGTTGCGTATACGCTCCGAAACGGCTGGATCGATTTCAATAAAACTTTTTTGGCGAGTAATCCTGTAAAGTTTGGTGACGATCGGAGCACTCTTCTTTTTGAACTGTCAAATAGAGCTTCATTTACTATGATGATATCCTATTGTTTTATAACCCAATTTTGTATTGACACATGCTTTATGTATATTTATGTCATTATGGACCATATTGAAGTACAATGGAGTATATTGAAGTATAATGAAGTATAATAAAGTATACTGAAGTATATTAAAGATAATTATTAAGAATTTTGAAGTATTCAAGGTAACTTATAGCGCCGCGAATGTATCCGTTTACAAGGTAATGATATTTCATATTTTTCGCATTATATGTCATATCTCAAAACTATTACAAACTATTTAGCATCCTTATGTTTGTGATAGAATATTTCCAATGTAATTAGGAGTATTGTCCACAATATGGCTTGAAAAAAAATTTAGTCTTAAATGGACCATTTATGTACTATTTGCTACCTAATTTTCCGAAAAGACAAAATATCTAAAAAAAAATGGTGAAATAAGTCTGAAAAAGTAAAAAAATCTGAAAAATGGAAATTTTGTATACCTGGTGGATCTTGAATTGAGAAATGCGCCAAAAATACTATGATTTTCATGAACACAACGCGCACTTCTGCCGACGGGCACGTTAGCAGATAATCACATAACCTGGAAATAATATAAAACTTGAGTTTTTGTAAAATGATTGTACATATATAATTATCTATTGTATTATCGGTATCTATTGTTACCTGTGAGGGTGTCTGAAGAGATCCGTTGCGAACCACGCACGTACTGCTTGTGAGCATCTCAAGTGTTGGCATAGAATATCATGCCTAAAACGACAATCACGATTCAGTATTTTACCAATTTAAAGAAACGTGATAACAAAAGTAAGATATATATAAGTAGGAACCATACCAGTCTGAGGCTGGACCACGTAAGGTTTTTTTAGTATGAAAACCAACTTGAAATAAAAACTTCGAAGCCAATTGCACTGCAATCATGGACATCTCCTCATGTTCTGGACCCTTTAACGAACATAAATTATATTTATAAATTCACATTTATTTTTAAAGGAATGTAAAACAGGTAGCATTTTCATTACTTCATTTTTTTTAAATATAGGAACAAAAAGTAGTGGCTTACTTGAAGAGCCACGCCGCCCATAAAAATTTACAAGACCACAGAATTTTCAAATATAATAAACTTTTTCTATCTAAAACGTTGGTCGTCGTCGTCACGAGTCATCTACAAGGTTCACGGGAACCTTGCAGGTACGGGCCTCGGGGTGTTACCCCATTACCCGGGTTATAAACGCAGGGGGCGACTGCTCCCCTGGTCGTGGGTACCGTTTTAGAACGGATTTTTTAGGAATAACTATTTTTACGTCAAGGCTAATCCCTCAAGCGTTAGCCGTGACGAATCTATCTTCTACGCCCTCCCGACCTCTCGGATATATCGGCCTAGGTGATCAAAAGCTCCCTAGAATAGGGGAATTTGAACCTGGTAATGTTTTAGAAAGTTTATACTTTCAGTATAAAAAACTTACTATCTCTTATGTTTTCAAATTTAATTTAATTATACAAAAAAGCCTTCGTCCTTTACACTTTTATCTTTTACACTATTCACTAAGAAAATTACCTAGTTATTCTACATGTTTATAGACATTTTACAACATTTATTTTAAGATTATTTTAACGCAATGCGTGCATTATCCTTTAAAATAGAAATGAAAAAATAATCATAGTGATAATAATCTTACCCATACGGCACTCTGTGAGCCTGGCAGTACTTGCAAACGCATACAGCAAAGCTTTTTCATAAAATTAAAATGTTCGAGGCTAAACTGGTCTTGATTGTGACAGAAAGCGATGTTGCTGCGACGCACGGATTGCCAGATTGGTTTTGGAATGACATTATCTCTGCACATGTAAACATGATAATATGTATTTATTTTCAACAATAAAATATAAATATTTAATAACAGTTAATAATATTTATAATTCTAAATTATATCACATTAATTAGACATTTTAATAACCTATAAAAAACGTTAAAGTCACTCACTTAAGCGTCATACTCTTAATGGTCTGTTCTAGTGTTGATATTTCAATAGTGTCCTTCCTTGTATAGAATAACATGTAAGCGTTCCACCATCTCTTCTGCCTTTTATATGAGACCCGCTTTATGGTTGAATCAAATATCTAAATCATAGAAAGGAAAAACATTTTTAAATCAGATCAATTTATTACAAAAGATATGGCAATTTTTTAAATCAATAATTCAAAAGGTTGCCCTTTTTGTAATTTGAATAAGTTTTAATGTTTTAACTTTTATGTTAGCAATGAATAAATAAATTATGATCGGTCTTCAGAACATTTTAAATATTTATAACTATTTGTGTAAATAGAATATCAAACTACATTAAAACTAATTAGCCTGTGACAATATAATTTTTATAACCGAGCCGTGGTAGCTCAGTGTCGGGGCGGTTGGCTCAAGTTGCGTAGTACGCTAGCAACCCGAGTTCGATCCCCGGTGCCGGCACCAATAAATTTGTTGTTGCAATTTTATGTGCTGATTTACCACGCGCTCGGCGGTGAAGGAAAACATCGTGAGGAAACCTATATGTCTTAGAAATTTTTCTAAGGCATGTGAAGTCTGCCAATCCCCACTAGGGCCGCGTGGCGGACCATGCCCTTATACTCTCTTTACAGAGAAGGCCTGCGCCCAGCAGTGGGAAATATAAATAAAGGCTGTAACTAACTAATATAATTTTTCGTTTTCCTTAAGTTTCATTACACAACTATTCCATTGGTTCACTACCTACGGAACGCCTAGAGTACCTGTGTAGTCGAGTTTCTTTTGTTACAAGCTCGGTACCGTATACTTGAACATATACAGTCATCAATCTATTTAATCACTTGTACTAATGTAAGTTTAATTACATGTACATCAATCTATATAACACTGCAGATACAAAATAAAGAAATCTGAATTAATCTGATTACGTAATAATATAGTATTGGAATTGCTTACTTCGCTCATGTATTCTCCACCAAAACATTGTGCCTTCATCTCCTCATCATCGTGCATGGCGCACTCGGATACGTCCCCGTCGTCCATCTTCACCCATCGTCCGGCCTCGCTATCATCGTCCCTAATGATAAACAAAATGCGTATAGATGATTATCAATAAGACGTTGGTAATTAATACTTTAATTTTATTTATTCCCATTGATTAAATAAAACGTTATAGGTAAAATATAGATTATTTGGTTACCTTAGTAAAACATATGAATAGTAATGACCACCCGATGCCTGGCCCGAGTGCACAACAATGCCGCTAAGCTGATATTGTGTCTCAGGAGTCGGCGCTTCGCCACCGTCCCACAGCGACGCATCGCATTCAGCTCTGGCCAAACCCCAAGCTAGCAGAAATAGGGTAAATTACAAATAAACATAAATAGGCTATAGATATGCCATATGTGCGAGTAATTGTACATTGAATTTCTCTTTTAAAACATCGCAAGACAAAATAAAATTGAACTGGTTAAGTTTTAAACGAAATTATTTATGTTTGTCGCCAGGTCAGCCACAATTTTACAGGTATAAGAGATGGCCGAGTCTAAACCATTATTTTAAACGGTGTAGCACAAAGGTCACTATGGGGAACCTCTGCTTGCGGTTAATACTATTATCAAGTGATACAATCCGTAAAACAGGCTTTTTCCAATCTCTTTCTTTAATATAGAAACTTTTAAATAGTAACAATTTACCTGTGTAAGGCTCGACATCCAAATCTCGTGGAAACTCAAAATAATCATTGAACTTTATTGCACACACCTTCTCAAAGTCATATTCGAACCTTTTAAGTTGAATAACTAATACTGGAGGCAATTTATTGAGACATAGCCGCTTCACTGTAACAACCTGTAAAAAATGTTGATTACTCAATTTACTAAAAATATTTTTGTTATTATTACCTATGAGTATCAATACAATGTTATATATACCTTTTTACTACATTTATCGCAATAATATGCATCGGCACCTTCGAGCAATTCTCCACGCACGTAGGCTTCAAGAGATTCCTGTAATCGAGACATATTCCTGATGTCCAATGACACTACACTAAAGGGCTCCTCTTTACAGTACCTGAAAAATTAGCAACAGTTTTTATTTAGTAGCCCAGGGTCAAGTACTGTACTGTATTACAATATTTTGCACATGCACATACTCAAAACTCCTCAAGCCTCAAGATCTCAATTTTCTAAACTCGGTAACATGTATTAGAATGAAACCTATTGATAAATTTTTCTGAGTAACATAGCACTTGTTGGTAAAATTAATATTGAACACAAAATTGACTTTATTATAATATATACGCTTTTAGAAACCAGCCTGCTTAAAATAAAAAGAGGTATTTCTCATGTTTTTCATTTTTCTGGCTAATATAATTGGCTACAGCAAGCTCTTAACTGGAACACAGTAATCTATATCAGAAAGAATTGACGCCACTATGGAGCTTTTAAGGCATCCTCGGCCAATTTTGTTTGTCTGCAATAAACATGGAATACTGTAAGAAGTTCAAAAATTTACAACTACAATGACAAGTGACGTTACTATTACTGTGTCATGCGTGTATATAAAATCGTCAACAAACATGTTGACCAGTAAATCCAGAAAATTGAGTTTAAAACATATTCCAAGAACCACACTTTTATTACAAAGAAGTCCAAATTACCTGTGTGGACAGCCTTTGCAAATTTTCTGATCAGAATATGTTCCTCCCATTGTTTTAGCCATCAACTGTTCTTGACCCAATGTTTTTAAAGCTTCATCAAGAGATTCTACAAGGGACATAAAAAATTCAACAGCATCTTGTTGCTCGCGTAAATTTACTGGTTCTCCCTGAAGCCTGTAACAGGAATAAATTAAAAACATAAACAATCAAGCCCGTAATCCAGAGAGGCAGACATTACCATAGAAAAATAACAAAAATGGCCACATACTTGAAATGCGCCCAAAGTCCTCTGGGTACATAAAATTGTAATTTGCTGTAATGTAGATGTGCAAAAATAGCCTGTACTTGTTTTAAAATTGTTAGGTTGTAGTCTACATTACTCTGTAACAGGAAAAAAATAGTTTTACTCCTAAAATAATAAAACAAAAACTACTTTACAAATACAGACAAAAATATATATACTTCAATGTTATTCTCCAATATACTAAGATGTTGGAGTTCACCGGAAAAATCTTCATTTAGATCTGTAGCAGCTCCTGTAAACCAAAAATAATATATTTTTTATGGTACATATTTATAGTCATGGCTGTTATAAAAAATAATATGTATTAACTTTTGCGCATCTAACAAAGCCAAATCAATCCAATAACATTTCGTCGATTAAATAGAAAAATGAGGTTTTTAAAAATTTTCGGGAAATTAGATTTTTACTAAAAAAGAGCCTACTGTTAACAATATTTTTATATGGATAAAAGACACTAAGAAATTAAACGTGAAGCTCACAAGAAAGTGTCTTTCTATATAAAAATATTGTTAATAGTAAGCTCTTTTTAGTAATAATCTAATTTTCCGAAAATTTAGAAAAATGTAATTTTTCTATTCACTTAAGAAGTATTTTTCTATTACAAAGGAATAAAGCATATTTATTTATTTAATAAAATTTTAGCGAAAATGGCCACTGTAAAAGTTCGAAATGTATAGTTTTATTCAATGAGTAATATTAGCGTTAATATTAGAAAGGAGAATGTTTATTAGTTACAAACACAATCGTAAGCCTGAGCGCACCTTGCACGGTGAGCAGCACGTCGCGCACGGCACGCACGCAGTACAGTTGCTGCAGCACAGAGTTCATGTAGCACGTGGCGCCTGCGTTCTTCAAACCGACTAGTCCGGCAGGCGGTCGCGGACCCACGCAAGGCATGTATTCCCACTCCGCCAACGGCATGTTTTTGTCTAAAAAAACGATATGTCACTTATATACAAAATAATATCGTAACCGTAATGTGATATAAGCTTATATGAGAATGTTCGATAACATACATGACATGATACAACCTAATGATCGAGAGTTCAAATCCCACAGCTTTTTAAGAACAAACAAGTTAAAAGTACTTCGGATGTTAACCAACACGATAGTTTAGATGAAATATGTTAATTTCTAAAGACTATGTTAACTCAATTACAAAGAAATAACCTCACAGTTGTTGTTAAATCATAAAATAATCACCCACCGTTTACTTTACCTATTTCTTATGGTTACCAAATATTTTATTTTTGTGATTATACACAATATAGCGAAAATTGACATTCTATGTCATCCATATTTATAAAAGAGAAAGTGTGTGGGTTTGATCTGTATAGGCTCCGAAACGGCTTGCCCGATTTCAATGAAACTCTCAGGGAATCTTCAGATTGACCTGGCCAGTAATCCTGTAAAGTTTGGTGACGATCAGAGCACTCCTCTTGAACTGTCAAATACAGCTTTGATTTACCATGATGATGATATCCTATTGTTTTATAACCCAAATTTGAATTGACATATGCATTGTGTATATTTATGTCATTATGAACCATATTGAAATATGGAGTATATTGAAAAATATTGAAGTATAATAAAGTATATTGAAGTATTTTAAAGATAATAATTAAGGATTTTGAAGTATTCAAGTAGAGTCATTATAATTATCTTGACCCGCTCGAGGAGAGAATGAATATGGAGAGAAATGAATAATTTAATGTATTGTGAGAATTAAAATAAATATTTAATGATATAAGTTTATTGTTTAAATTAAATAAAGCAAAATCTATCCCGGCGAAGCGGGTACGCTAGTATATTATATTTTTGAAAATGGATCGATAACCTTTTGGTTAGACGACACGATTAACATGTTAAAATTATGGTTCAAAATATCGGGCTGGGTACGCTAGTTACTAATAAAAGTAAACTACAATTACAGACCACTATAAAACATGCTTTCGAGGAGGTGCGCGACGGCGGCCATGTTTGGGACACAGCCATGCACAAGTGCGAGAAGCAGGTCAGCGGCCGCGGCGGTGGCACCCGGCGAACGGCATAATGGCGCCGCTGGCTCCTGCTCTTCATCACAGTCCCCGTCGCCCTCTCCCATCTGACACCACGCCCACGAGTACGGCCAGAGAAACTCCGTCGTAATTTCCTGTTATATTGGCGATTAAAGCAATAAAAATAATATATATTTTTACTCTGACATAATGATCAGCAGTTTGGTATTTAATACTATTTTTAAACTTCCTAAACAAGTATATGCAGTCCTGGTTAGAAAGGCGAATGTATATTTTTTTCCAGAGAAATAGACAACACATTCTTTAATAAATACCTTTATTAGACCAGCATCTTTATGATCCAAGTTAGCTCCATACTGAAACTTGACCTGAGCAGGAACGTGGGTGAGCAGCTCTTTGGTTAGGTTGAGATGTCCTTCTAAAAGGGTATCGTCGAGTAACTCCGGATTCGCGCGCATTGTGCGTAACCACTTGACCTGAAAGAAACGGTTGTAAAATGTTTTATCAACCTACTAAAACGAAACTACAGACATGGGAAAGTGTCAAAGGATATATCGACGCTGGAAAATAACAGTAACCCACAAAATGAAATTGTTCACCAGAGCCGAAAAACATTTCAACTTTTTAAAAAAATATATAACTTTCGTGTGACCTAGAGCTGTCATTTTTGGACACCATATTTATTATTTTTTGCTGAATAAGTATTGTACCACGGCATAAACCTAGAGTTTTCTTGTTATTTAAATCGTTTTACTGTACAAAAAATTAAAGAAAAATGTTAATTTAGAAAATCTTATGTTCGCTATTTTTCATCCAATTGTTACAAGTTATATATAAATCGACGTGTCTTTTTTTTTCTGATTCGAACGATGTAAAAAAGTGAAAATGGCCATATGTGTCACTTACTACGTTTTTGCTTTCCAGTGTCGATATATTCTATGTGTATGCTGACATAACAGGAGACGTTAGAAGGTAATTTGTTTGTTTCTTTTCTTATGACAGTATTAGTTGTTATTTTGTATATTATGCAAAGTAACGAATTTATTAACAGAAGAAGATACCTCATAGGCGAGATCTTCGCGAGTCCGTGAGGTGGGCCCTGCCAGCGCGACGAGGCGGCACATCAGCTGTAAGTACTGCTGCGCGTGGCGTGCATGCCGCTGCAGCCGAGCCCCGCCAGCGCCCCCGCCCCAAGCACGCTAAGCGCATCACGTGCTCCTCCCCCGCCACCCCACGCACACATCGCTAGCAGCTGCTCCGCGCACGCTACGCGCACCTATAAATTGCAATTCGACTATATCAACCATATAATTCAATTATATTATAGCAAGAGCTCTCTTCATCATCACACATCATTTCATTTGGGATAATAAACTTTAAGACCCGTGGTAGCTCAGTGTCCGGGCGGTAGCGTCAAGTTGCGTAGTACGCGAGCAACCCGATTCCGATCGCCGGTGCCGGCACCAATAAATTTGTTGTTGCAATTTTATGTGCTGATTTACCACGCGCTCGGCGGTAATGGAAAACATCGTGAGTTACATCTACATGCCCAAGAAATTTTTTTCCAAGACATGTGAAGTCTGCCAATCCGCACTAGGACTATGCCCTTATACTTTCTTTATAGAGAAGGCCTGTGCACAGCAGTGGGACTATAAAGGCTCTAACTTTAAACATAGAATTACGTGTCAATGGAACGAATTTGTAATAGATTTTTTAACCAGATAGTTAACAATTTAAAAAGGTAATATCGGTATTTCGTTTTTAATACTACATGGATTGCAGACATCTCGAAGTGTGGGTGGTATGTATGTTGTACACGTAAGTATGCTTTCAATAAGGTATATTGTAAGTCAGTAATTATAGTGAAATGAACAAATCTTGTACCTGAGCATTAGGGCAATCTATCATCAGGTACAGAGCAGTATCTTGCCACCAAGACTCGTGAAGTAAAGTCTCTAGATGTCCTCCTCCTAACGCCATACAAATAGTCACCACCTCCATGCACTCGCGAACCACTGAAAAAGATATTGAAGTGGATTCAGTTATTTATAAGGTTGATGATGGATTAATCATATCGTGTTAATAAATTGTTTTCAGTGTAGTTGACTAAAAAAATACATTTAATACAATGACAAATTACAAAGAAATTGTGTTTTAAAAAAAAAAACATTAAATCCTTATAATCGAAATTGCATCCAAATAGATTTTGAAGTATTTGTTTTGGGATAAGGAAAACAGTTGGTTCTTGCTTTCGACCAATTGAAACTTTATTGAAATTGACTGGTAGAGTGTGAAGACACATTCTGGTTTTAGCATTTTTATGGTGCAGAGCAATTCTAAATCAACACAAAAGTAAACAGACAATTTTAGATAAATAAATGAAACTACTTTTACGTATATATTTTATATAAATGTAAAAAATATGATGAAATTTAGTTTGAATTCACGTCAAGATAGAGACAAGTCACGACAAAATATTCACTTACAAGTAACATCATCAGGGTGTACAACGCCAATGATATCTATGGGCTGCGCGACACAGTAGGCCAGCGTATATAAGGCGCGCACTGTCGCAGTGGTTGGCACGTGCCACCACACGAGCGAAGATACGGAGTCACCTTCATCGCGGCTGGTAACCACCTGACACGAATAACTCATGTATGCTATAACTCGGAAATATCTAGCAGTTAATTTATTCCACATTAGTAGAACCACATATATTACAATCAGTTTAATTTAATTCGGTAGGTTGATAGTAATAGTAGTAACAGTATATTGTAATGTTACATTTTTATATAATAAGTATAGTAGTATAAACAATAGCGAAATCTATATATATAAAAGAGAAAGTGTGTGGGTATGTTCCATATAGGCTCCGAAACGGCTGGACCGATTTCAATTAAACTTTCAGGGATTCTTAAGATTGACCTGGCCAGTAATCCTGTAAAGTTTGGTGACGATCGGAGCACTCTTTTTTAACTGTCAAATACAACTTTTTTTTTACTATGATGATGATATTCTATTGTTTTATAACCCAAATTTTTATTGACACATGCGTTTTGTATATTTATAACATTATGAACCATATTGAAGTACAAAGTATAATGGATATACATGGGTGTAGGTAATGATCTTCACCCGCTTGAGAAGAGAATGAATTCGGAGAGAATTGAATAATGTGAGAGTTAAATTAAATATTTAATGATGTAAGTTTATTGTTTAAATAAAATAAAGCAAAATCTAGCCCGGCGTAGCGGGCTGAGTACGCTAGTTATAAATATAATTACATACTAATAATCAATAATTTTTAAAGATTACCTGTTCGCCTAACATGTTAGCTACTTTTTCAGCTATCGACTTTACAATTAATTCGCAATTATGATTTGATACCGTCTGAAGAGCTTCACGCAATATCGTGACATCCATTCTGAAATAATAAAATGTAACAATAGTTTAAACAATATTTATTTTATGCTTAAATTCAATTTTATACATGAACTCCCTGTGCATGTACCTAAACTCTCTGTCTATTGTAGTGTCCGATCCATCTGGTGCTAGTATTTCAAATAGATGACCTAAAGTATACAGAACCAATTTTGCTAGACGAACTAATGCTAAATATCCAACCCTGAAACCAAGACAAAAAAATCAAATATAAAAATTATACGCCAAAAGTATTTATAAGCACAAAAATTACTAACTATTTACCTTCTAGTATGAGAAGCAGCACCAAATAAGAAATCTTTATCAGACAAACACTGCACTAAAAGAGGTGCTTTTTTTACACAAGCTAATTGATAGCTGCGGCTCCGGTCAAGTTTCGAATCTGACGATGGCAAGACCATGCTATGAAGTACCTGTAGGAATAATTGTCACATATTAGAGTTCATTATACAGAGACCAAGATTTTATTTAATGTTTGACATATTACACACTTCAAAAAAACTGTATCATGCACTTGATACAAATAAACAGGACCTTTATATATATTAGTAGAGCTTTTAATCAAAACTCACATGATGTAATTGTATTGAAATGGTTATGATTTATCTAATCGAACTTTTACATTGTTGTTAATGCCGACTAATTTAGTTTATGTAGAAAAGTAATGTAAACTACATCTGAAGTACAGCCTGCTGTAATTTAACTAACGGTTTGTCTACCAACCAACATTATGATGCAGATCGAAAAGAAAATTTTGCTAGATCTTTGTGTCAATATTGAGTAACAAAATTGATATTCCTCCACTGTTAAAGAAAGTCTTATTCCGGCTATTGCATCCAACAATAAAGTGCAGCGAATACTGCTCTGCCAAGAGTCCCTATTCCATGGCTAAGTAAACTAGTCAACAAATTTTCCTATACATGGGTTTTTAACTCAGATAACGAGCTCCTTTTATTAACTTATTAGGTATTTGACTTTTGGTAAAATATCTTTTGGAAGTGAACACCATTTAATATTAGTAACATTACATTTAACACTTTCCTACTTTTTTTTATAATAGAAAATAAATACTGTATTGAATTTGTACAAACATTGGAGATTAATGAATCTATTTAATAAAATATTGTATTATTTGTAATAAATTAACACCCACCTCTACATTATAAGCCACTGTGGGTGGAGCTGGTCCATACAACATATCCCTCAACTTTGAATCGTCCCGACATAGGAGAGCCTCTGTTAGTTTTTCAACCTAGAATGAATTTGGTGTCTTTTTAACCATTAGAATGACGATAATTGAAAAATGTAATAGTCAATACATACAGTTTGCTTGTGCGCGGGACATATTTGGGAGAGTAGATGTGCAGCTTCTGTCAATTGTGCATGTCCTTTAGTGATACCTATATGTTCTAAATCTAATATAAATGGTAGATACCAGGAGCCTTGTGCAAACAACTGAAAAATAAATTAGTAACATGTGTTCATTTAAACATAGAAGTGTGCAACAGATGACACATAAAAGAATGCTGTTTAATTACTCTAGAGCCTGGGCCTGCACTACGATCTGATGTTCTGAGATTCAAATCTCAATTGCTTGCCATTATGAAGGATAAAAAGGATGTGATAAGAGAGCCCGTTTATTATTTAACTTCACTGAACAGTTTATGTATAAAATCAAACTCACAACACCAGGTAAAACATGTTCTGGAGTAGATGATGAACGTGGCGATGATGTACTGGAATCGCTGCTAGATTCATTAGAGGAACCGCACCCACCACTTCCACACACTTGACCATCATAAACCTGATGAAATCAATAATTTTTATAATTTAGCACCTAATTTTTTACATTAAATTATTAGTAAATCAATTTTCAGTCTTACCTTAGCTATAATGATTGCCTTATCTCTTAGAGGAATTTGAGAAAGGATTTTTCTATCATGTGATGAGTCTAATATTTCACCATTAACATACAACTCTAATTTATTAACATACATTTCTAATTTAATACTGCTATCTGAAGAACATTTTAGTCTGAAAAAAAATAAAACAATTTTCCAATAAAAATAACTAAACCTATTTGTTGAGAAGGCTAAGCAAGTAAAACTTCATTACCTTCTTTGTACTGCGGTCCTTAATGTGTGCAGGGTTTCATTAGAATGTGAATACAGTTCAATATCTTCAATTTGTCTTTGCCCCGTTTGAAAGTTATACCTGACAATAATAGTACACTGACGGCCCCTGCCAGACCTATAAATAGGTAGTATTTGCCTGTCTGCAGAAAATTTTCTATCACATTCATTAATATATTCTTGTATGGCACGAATAATTTTACACATTCTTGTACAACTTTCCGTAGAATCTGAAAAGATATGAATGATAAATATCTTAACCATCATCACTAGTAAAACTGCAGAGGTAGTATACTTTTATATATAATGACCTTGCTGTTGCTCCATCTCCTTCTGCAGCCGCTGTGTTCTAGCACAGCACTGTGTAAGGAAGGACTCATGGTGGTGAGCTGGTGACAAGTGCGGACCGGTGCATGTGGAGACCTCTCTGAGCAACTCAATACCACGGCCAGATATATCATCGTCACACTCCGTTATAACCTACAATGTTATTTAGATTTTATAAATATAATTTTAATGAAAAAACTATACAGAAACATTTTTCAAATAAAGAACCTTGTTAATAATCTATAATAAGAAATGGGTTCGGTTTTTTGTTGCAGGTACAACAAGAATGACATAAATTTGAGACGGTCAACTAAACTGTTAAAAAACATTATGATTGAAAGAATTTTAACGATTTTATCATGGTTTAATTTTAATTGAATATTGCAGACGTTTTATTGTTAAATGTTCTTTAGAAATAATTCTGTGTATGTTTACAATGTTTAGATATAATTTTTTTTATCACAGGATCCCAAGCAGATCTAGCCTTGTAACTTATAACATTCGGTTGTAATTCTTTATCTATTTTAAACATAAACTTCTGAATATATTTAACATTCATAGTAATGTCTATTACAATAAAAACATGACAAAAGTATGTATATACTAAGTATTTTGTGATTTTTCCTTTTTTTAACAATTAAAAAATAGTTTAAAAGTTTCTATTGTATGCTAAACTGACAAAAATATATTAAATACTTACCCTCCATAAATAATCTAATCCTATGAGATCAGGATCATTAATTAGAAAAGTACGTCGCTTAAGTTTAAGTTTACCCTCTTTGGAATTAACAGCTTTAAAAAACCTAAAACAAGATCAGCATGTCAGAAAAAATCACGCAATAAAGGACAAAGTAAAAACATTGATAGATGTCAACTTGCCTTTCAAAACATTTTATACCCGCATGAGTCAGTAAATTAGGGGGCAAATTCATTATATTTCTTCTAAAAAAATGAAGATTGATATTTGGATCTAGATCAGGTTCTTCACCCATAAGTTTACTGAACCATCTGAAACATGCCTCCCGATCTCCAAAATGTGCTGGTCTTTCTGCAAGGCATATCCATATTTGCTTGGCCTGAAATAAACTTAGTTTTACAAGAAAAAAAATTAAGGGTTTTACACATTAGCAATCTACTATATTCACCTGTTCAGCACATAACCACAATTGTCCATCTTTAAGTAAAAATCGAAGGAAGCTCAGTCGTTCATTGACTTGCGCCACATGAGGGTACCTGCCATCAGGAAGCCAAGTCTCCCAATCTATCTCTCCATCCTCTAAAAGTGAAAAAAATACTTGTTATTAATTAGCCCCATCCATGTTTTAACTCAAAACTGATTATGATACCAGATGATAATTTACTAACCATGAAGTTTTTTCCGCACTCCATTCATGTAATGAGTGAGTGAATCTGTGACTAGTATGACAAGTGAGTGCTGAGTCTGTAGACGATCTATCAACTCTTGGCGGGTGACGTGAGGCCTTACGCCCGTGCCGCCGCCCGATTCGTACAAACAGCATATGTCGCGCATCATCTTCAAAGCCGGCAGTACCCATCTTTCGTTATTCTTCAACTCCTCCACACACCTAAAAATCACACCGATACTTTGTGTTTTGTGTGCTCATTATATATAACATAAAACGTGATATAGGGATATATCCTAACTTGTCAAGCCATAGGGTTTTCTGGGCATCGCGATCCTGACTACAGCTGTAATCCAAAATCTTATTCAGATTAACCAATGCCACATCCAATATCTCGGTGCAGACGTCATCCGAATGTGCCAAATTCCAAAAGAGTACCAATACCTATAACCACAAATTGTTATAATTATCCATCTTACAAATTGTTATATTTCGTTTTTTTTCACAGTGTGATACCTTGTTTGCCATTACACCATCCTTATCATCTTCTGCTAGTCTTCTTATAACTTCTAACAGCTTGTCACTTTGTTTTTTATTTGAAGTAGCCCAACTTGCCTAAAATTATAAAAAACATAAAGTTCTTAGGCATTATCAAAAATATCAAATAGGCTTTATCATTCTATCTAGAACGTTGTGATAGCGCATTTTCAAAAGATAAATCCTCTGACTTGTACTGTAGATTTTGTTTCTCAACATTGCCTGTCTTTCTACATGAGTAAATCACCAAAGTATACCTTATAAAATATTCTAGTAAAAAAACATTCTCTTCCAAAACCCCATTTTTATGTTATCACATAATGTCTAGTCCACCCAGTCATGCTTATCATATGTTTTAACAACCGCATCTCTAATTTCACCTGAACAGAATTTTGTAATTTTAAGGAAATTTGCCATTGTTAATTTTAGGTAATAAGTTTTCTTACTTTAATAAAGTCTTTTTTGTTTCGTCCATTTCATCACTCTTTTTTTCACATACAGTAATAAAAACTATTTTCTCGATCTCATCGTTTACACAATTCGAATTTGCTGCTAGCAAAGCCCACCACAATTTCCCAATTTTTTTGTTTTATTCATCTTACTACATGTTGGTTTCCCTAAATGTAGTAACTTATTTTTTTTTACAAGGTATTCCTAACCTACTCATACTAACCTTAAAACAGTCAAAAAGATGGTCCAATTGATCAGGAGTGAAATCCCACGCGAGTTTTGCTAAGAGATCATGAAGATTTTTTACAATAGCTTCATGTTTGCCGTGTTGTGCTTTCCATAATGCATCTAAATCTTCTCTTGTCAGAGAGTTTTCTTTTATCATAAATCTTAACATTTTCTCTAATCTGTCCACATACTGAGGCTGATGAAGTGAATCACGCAAGACGATGTCCACAACTTTGTTTTCACATACAGTAATAAAAACTATTTTCTCGATCTCATCGTTTACACAATTCGAATTTGCTGCTAGCAAAGCCCACCACAATTTCCCAATTTTTTTGTTTTATTCATCTTACTACATGTTGGTTTCCCTAAATGTAGTAACTTATTTTTTTTTACAAGGTCTTTCTAACCTACTCATACTAACCTTAAAACAGTCAAAAAGATGGTCCAATTGATCAGGAGTGAAATCCCACGCGAGTTTTGCTAAGAGATCATGAAGATTTTTTACAATAGCTTCATGTTTGCCGTGTTGAGCTTTCCATAATGCATCTAAATCTTCTCTTGTCAGCGAGTTTTCTTTTATCATAAATCTTAACATTTTCTCTAATCTGTCCACATACTGAGGCTGATGAAGTGAATCACGCAAGACGATGTCCACAACTTTGTTTTCACGAATCCAATTCTGTAAAACATTTTTTCATTTTGATTTCACGTCAATACCACAAACAGTCAAATAATCTAAAATTAAATTAAATGTATCCTTACAGTGATGACTGTCGGTGTCAACCACTCTGGTTTTGGTTGCTGTGAGATTGTACTTATAAGTTGATTTATTTCATTTAGTGCAGACATTTTCCCATTAAATGATGACATTTTAAGTAACCTCAAAATCATTTTCAGTCTGAACATTTCTAAAGCTGAAATTAAAACATGAATGAATACAAATGTGCTAGTTTTTACTATGCAACATAATATCACATGATCATCAATCAATAAAAGTAACAAACACAAAGACACAATATACACAAAAGTAAGACAGCCCGTAACAGAAGAGCTGCAATGATGTATAGGCACCGTTACATACAATGTAGCAGCATCGGGGCGGCACTTAAACTACGCCCCTAAGCAGCTACAGGGTGTGCAACCGGACCTTAGTTGTACCTTCATTTTTTCTTCTAGTCATTCACTTTACCTAATAAATAAACACAACTAAATTATTTTTTTGTTACACGAAATTTTAAAATATATAGATATTAAAACTAGAGATGAAACGGATAGTAGTGTGGCCGGATACCGGATACCGGATACCGGATACCGGATACCGGATACCGGATACCGGATACCGGATACCGGATACCGGATACCGGATACCGGATACCGGATACCGGATACCGGATACCGGATACTGGATAGTTACCGGATATCCGTTTCATCTCTAATTAAAACATACTAAGCAACACTTGGCTGGCACAAAACATGGGTTTATGTCACAAATGAAAAATCAGCCATGTGTACAAATTGTGGGAATAAATTGTGTTGTGCAACATATACATATATACAAAATATAACAAATGCATTTTCATTAGCAGGGGTATGTATGAACAAACTTTGTATTTATAATTATGTATATCACTTATGTCTAGTATTGTTACATCTCTGTAAATGTTTAACTAAGAAAATAAATTGTAAATTATAAATAAATTAAATGGAGAGACCTAAAGATGTTCTATGGCAAAATCATAATTGCAATGAATAAATAATAACACTTACACTTTAGTAAGCTATGATGCTGTGGAGTTTTTACTGATACACATTTGCAAGCTCTAATCAAACATGAGACAGTGTCTGTTTTATTTTCACTGCCTCTAGCTTCTCTTTTCAGTTCATCATCAGTTAGGCTTTCCAAAAGTGTAGGTATGCATTCCTACAACAACATAAAAATAATGAATAACACAGTAAATAATTTAAAGTAATTATTATAGTTCCTCTGTGAACATTTAACTTAAATCTATGAAAATTTAACTTAAATGTCTTACACTTACCAATATAGGCAAAAGATAAACATTCACAGTATTTGGTGTCAATAAATCATGGCACAGGCTGAGAGGTCGCAGCAGTTGCCAGACAGCAGCCACTCGTGTCTCTCCGCTTATTGACTGCTCGAGTGATGAAAATGGTTCACTTTTTGAAGATATTGTACTCTGTAAGCAATTAATAATGATTAATTTATATATATTATTATAATTATGGAAATAAAGTTAAAAAAAGTCTACATTACCTCTGTATTTTCGCAATTCAATGGCAAAATTTCTGTAGCATCTACCTTATTACTTTCTTCAAATTCTTTTTCAGATGTTTCTGTTATAACCTTTTCTTCACAATTGACAGACATAGTTAAATCACATTTTTGAAAACCCATTATAGCTTCAAATCGCTCCCTCATTCTGGCAAAACCACCAGCCTGACCAAACCTAAAATAAATTATTGTTGTATTATTATAACTAACCTATGATTAATCTTTAATCATCATATATTGTTAGTACTTTTTCAAATTGTATAATCCTGTTTTTCAATTGCACCATATAAATCATAACATACATGAACATAAGAAAAATATATAGCATTATAATGAAACAGAGTGCAATGCCAAGTTCACAGTCAAATATAAAATAAATATTTGAGGATCTAGATGGTTATGAATACTGGATGTTAGAACAATTTATGCTTTTATCAGTTATGCTTAAAAGTGGTAAGGCCACCGCTGCAGCGTCTGCCCCTACCACAACTTTTTTGTATACTGGTGTGTATTTGTATCAACCAGTAAATGGTTTACCTGAAACCGAACTCTTCATCATAAGTTGGCAACACACCTACCAGCCATTTAACGTTTGTGGGCAACAAGACCCTTAATATATTATAATCATCACATGTGAAAATATTCAATGGCAATATCTTTACCTAGAAACTAAAATAAAATTTCTAGTACTTCCATTGAAGTATCAACTTGGTGATGGTTTTGCCCTCTATACCTACTCAAGTCAGAATTCTACCTTGCCTAGAGTAACAGCTTACACTAGTTATAACAGAAGTTTAGGCAAAATTCTTTTAGAGCTTGGTCACCTTAGTAAAATTCCCTCTAGGCTAATAACAAACTGCCATTAAAAACCTTTAGGTGTGCTACCTCATCTAGCTCTATTTCTCTTCATCAAAATCCTGTTATACATTTTAAAATTTTTAGAGTATTAAATAAAACTTACAGATTAATGAGATGAACCAGCCATCCTCTAGGGGTACGATGATCTTGGGACCTAGCAAAAATCTCAGGTTCTTGTCCAGAACCTTGTCCCGTATTAGGTGTATTTTGTGTCATTGTTAAACCTTCACTGGTCCGTGATGCATTAAATGTGTGAAATCTAAAATCAACAAATAAAGTGTAAACACGGTTTTATTTTTCATACAAAGCAAAAAGTTTGTCCTTACTTGTTATTTGGGTTCAAAGCCATTGACAATACATTTAAGAGTCTTGGATCATCTAGTTTCATGGCACATAGTTTTACTAGCTTTTCACAATTTGAACGAACACATTGCTGAATATTGTTTTTCCATGAAGAGACTGCATCATCAGTTAGGATCTTGGTAAAGGATACTGTAATGGC
Source organism: Meandrusa payeni (assembly GCA_029286785.1). NCBI lineage: Eukaryota > Metazoa > Arthropoda > Insecta > Lepidoptera > Papilionidae > Meandrusa > Meandrusa payeni. The sequence continues at coordinate 10,192,328 of JAGSMX010000024.1, read as the reverse complement.
TTCATTGTAAAATTGCTGACAAAAAGGATTATTTAAATCTTCACCTGTAAAACAGATTTTGAATTTATTTCTTAAGTCAACATTATATAAAAATTATGATTTTAAAAAAGTTGTGGTAAAAATCACATTTACTATTATTTAGCTTCCTAACAACATACAACATATTTTTCATTACTTAGGTTTAAATACCTTATTAAGGAAAAGTGCCACAAGATTAGAAGCTTTCTTACATCCTGCTATTAAGCATAAAAGGAAAGTGTAAATAATTCACACAGTGAGAAACTAGTTTATCTTCTCTTTGACTTGCACTGTATGACGATTTGCGCTAAACTACTAAACAGTCTGACACATGCGTGTCCGGGTCCAGTCTACTTCCGCAATCTGGTCTCCTCGGAGGGCAACTTCCTCAAGTTCAGGGAATTTGGCTAGTATAATGGCTTTATGCCAAGCGTGTGCAAATTCTTTCTTCTTTATAGAAGGACCCGTTAAAAACTGGCGCTGTCAAGCGAGCCATTATGTTGCGTGCCGTAGAGCCCCTTAAGGGGTTGAGCTCCGAATGGTGGAGGAAGGCCCTGATAAAGAACTTGTCAAGAAGGTGCGTGTGGAGCTACATGGCCAGACCATGAGTAACCTCCCGCATTTCGGCCCAAATAACCGCGAGGTTGGTGGAGCCATGGGAGGTGGTGGGTAGATCTCTTTGACTTATATATAAAGTTTTTATCTCAATCAATCTAAACAATAAATATAAACTACTCCATTTAGTTTTATTTTAAATTAACAAACATTTTTCCTAAGCCAGCATGTATTTTTAAATGTTAACATACCAGTAGAAGCCAGCTCAATAGCAGCTACAAGAAGTGCTTCCAGTTCTTGTTCAGGCAATACTGGTACAACCCAGCGAGGGTGGGATATTTTTTCTTCCAGTGCTTTAAGTTTAGCCTCGGGGAATGCCATCTAAAATAAGATTTTACATAATGTAAAACAATTGAATAAAGGTATAGCTATCTAAATCTATTAACAAATTCTTACCTCCCCGGGCATTTGTTCTTGTTCTTTCATTGATATTGTCATTATTCTTTCATTTCTCCATTCATTGCCCCTTCTAAAAATTATATCAAACTTAAATTCTCTATTTAACTTTAGATCATGGTATAAAATCCCATATTATTTACCTAATTTTTATTAATTTTTCCTAAATATTCTACTAACACAAAACCGGGAATGGTAGCAATTGGCAATATTTACTAAATTTTAGTATTCATAACCTAATTTCAAAGAGCTATGTAAAATGAATTGAAAATTCTTAATCATAATTATTCACATGTTAAGTGAAATTACAACTAGTCACTGGTTTATATTTTTAGATAAATAAATATATAAATATATAGTTATTAAAAATTCGTATACAAATGTTCAAAAGCAAAATATATAATCGATAAATTTATTGAAACTATTTTGAGTAAAATTACTAACACAATAGGATTCTAATCAGCACATCATGGAAAATATGAATATAATAGATTCTAAACTTGTTTTATATGGTTATTGTGAGGCAGAGAGGAATAAGAATTCAAAATAATATTTCAGATCAGCCGGCGCGACAAAATGGCGTCATACTTCTAAACAAGGCAAATATTCAAAACAATTCAATAAAGGTCTAGAATTACCGAAGGAGATACTAAAATATAGTGCATATAAATGAAATATTCTTTTTACCTTCATTAAACGATCAATTTAAGAAAAATGAATCAAAATTACAAATATAGTGTAGGGCACTTTTTGACGTATGAACGAAAATAGATGAAAAATGTATGTAGTTAACAGCAATCGACTCATTTAGTGTTGATATTGGCAGAGGAAATAAAATTTTGTAAATTACCTACATGTTGTTTTAAATGGGAATTAAAATTAAAAAATATTTTTCAGTGAAAATAATGTATGTATTATCGCTTTTCTAGACTTCTGACATTAATTCTTTTTAAATAATAAAACTCTATTTACTCATACAATAGTGTACCTAAGTATATTTGGCTTTGGTTTAATACGTCCATGTTCAAAATAGTTTATACATACCATTTAAAAGGTAGTTGAAACGGAAGGTTAGACTTTGATTAAAATCAAGCCACTTGACATGAAATCACATGAACATGCTCTCTGTTATTTTATCCTCTTAATCAACGATAGTTGGACTTTTTAGATTAGCTTGGTTTTCATGGACAATCAACCAAATCTCTGTGAAATTTCTTTGAATTGAAATGGCTTAACGGTCTTGTTACCAGGACATAAAATTATAAAAATCATTGATATAAAACAATCAATGCGTCAGTGTCATTTTTAATTTATTCAATATCAGGACGAAAGAAAAATAAGATACGTGGAACAAGACATGGCTGTATGAAATGCTAGTCTTTTGCCTTTCATTAGAGATAAATTAATATCATCATCATCATTATTCAATAGCACATTTATCTATACACACCTAAACATCATATTTAAAACATACACAAAACTTATTATAAATAATACTTTTATTTAATAAGCTTATTCATGGGTAAATTAAGTATAGACTATACGTAATTGTTTGAATTTATAATCGAAACACAAAATTCATGTTTTGTCACTGTCAATTTGTACTGTACAATACACTTTCATTCATAGTTAACACAAACACATTCTTATTGATACTTTGAGTATTCAAATTTAAAAATAAATATATATATTATATATATTTTTATTCATTTTTGGTCAGGGTTTATTTGCTTATAAAATTCCTTTTTGTTATAAAAATGAATCCAAAGAGTGCAGATGCTAGAAATCGTGAAGGAAATCCTTTCGAAGGCCTTAATATTACAAGCACACAAATTCTTGACAAACTTGAGGTTAGAACTTCATGTCCGCGCTGCAGAAAGTCTCGAATGTATTTTTGTTACACTTGTTTTGTTCCAGTACCTGAACTTGCTGGTCTTATTCCCATATGTACTGTAAGATGACTTTTCTTAGTAATTTTTATTTTAGTATTGGATCCTTTTTATACTTTCTCCTAACTTTTTTCAGTTACCAATCAAAGTTGATATTATTAAACATCGCAGAGAAATTGATGGAAAAAGTACTGCAGCACATGCAGCTGTTTTAGCTCCTGGAGAAGTTAGAATCTTTACCTACCCAGAAATCCCAGAATATAATATTGATAATGGTAGAACTGTTTTACTCTACCCTGGGACTGATGCTATTTCTGTTCGGAATTTATTTTCAGGAAAATTACCTTCAGAGACATACTCTCAAAAAATACTTTCCAAATTACCTCCTGGATACAATGTAGGTACTTTAATGACAAAGACATTGGATGGGGAAGAAGTCATTGACATATACCATGTTAATAAATGGCCAATTGACCGTGTTGTTTTAATAGATAGTACATGGAATCAAAGTCGTGGTATATACGCTGATGAAAGGTTGCAAAAAATACCAAAAATAGTGCTACAGCACAGACTGTCCCAATTTTGGCGACACCAAAAAGGAAGTCCTCGGTGGTACCTTTCGACCATTGAGGCTCTACATCAATTGCTAATAGAGCTGCATTTATGTGCATGGGGTTGCAGTGAAAATTATAAATCTCATCTTACTCTACAGTATCCAGTTCACAGAGCTCATGATAATGATACTGGCTGTGTGCCTTATGCAGGCCAGTATGATAACTTACTCTTCTTTTTTAAGTTTATGTATGAAAAACTTCATAAACTCTATAATCATGACAATTTGTTAGCTTATAAAAGACCTATGACATAAATGTTAAGTCAATAAGTCTAATTCATTGTAAAGAACTTTATATATCTATGTGAAAGTTATTATACCAGAAGAATTGTCATTGGAACTTATGATTACTATAAGCCAAGAAAATAAAATAATACTGTTATTATTTGTGATTTTTTAGTCCCCTTTGTTTAACATATTTATAAATTTGATGGTGAAATACAATCATTTTTTATAGTACTTAATACTTTTGTGTACTTAATTTATTTCATCTGTTTTATATTACTGTTTAAAGTTACTTCTTTCTTGATATCTGTCTATTAAGAAGTGAGTCAAGACTATGATATAGCTAAATATGGAAACTACAAAACCAAGACACACCTCTACTACCTAAATTTAATGTTCAATAACATCAAATAGGGTATTGCATATATTCACAGTAAACGTTGGCAGTGCATGGAAATGTCAGGTATATTTTATAAATTATATAGTATTAGTACTCAATATATATTTTAAATTGGCCCTAATTTATACTTTACAGCATTCAGTAACATAAAGCTGAGATTATAGTTACATATTATAATATCAAACAAGAAATATAGTGGCATATATTTATTTATTTAAATAACATTTTACATTTGTTCATATGTAAAATAAAGTGTTACTGCAATTTATTTAACATACCAACTGTTGCCTAATACTAACACAATGCAAATCAGAGTAACAGTTGAAATACTATAGAAGTGAGATACCCACTGCAATATTATAAAATTAAAGGTAGTCTATCTTACACTACTTTAATAATGGGTATGTTTAATGAAATTTGTAAACAGGCAACTTTTCCCAAAGTGCCCTTATACATTACAATTACACATTAAAAAACTTTTTTAAAACTATATATCTTACAGCTCCCATTCTTATATGATATAACGAAACTTTTCTATATATTAAAACCCACAACAAAGTTCCATATTCAATATCATTCCTAATAAATGTAACATTAGATGATTTTTTCTTATTAAAGTAGATAAGTTTTTGTAAAATTCCCTAATGATAACAAATAATACTAACAAATTAAACATAATCCTATTGAAGCAGCTGGTCGAGCTCTGGTTTGTACCCACACAGCTAATGCAGTTTTGCCTAGAGTAGCAGCCCAAGCCGACGTTTCCTCTCAGCAGTCCATATGCTAAGTTAGTAGTCATAATAGAGGTCCATGCTAATAGCTATTAACGCCTTCTCTCAACCTATTGAATCTCTAAAAACTTTCATGTTGACAATAGCAATCAACCATAAAATATACATGCAAGATGAAGTCTTCAATTATGTTAGTGACACAATATAATAAAAGTTATAAGTATACTAATCAGCATACAATCCTCGGCACCAATAAAATCTATACTTATATTGTATTCTAGTCATTTTTTTGTGTAAATGGTGTAAAAAATTGAAGGCTTATGTAACTTTCAATCATTTACATCATTCTGCTTATGTTATAGCTTGCGCAAGTCTAACACAAATACATTTCCGTCACTAGCACTTGCACCAACTTTAGTACCCCGTGAGTTCCAGCAAACTTCAAAGATACCTCCCGTTCCTTTGTAAGAATGGACTAGGCCACCCGTTTGAGTGGACCATATATGAACACATTTGTCAAATGATCCACTAGCGAGAAATTTTCCATCAGGTGAAAATGCAACACTGTAAACTGGCTCTGTATGTTTTGTCAAGGTATGTATACACACTCCTCTTTCAACATCCCATAAACGAACAGTAGAATCGAAAGATGCACTTGCCAAAATTAAATTCATATTAGGATTTTGTGTTCCTGGCCCTGTTGGAGACCATTTGATAGTGTAAATCTCTTTTGAATGTGCTTCTAAATCATGAACACAGGTATCCTGCTTCATAGACCATATTTTTAAGGTCTTGTCATCTGAACATGATGCAAGTAACTGTCCTTGAGGATCCCATTTAATAGCATTAACCTCATTCTGTAAATAATATTAATAGTATAATATCAATTGAACTGAAAGGGATATTAGATAGTAGATGTATATATATACATATATAGTCCTTGTTTAATAATGTGCTGTGGTAATACTAAAGCAACTTCATGAGAAAGCAACAACAATTCTATCTAGAGGATATATTATTATACACCTAAATATGTTGAAAGATCAAATAAGTATACTGACTGCATTACTAAGTCCACCAGAAAGATATTTTAAAAAAGGGAAAACGTTTATTTTGTTATTTATACTACAAATATATTGCATGTATTATTTGAAGCAAGTTCTTAGACAATTTCAAATAAAACTGTTAAAATGTAGGTTCATACTTACAGTGTGTCCTTGGAAGCTTTTGATTGGCTTGTCTACATGCAATCTACAAACATGAATGCATTGATCAGTAGAACATGATGCAAATGAAGTATTTGTCTGCCAATCTACATCAAGGGCAGGAGCTGAATGGAAGGAAAATTGTTGAGTGCATTGTCCAGATGCTGCATCCCAAATTATTGTAGTTTTATCAACCTGAAATGATAAAGAGTATAATGACTAGCTGACTCAAAGATAAATGGAAAAATATAAGCATATCTTGCAGCATAAATTCAATATGAGATTCATAATAATTAAAAGTCCTAATCTATTTACCCCAGCACTTAATATGTAATTTCCTCTTTTATTCCATTTTAAGGCAAATATGGGACCCTTATGCTGGCCAAGTGTAGAGGCTAAGGTACCATCAGTTGCCCAAATCCTTGCATAGCCATCATATGATCCAGTTGCTAATAGGTTCCCATCACACTGAAACATAATATATAACAAGTTAATATGTGTCTCAAAAACTTAATTCACTTTATTTTAAATGAGCCATGAGCCTGCCACCAAACCACACTAGGATCACATGGCACACTATGACAGATTCAAATTTATTTAGTTACAAATCAACTGTAAAACTGTACATGTGATAAATATATAGAGATATATTTTAAAATTTTCAGTATATTTTTGTAACTAAATAACAAATAAAAATTGAATTACATTCCAATCCAGCGATGTCACATCCTTATTGCTTGGTACTTCCGCTCCTCCTTTCTGTATACAATGTCTTAATACTAATTGATTAGGTGTTGTAGCAGGATTATCAGACATATCCCATATCCTAAAAAATAAATAATTTAGTTATTACATTTTTTTTCCAATTTTGTAGCTAAGTGTAAATAAGTATAAGAGTTTTGAGTCAATTTTGTAATTTGTAGAGGGTGAAAGCAAAAATTTTGATATATTTGGGAAATAAATGTTACCTTGCTGTACTGTCACCAGAACCACTTGCTAACAAATCTGTACTAGGGTTCCATGCACAAATAAAAACTTCAGATTCATGCCCGCTGAGGACCGTTGCCTTATTTGCTGGAATTTCTATAGATTGATCAACATCCATACTTTCTGGTGCACTTGGCGTTGGTGCACCACTAACTGGTGTTGTTATGGTGGTACATGTAGTAGCCTTAAAGAAAATATTTAAAGTGAAAAATGTTTAGTATGTTAGTACTTTTTTTACTGATGCTACCTTAGTGATAAATTACTCTCACTTCATTGAGAAAAAATGGCTTTTTTAAAATGTAGCTTTGTTTGCAATCCTATGGTTTATTGCTCATGTAGATTAGAAAAAAATCTATTTGAAAAATTAATATGTAATGAAATTTTAGATATATTATACCACTTAATTACATATGGAGAAAATATATTAATAACTTATTGTTAATAAAACATCATATTACTTATAGATATTACAGACATATCTCATAAAATAATGAATGTCTATGTAATGTATGTATAAGTACACAATATAATTACATCAAAACATTAGTAGCTAAAGCATAAAGACAAGAGTTAATGTGAATGATAATCCTTAAACAATTGTACATTACTTGGTAATAAAATAACTAACATTAATATTAACTAGGATTCAGAGAAACTAGTAGATATTCTCAATATGAGGTCCTTAAAATATCCGAAATCAACTTATAACTGTAACAAGATGGTTTATTCTATTTAAATTGTTGGAAATAACATTTTTACTGGCACACCTACAAGTCACATATACATCATAATTGCCAGTTAAGGGTACCCCTTACAATTACAGTAGTAAATTAAGTATTATACTGAATAAAAATGAAAAAGCCCCAGCATTTGAATTGAAGCAAGCTAGTAAGTGTAATAAAAAAAATATATGCTTTGTTACATACCTCAACACCATTCTGCTCACCCCGAACTAGGTTCTTTAACCGCTTGTTTCTGAGCATTATGAGCATTTTGACGATTTGCAACTACATCAGGTGTAACTGCATCAATTAAACTTAAACTTTCAGAGAGTCTGGTTTCAAGGCCTAAAATAAAAACAACCATTAATAAAAATTATAATAATCTCGAGATTTATTTGTTTAAGTTTATAACAAGTAAGCTTTACCATTTTCTCCAATTGTTATTTCTGCTTCTGTATATAATAAACCTTTTTGCAAAATATTAAGTAAAGCTGCCGGAGGAACAAGAGCAGCATTGATATTACTCTGAGAAATATGAGACTCGATGCCAAATGTGTAGGCTGAATGGTGGAATCCTGTAAACGAATATAAATTACAATTTAACATTTACAGAACTATAATTCTCAGGGATTAAGAACCAATTAAAAAGCTAGTAGCGTCTAAAATGGTACTACCTAATATGTAAATAAGTACCATACCTGATTCTTGTAAATAACGATAGACGATAAAATTTACTTCGTCAATTGAAAAACTCATTTTTGCAATTTGCTATATATAACTTACAATGAACAATCTTAAAGTAATAATTTCACATTGAATAATTCATTTTACATATACAAATCTAGATAAATTAATGGAACAGATTCATTGATTACAGCAAAGAGTATATAAAATACTGCATTACAGTTTTACAGTAGATTATAAAAGTTGTATAGATTTTTAATTTTATGCTACAGATATACGTAGGTATTTTAAATAGATACGTAGATAAAAAAATATATATGTTTTGTTTTTTCTCTGGTTGATGGCAGCAGATAGCCTAAAAGTTAAATACTAAAGACAAACTTTAATACAAAGCTCTCGTACAAACATACTTATAGTCTATATTCTTAGTTAGTCTGTCTGAAATTCTTTGAATTGCACATATAGTCTTGAAATAACAAAAAAAACACTTAAGTTCAACTTCCAAATTAGCTAATTACTTTGACAGTTAAAAACATTGGCTACGCGATAACAACAAAAAATATTTCTTTCGTATTCTCTGTTACGATTGATTTAAATCTAATATCTCGCAATAAAAATGTAAATTAAAATTTAAAAAAGTTAACGTACTTCATTTATATTCTATAGTCTATAGGTATATTGTCAAAGAGCAGTTTGTTTTCTGTCAGTGTTTTCTAGTTTAAATTCGTCAATAGGCTTGTATTAAACTTTAATTAATGTCATATTAGATAAAATTGAGTGTTATATTCTTCTATTTTATTAATGCAATGGAATGATAATTATGCATAATGGATACAATTTCAAGTAATTTAACCGCTCTTCTCCGTCAATTATGTGAAGAATTGTCATCCGTACCAGGTTTGTTTCTTTTTTCAAATGGTTTAAAATAGTTGCGTTGAAAAACATACTCTAGTTTTTGTTGATAATATATGCATCTACATGAATATCATACAAGACTATATTAAGGAATTAAGACATCAAAGAGGTTGAGTAGTACTACAGCATTCTTTATGATTGTAGGAAGAAAGAAATATTGTCATAATTACTTTATTTTAGACATAAAGTTGCAAACTGGCATTGCTAGGTGGATTTGCCGATCGCCACATTCTTCTAGTAGCATATTAATTTGCTTTATTTTAATTACAGATGCAGCCTATGAATTGGCGCTTTCCTATTTAACATCAACTAATGAAAAATGTCGTCCTGTCCAAGACGAAAGATTATTGTGTCAAAAAATTTACAATCGCCTTTTAAATGTCTCTGCACAAAATGCTGATAAATTCAATGAGTCTTATGCTAAGCTCAAAAATTCTGTAAGTAGTCATTAAAACTAAGTTGTTGAGATAAGAGCATTGAAAAATTATTTTATGCCAAACTCGATATGGTTTTAAACTGGTGCTACGTTTGTAATTCATGCACAATAAGAGGCATCCACTACACTTATTTTAAGTCATATAAAGAATTATTTTGTGTATTCTTTATAAAAATCTATGGTTTCTGTAGAACGATGGACTTTCGGTATAGGGTTCTCAAATCATGACATGTTCAGCATTGAGTTCCTTGTTGTTTGCTACAAGGTTGGATCAAGTTGTTACTAATTTAATATTTATATTTTTATTTCAGTTCATCTTGAAGCAGAGAGTATCAATTTTAGCTCTTTTAATGTCTTTATCAGATACTTCTCAAGAAAAAGAGTGTACAAAACAACTGTTTCCTATACCTAACCTTGCTATAGCTGTAAGTATAATGATGTTATTTATGTTAAAAATATTTATGAATAATTACTCTCTGTAAAACTGCTAATTTGGGATTCTAAATCCTACCCCTCTGGGTGATATTTGTATCAATTCTTGATTTGTGTTTGGTCTTCTAGAACACTTGTACTGGATCAAGTAATAGTAAAAGTACAATTGGATCAGTTAGTTGGAGTAGTCATGTACTGAAACAAGGATCTAGCCAAAGTCTTCCTGAAAATTATAGTAATACTGCTATTGCCTTACAATCTTATGGTAAATATTAATTTTATATACATAGAAATTAAGTAGAATATAAAGTTTGTTTTATATTTGAAATAAAATGTAGTGTATATCATTTCTTCTTTTGTGTTATTGCTGCTTTGCTTTCATTCGAAATAAGCTTTCTTGTTCCAATTTTTTACTTATTTTTGTAAAAAATTACATTTATTTAATTATTGCAATAAATTATTTAGAGATTAAAATTCTTTTCCCCTTTTTTTTATTACGGCGAAAAAAATCTATTTATTTAACGTATATATTCAAGTTTAAGAAAAACCAAGGTTCCTTATTAATTATGTTGTAGTAAAAATTTCATCTCTATATATCTTTAGAGCGGCCAAACGAGCGGGCTTGTGTTCGCGACGCCGTGTTGGCTGCAACGGGCGTCCGGGCGCGCAGTGCGGGAGGCGTGTCGCGTCCCTTACAAATGTCGTATTCTCGCATCGCTCATTTGGGATTTCTCCACGATCGTCTTAAAGAATTTATTGACCCCTCTTCTGGATTGATGCCGCAAGGTGATGATTAATATTCAATAATAGTACATTTATTATACCACTAGTATATATTTTCAAGTAGAAACCAAACTCAAACTCTTTCAAAATCGGTTTATAACAGCAGAAGTTGGTCTTTTATAAATATTTTTATCTTTTCAGGTTTAATGGGCGAAGGTTTGGTTGCATCCATACGAGATGAGCTAACAGAATACTATCGTAGTATTGCGCTATTACAATCGCAGGTTAAGTATATTTTTAAGTTAATTTAAATATTAGAGAAAGGAGTTCATTTTATATTTAATTGGCAAATTGTGAGGACAAACAGTTCTTGACCAATGAGATACTGAAGCAAGATTAACATTTTCTTGTGATTTCGGCCGCTAGCATATTGGGGCATATTCCATCATGTTATCTGATGAAATTGATGGTTCAAAACAATTGTATTTTCATACAGCATTGTGTTTCGCTGGCTAGTGGTTGGGGGGCGAAATACCAACAAGTATCCAGGATACTGAGCTGAACTATTCCCACCTTCGATCTCGAGTCTTCTTAAACTCTTCTATTTTCCAACAAAGTGGTTATAGTGAAAGGGTCTAAAACAAAAAAGCGTCTACATTTAATTCAGTGATACTCTCTGCTTTATCTGTAGGTGTATTGCATCGTTGGTTTTCATGAAAAATTTCACTTTTGGAATCACTAATGCTGCTTGATACAAAATTAAATATGTCCCTTTGTTGTGGACATTCTGTGAAAATGTTGTACAAAACGCTTTTTTTCGGCTCTCTGTATAACCGCTTGCCTGGAATTTATTTATTATAAAAATTAATTTAATTGATATTGTAAGCAGGTATGTGAAGGCGATGGAGGTGGAGGTACGTTGCGACGTGTCTGCGTATGGGCACAGGAACCCTTACACCGACTGACGTGGCTAGCCAATATGGTTCATACCGCTCATCACAAGAAAGGTAGATAACAGTATTTTATTTTATTAACAAATCTACTCTCTTTGTTATCTCATTGCATATGATTTAGGCTCAATTTTGTTATTAATAAACTATTCTTATTTAAGATAATTAACTCTAACCAACATGTTTTTGACAATTTGAAATATCTTGGTTTGAATCCATCATTCGACTATTGACGTAAACGGTCTCCTAGCTCAAATTTAAGCTTAGTTGGAATGTTAAACAAGAATGTTAGTGATATTTGTTAAAAAATATATTGTTAGCTTAAAAAAGAAATCAGTCACATGTAGCCTATTCTCTCTGCTGTACCCAACATTGCCATACACATATACATACATATAAGTTTAATTTAATTATTTTTACATTTTAGTCATAGTCATAGTAAAGTTGATCATACTTTTACTATCAAATACCTAAGTTATATTAAGAATCGTGATAACCTCATAAAACTTTAATGTCTTGTTGTTCTAAGGTGGTGAATTGGCGTCCTGTATTCATCGTTTTGTGCGTCACGGAGACGAGCGTGTTGCAACACTTGCACGACGTCTACTCACTGCTCTGACGTATCCATTACTGCTTATGCTGACTAGGTGGCTTCTTCACGGTATAGTCAAATATATTTTTAAACTTCAATATTAAATACGAATTACCTTCAAACAATTTACTTAAATTTTACATCTATCTGAATCTTACATTTTAGGTGAAATCGACGATACTTTTAACGAATTCTTTATCGAAAGCAGAAATGGCGTGCCGATAGACAGAATGTGGCATGATAAATACCGAGTAAGGTAAATATAATTAAATGTTTGTGTATGTGATTAATTTCCTTAATTATAAACTGTCTTGCAATTATCTTGAAAATGTTAATTCTATTAATCATTCTGAAATTATTATCGTAATCCTGATTATGGTTGAGTCTCCTGCTTGACGATCGAATATTATCCAAATACTTCAGCCCAATTTAAAAATATTATATAATGTTAAAACACTAAAGATGCATATAAAATCACATGAAGCGAGAAAGAAAGTCATTATGTTGAATGTCCATAGCCACTACATCTTCTGTAATGGCTATGGACAATGTAATGTGGAACAAGTAGCAATACCAATAATTCACCTACATGTTAACTAAATTTAAGCTATCAATTGCTTTTTTTTAAATTAATTTTCTTACAGGGAGTGGATGGTGCCATCTTTCATGCCACGCGAACAAGCGGCACAAATCTTGGCTACGGGTAAAAGCGTTGTGTTCATGCGTGAAGCGTGTGGCGACGAACTCGGGCCCAGCGACCACGCGCACCACCTACAGACGTTACTCAAACCGCACAACAGTACGCACTTTTTATATAAGTTTTAAATTTGCATTATGTAAGTGTGCGACAAATGGACGATGATAATTTTTTTATTGGAAGCGATGTACTTAAAAGGTAGTTTGATGAGAGTTTGGTTAGGTTCTAATGAATTCGATTTTGTTATATTCCTATTCTATTTGAAGTCGGTTTTTACTCACTTGCTTCCATCCTCCATTTTAAAGGCTTGGGTATAGAGAGCGGGGAGGCGGAGACGGACGTTGCGTGGTGGGAGGAGGAGGGGCTGCGCGCGGGCGTGGCGGCGGCCCACGCTGCTGCGTCACAGCGTTTGCTTAGCGCTCTCACTTCGCACCACCACCTGCTAGACCACCTGGCCGCGCACCGCCGGTACCTTCTACTCGCGCAGGGTGACTTTGTTCACCACCTTATGACACTTCTGCAGTAAGTCATATCAAAGCTACACTTTATAAACTGAATATAAGATTTGGGGACTTTAAACGAGCCTACTCCTTTCACAAAGGCAGGCAACGCTTCTCCGCACGCAGCTTCTCTGGTGTTTTGAATGTTTATGGGTGACGGTGATCACTAAAGATGCCCCTTTTCCAACAAGAACAGTTTAAAACTGAAGTTTTTTGAAATGTACTCTAAATATAAATTTTTTATAAAATTAAAATGATTCCATTGTATTATTGCAGGGAGGAGCTAAACAAACCAGCGACATCTTTGTACGTACACAACCTGACTTGCACGTTGGAAGCGGCTGTCCGCGCCACTAACGCGCAGTTCGAGCCTCCCCATGTTCTTGCACGGCTGCACGTCAATCTGTACCCTAACTGTATGTTGAAAAAGTTGTTTTTCTTATTAATTGTTTTGTATTCTAAGTAGAATACTCATAAGTATGAGTTATATTCTATATCAAAAAATGCTCGTAATATATAATATCTGTCTGTATAGTCAATTTATGTGCATGAAAAACTTTCATGTATTTTTATTTACTCAAAGTTTACACAATTTTTCTGTTATGGTTTTAGCTTGAATGCTTTTAAATATCTCATAATTCGTGGTATAATTTCTATGGCAAACATAATTTAATAGGTTGTGAATAAAATATTTTGAAAACTTCTATTTTCTAACCTTCTGTCAGTTTTGATTATCATAAACCTACCAAAATCACAATCAATAAGCAATTTATCCATACGATTTCTATCTATCTAGAGAAAGTATATCTTCGGACCTCAAATTTATGCCAGCATAATTCGTATGGGACCTAGTTGAAACCAAATCCTATCCAACAAAAAATATCGATACATTGAAAGACTACTTAGGAATTGAGAATCTTCTCTTTTCAAGTCGGTTTAAAATCCAGTTAAATTGTGGAAGTGTGACATTGTGCACAGGCGATGGTCGCGAAGATAGCGGGTGGGATGTGTTCGCGCTGCAATACCGCGTGGACGGGCCACTGGGCACGTTGTTCCCGGCCACGTGTGCGGCGCGCTACCGGGCGCTCTTCGCGCAGTTGTGGCGCGTCAAGCGCATCGAGCATGCGCTGCATCGCGCCTGGCGGGACCACATCATACTGCACAAGCAGCTGAAGTGTATGCCCGGTATGTGCTCACGCTTTTGCCGCGTCTCCCTACATAATAACATACATTGTGGTATTAAAAAATTGAGAACCTGTTCTTGTTATTGGATTTTAGTGACCACATAACATATTATTAGAATAATTTTCATTTACATACACAATTTATAATAATTTACTAATAAACATGCGTAATGAGTGAGTAGTCATGTATTTAAGTAACAAACCCCAAGAAATAAAACATATGTCAACTTTAAAATAAATCATGTAATTTACAAAATTTCTTAGCATTAAAATAATTTTTTTTAGAATCAATGTAATGTCATCTATGTGCGCCAAATACCTTATAATAACGCCTAAACAAACCACTGCGGTTTTTATGGCGTCAAGAACTTTCTTCTTTATTATGTTATAAATAATAATGATATGTTTGATAATTAATAAGATAAATAAATATAAATAAATTGTAGAGGTTTGGGGCCTGATGCGTCGTGTATCTTGTTTACGGGCGGAAGCGCTGCGTTTGTGCGGCGCATTACAAGAAGCGAGTTGCGTCGGCGCAGAGCCGGCATGGGCGGAGCTGCTAGCCGCTGCGGCTAACGGCCACCATCTCGACTCGCTACTGAGACTGCATCACAATGCACTCGAGAGACACTCCATACACGCCATGATACACCATACAACCCAGGTACTGCACTGGCTACACTTCCTTTTGTCTGGTGGTTTACTTATGTTATTGCAGCCAGTAGGATAAAAAGATTCCATAAACAACATAAAACATCATACTACCCTGGTACTAGCTTGGCTTTTGTAGAATAATAATGAGAATTCATTGCATTATATATTTTTATATTTATATTTATTCAGTTTTCTCTTTAAATATAATTTTTGCCTGTTATTTATAAATATCGTTTTTGATAATTGAAGCTTGTGATAAATTTTACCGTAAACAAAATGTAATTAATCTGTATTTAGTGATTTGAGGCCATTTCCAATCCAACCGCATTCATTTATTCCATGGTATTTTATTATTCCATAATTATATTCCATTATACTGTGTAATAATCATGAAAACATCTGTGATGGGTTCATCCTCTGTCACTTATGGGACCTAATAAACTCGGTTATTCTACTTTCGCTCATTGGGCATTGTATCCAATAGTGTGAGACCCTACTCTTTGCGACACGGTAAAATATTCGAATCCAACCAAAATTTTTAAAAAATAAACTCGGTTAAAAGCGGGTAGTTGTTGCCGTCTTTGATTAACTCAAAAATGTAAAAAGACGTGGGGACAGATTTTGCTATAAACACATGTTGAATATTTAAACAATATCCATTGATAATAAATCTATTAAAGGAGTTGCAATCGTACCTGGGCAATGTGCTAAATGAGACGCTAGCACTGGGAAGCTTCGAGAACACACTGCATACGGGTATACGCGCCGAGTTAGATCGACGTGAACGTATCGAGCAGTTGAAAGGGGAGAAAATCGCTAGAGGTAAACCATACAACTAATACTTAATTCGACCTCTGATAACTGTGCAATTCTAATGGGTAACTTAGTTGCAGTCTTTTTTATTTGTTCCTGTAATGGTTGAAAACATTTACCATAAAACTCCTATATTTCAATATTGATGATAAATGATGTTTAAGCATGTGACATGTTAATTTTGTGTGAACGCATTAGAAACAATATAATACCAAATAAACGCTTATCTTTCACAACTTTCAGGGGAGTATGCCTTTACAGCAGCGGATGAGGCACAAGATAAGGAGAAAAGGAAAATATTCCTCCAGTTCCTAGCAAACAGAAAAGCAGATTTAAATGTTTGGGCTCGAACGTACAGGTAAGGTACATTATTCATGTTATGTTATTATTTTATTTAGTACTTTGTTTTTAGACATGTCATTAGCGAATCTTTTGTATTTTTCTTTTTTCTTATTCGCTCTTACGTATTAGTTAAAATATGTTAACGAAAATGCTATTGAATTATGTGTATGCATAGTAACATAATCTTTAATTGATATAATTAGCTTTACTTAGAATGGAAAGCTATGAGATTCGAAAATCAAACTAACTTAAGGTTTTTAATCGAATTGAGAAAGGGCATCTATTGTAATATAAATTGCAATTATTTTATTTTAAGGGGTCATGTGACGACGTTGATCTTAAAGCTGGCATTACACACCGAAATTTCACTACAAACACTGGCTTTTCGACTCGACTACAGCGATTTTTATAAGCGAGGCGACGCTAAGCTGCACGAACCACTTACGTATCAACACAAGCGGCTTAGTGAGATTGGACTTAATTTGGCCAAGGTAAATAAGTGGCTTTGTTTTACAATAAAATGTCGTATCATGGTTTACGAATTGTAAATTCGAGATAATCGTTAAAAATATGTTTTTTGCAGAGTAAACTTTTGAAACGCTCTACGAAAAAGTGACAAAACGTTTTTACGGAGACATCAACTGCGAGTGACATCAACTGTGCACCGTGGTTGGGCTTCGTATGTGTTCGGACCAATTAACATGAATTAATGAAGTATTCAATTATCTACAAGCCTTATTATTCATTTATAATTCGCATGCACTAAACACCTAATTCTTTTTGTTATTATCTTTGAATCATAGGATAATTAAATTTGTTAATGAATGCTTTGTATGTTACACAAACTGAAAATAAAATATTTTTTTAATATGTACGTTTTTTATTAATAAGTTTATCTTTTACTTATACTATTTTAATTAATCTGCAAATAAATTCAATGGTTCTCAAAGAATCTCCCCGTCCTTATTATAAAAAAATATTTCGTGCAATGGAGAAGAAAAATACGAAAAATTGCCTGATTGTTATTAATTACTGTTGCTTAAAGTTTACTCATCAGGATGATGAAACATTTCATTGTGAAGAAGACTGGTCTTTGTCAGTTGTTACTGTGATAATAAGTAAATGAATATTAACTATAAATCTTCAGTATGGCAACATCTATTTCGACACGTACGGCAACATCGATTTACCTTGTCAATGTCGCATGTATTCATTTCCGCAAGTTCCGTTGATTTTGATTACAGACGAAGTTGACAAAAGTTTTAGTCAGTTAAAGTAGTATACAAAACTTTATTAATTATTTTATTATTTATATAGCATTATTAATAATATACTTCCAATGGCTTCGTTGAGTGAATTTGATAGTTTGGACGAAGAAGTCAAAGAACTTCTGGAAAATTATAAATATAAGAAAGCAACATCATATGAGCCGTGTACACTTAAGAATTTTAAAGAATGTTTAATAGGAATATATGAGGTATAGTTTTGTAATATTATTTGAAATGGTAATGATTAACTTGTAATAATGATTTTTTGTTTTAAAGGAATTTGGACTTTTAAATATCAACTACACTTTCAATCCACATTTAGATGTAGAAAACGATACATTAACCACGGAAGCTTTGGTTAAATTTATAAATTCTGTGTGGATTTTGTTACAAAATTACAAAAATAAGGCGGAAAAGGCGGAGAGGTTAGCGGAGCGCAATCACGTCCTTGAAAGTAATAATAAGCAACTTAATGTGAGTAGGAAGTTAAATAAATCCACATATTTAAAATAAATTTTAAAATGTTTCGCAACAAAATGTCATCTATAATAAATGTGTTGCGATGCGATTTTGATAGGTTTGACTTGATCACAGCAACACAACTTCAGTAGGAGCTCTT
This sequence comes from Meandrusa payeni, assembly GCA_029286785.1. Taxonomy (NCBI): domain Eukaryota; kingdom Metazoa; phylum Arthropoda; class Insecta; order Lepidoptera; family Papilionidae; genus Meandrusa; species Meandrusa payeni. The sequence continues at coordinate 10,173,718 of JAGSMX010000024.1, read as the reverse complement.
TACTGAGTTGGAAATGCATTGTGACAAGGAATACTGTCTCATGTTCACGGTCAATGTGTTAGGTAGACACTGGAACATTATAATAAGACACTGTTCCAAAATGTTCCTATAGAACTTAATAGAATTGTCATGAGAGGCAGTACCGCATTAAGTAACATTAATTTCACTGTGCAACTTTTACCTTGTGAACTGGCCCATCTTATTGTAAATAATTGTGGGAATATACCTAACTGCTCATCTGGGGTAAGGACTCCCTCCTTGGACTTGACCTCTATGTATTTCGCCCTCAACATTTCTTGTCACCAATGCTTCTAATTTCAAATTGAAAAAATCATTACATGTCATAGACATGAACAGTAGAAAAAAAGTTAATTACTTATCAATTAACAATTTTATTGCTTAAGTTTTGCTTGTTTTACTCTTACCTTATCTTACTCACTATTTTCAGGGTATTGTTGCAAGATTAAAAGAGAAAATCACACTGGAGAAAAATGAATCTAAAGCATGTGTGGCTTCTTCCCAAAGAGTTTCTGACCAGTCTAGTGAGATCTATAAAAAGTTTATAGACATTAATACAAAACTTACTAAGGTTACAAAACAGAAGGAGACAACTGAAAGGGCCTTACAAAACAAAATAGCTAGGTTACAATTAGAAAATAACAAACTGACTGATAAATTAAGAAATAAATCTGGTAAAATTACTATAATTTAAATTTGTTTAGATTTTTAATTTTATAAAGAGACTAAAAAAAATGTAACTAATTTCAGACTGCCACACTCCTTGTTCAGATGTGTGCAATTCTACAATCATGCAAGTTAAGGAACGTGAACAGAATCACTGTAAAATCATAGCAAAACTTCAGGCTAATAACCAAGATTTATTGAGTGAAGTACTGGCCTTGAAAGAAGAATTATTATTAGAAGGACTTCATGATCCTCGAAGACATTAATAAACATAACTTTTTCTTACTCCACTCTTCATCAATCCATTTTAATAACATCTCCAAATATTAATTATTTGTTTATATAGTCAGTATTATATTTTCTTAATTGTTACAATAATTACTACATACTAATGAATAATTTTATGACTATGTACACTAATCTTGCCAAGTTAATTAAGTACTTCGTAAGTCATTGTGATATTATGAATAATTAAATTAGTGATCATAATAATCTTTTATTATTATAATAATAAATATAATGCTGCAAAACAAAGGTAATAAGATGGGCCTCCTCTTCTCATACCATGCTCTTCACACCAAGGATTTTCTATTTCCATCTTTTTGGGTCTTTCCTAGCATAAATATTTTTTTGCTAAAACTTGTTCATAGCCATGGAGTATGAGTTTAATTGAAAGTGATCTAAAATCTAATAATTGTAGCGATGCGGTAATTAAGATCTACGTTATGTGTATATTGTTTTTGTATGACAGAAACTCTGTGATAAATGATTTAAAATGGAGGTAGACAGGCTTCCCTACCTTAGTTTAGCTACCGATTTGTGGTTCGGCACTCTCGGGCACCTTCGGATTGGTATGCTTACGTAACTAAAGCAAATGTAAATGCTCCAGGCAAGGTTACCTCTCATTAGGGGCAACTTTGTTCTCCTAGTCACTACCTATAGAAGTTCAAACTAAGCAGAACATACAAAAGAAATTGATCACAAAGTTTGAAACGAAGAGATGGTCTAGTCACTCGGCTAAGAGCGTGTTGAATTTAGAGTTATACAACAATTTACCAAAAAAAATACTGAGCAAGCCTCGGCCATCCAGGTCCTGGAATACAGATTGGTGACATAATAAAAAAGGGCGATGTCAAAAGTACATGGAACAATGGAACTTAGTAATCTCTGCTTTCGCCGTTCAGGTTCAGGTATTTTTTCTACCCTCAAATCTTCGGATATCATCATAAACATTTCGGCCGTAGGACATCCGCTGCTGGACATAGGCCTAAACATCTTGCATCCATCTACGTCCTGCCTATCCTGCGTATGTCATCTAGCCTTTATTAGGTCGTCAGATTACCTTGCGGATATACATATATAGATAACATATTTTAAATTTAATTAGATAATAGTAACAAACTTCGATTCATTTTAGGCTATTTATCATATTTGATTGGAGGTCAAAATAAAATATGGAATGGCTTGTTTAAGAAACAATTCAAGTGCTTGCCATTCGCAATGTCATGGTTCATTTTCGAGGCGGTTTCAAAACCAAAGTACGGTACGGCACGTATTGTCAAACAAGACTTGAGGCACAGTAGTGGTAGTCCAAGCCTAAGTTACCATAGCCATAGTTCAAGTCGCCAGCTCTTTATTATAGAGGACATTTTTATGCTGTTGTTATGCACTCGTCATTATCCTTTCATCTGTTAGGATTGATTTAGGGCATATCCTATTTATCGATGATAAGCACCGAGGCTGCTATCTTGGTCGGGTCCTAATGTTAATTTTTCGGTATATTATGTTTTATTCTTTAATGGATTTTCGGCGAATTTTGAGTTTGTCGCAGCTAGAAGTTATTAACAATAAAGGCCTTATATTTCTAAATGTAGTAAACGACGACAAGTTTTAAAGGTTTACCGACGTTAATGGCCGGACTAGATATATGTATATTATGAGTTATTCTATGTATAATTTTGCTATTTAATATATATTATATATAAATGTTCCATATTAAAAACGCAACCGTACGTTAGTATTGAAGTCGAATAATTGAACAGAACTACTGACAAATATTTTAAGCGTGTTTGTATTGGCTTTTAGTTGGAAAACGTTTATAGAATTAATTATTTTATGAGACGAGTGTTCACGACTCGAAGTGGGCACATGTACTCGGGGCAGACTAAAGTGAATAGTAATAGCCTCAGACGACGCTGCGTTGTGACCAAGCGTAATTGTATTACTCCCACTCTATGTCTATTGTCATCACTCTTCACTCCGCATTCAACATTTAGCCTCGTAAGTGCGCACGCGCGCACGCGCTCGGTTTCAATTAAAATTGCCGCGTTATCACAAATGTATCTTACTTTGATAAGATCATTACATCACTAAGTGATAAGAATACTCAAGGACCGATTCGTCTTACCTGTGAATAAGTGTATCATTAATATTGGATATGAGTTGGCAGTAGCTATATCAGTGTGAAACAATAGATATTATTTTATTCGTGTAAATTGTGTGTGTCTGTTTATCCTATGTGGTGGATTGTATCATGGGGACAAGGAAGAGAATAAAGATAACAGTGATTGGCGATGGTATGGTTGGGAAAACTTGCCTGCTCTATGTGTACACGAGAAACGAATTTCCTGACGAGTACGTGCCTACGGTGTAAGTAAACTTTATTTTTTAGCTTGGACTTAACTCGCAGGTGTGGCTGCTAAACTAAGGTCAATGGGTCAGTTGCTGTAAGGTGTCGTGCGTAACAAAATTAGCGTATTAGCAGCTGATGCGGCAACAAGGTATTTATCCATATGGTGCTAAGTATTAAACATTGGCCAAGCCCAGTTTATTGATGCTGAGAATTTTTTAATGTTCCACGTCTTACATTTTAGCAATAAATTTTGGAAATACAAAAAAATTTTTAAGGATTTTTACTGCAGAAAAATAAAAAAAAAACATTTCTGAACGAATTGTAGATTATTAATAATCTATAATAAAAAAATACGTAGTATTAATACAATACGAGAGTTTAGATAAGAGCGGAAATGCTGTGCGATGCATCAAGTGAATGCATGATAATAAAAATTATTTCTTTCCTATCACCTTTATGCAACATTGCATTGATAATGGATAAAATTATTTTTAAATTTTGATGTAAATATACTTCTACTAAAGTTCTTAATTTGTTTAATATAGTATATGAGCTTCCTGTACGTTAGTAGGAACCCGATGAGTAACTTTTTCAAGTTTTCGTCATCATTTATATGCGAGTCAGTTTGTATTTATTACGATGTAGATAAAATGAGTCAGCAATGACTAAAGAATTTAATATACAGTTCCAATATTCAGGTTGATTATAAATGTTTAATGCAAAATGATAACATTAATTTTAACATCGAATTAATTAAACTGCTAAAATTCCCAATAATATTTTATTTTGATTATGATATTTTTTTTATAATATTATGTTTTCAATGAAAAACTATAATATTTAGTTAAGCCCCTCGGCCGTTAACGAATACAAGTAGTTACTTTTGTGGCCAACTTTAATAGTATTCCAGAACCTAATTTTGATTAAAACTATTAAAAAAATAAACTCCTGTCTTTTTAATGGAAATAGCTAAACTAAAATAGCAAGTGCTAACCGTGTTTTAAATTACAAGTGAAAAGCAAAGCTTAGAACTGTCACAGAGATCCTATCGCGTAAAACTCATAAAGCCGAAAACGAAAAACTCACAGGTGAGCTGTGTGTAGTCGGCTGGGATTCAAACTGCGACTGCCGGCTCGTAAATCGGTCGCCAAGCCACCAGAATAACAGTACAGTATTACTATAAGCACAAATGCAAAAATGTTATAGGCCGCTAACAGATAAAAAAATGTAGCATGCTAAAAAATTCCCAATAATATGTTATTTTGCATATTATGTTTTTTTTATATTATTATGTTTTCACTAAAAAACTGTAATATTTATTTAAACCTATTGGCCGTTAACGAATACAAGCAGTACTTTTGTGACCGACTTTAAATTCGATCATTTTTTTTAGTTTAGAACTACAATTGTTTGGTACATTACCGCTAAGAACCATTGAATTTATCAACAATGTAATTACCCGTAGACATTTTCCCTGTCCACGCTGTGCATTGGTTATTGTATGGCTACTCACAGAGTATTACGAAGGTGCAATATTTATAAAGTCAAATGTGCGTCGCGGCATTGTTGTATTGTCCACGGTCGTCGTTTCCTCCTTAAGAAACCTCGCCTACAAACGGACTTCCTTGCTATCCATCTCTGTAGCCAATTCGATGCCACATCCAGTTTTGAATTCACACAATGGGTTTGTGAATAATTTATATCTGCGTCAAATAAAATATGATGTGTACTAATGTATTAGCTTAAGATTTTTAAATAAATAAAAACAATTGTAGAATGTAATATAATGATAGTAGATGAAAAAACACTAAACTTGTTTCCGAATGGCCAAAGAAAATATAAGAAAATTTGTCAGCAAAATATTTGACATGAACCATTGTACATACAAAATTAGAACCTATATCGTATATATTAATATAATATTTATTAATATACTTATGTACAGCATATTCAAGAAACAAAACGAAAGAAATGAACTAATTTTCATGTTTAATGTTGTCTGTAAAGTCAAACAGACAACCTTTTTCCTAACTTAATAAAGTAAAATGTACCTGGATTTAGATAAAGATGTACGTGTACTTAGATGTAAATCGGCGGAAACTGATTTTCAGCATAAGGGTCATTCATCTGTTCCTGTGTAGTGTTGCAAGCGCCGTGCAATTAGCGGTTATGAACAATATATATATTTTTATTTATTTGTTTATTCAGAGCAGCCTCATCCACCTTCAAAAACATAAATGTTTATACCATTTGACTGTTACAACAGTAAAGAGCATCCAATCCATTGAAGTTATAAAAGTATCGAAAAAATAACTGCTATTAGCAAAATAAAAATAGAGCTCTTGCTCTATTTTACGATCGTCGCCGTTGTATCGTCTACTACTTAAACTATATGCAACAAATAACCACATAGCTCACTCACTGGTACGTAAATGACTAAACATGGCGACAGCATGAATATATTCGAGATACAGATTAGTTTTAACTCCTCACTACTTCTTATTCTCTTCGCATTCAATTAACAGATATTTTGCAGGAGTTTAACACATTAAGTAATTGATTAATTTTATTTTTTAAATGAAAGCTGGCAATATGTCTATTTTTTTCAGAAATTTTAATAACATTCTTGTTAACCATTCTAACTAAGCTTGTGCTAAGTTAGATGGTTCACGTCTCTAGTCGAATGGTGGATTCGATCCTACGACCTTACGATTCGCAGACCGTACCATAAACCATTAGATTAGGCTATTCTACGACATGTGTTATGTGACAGTATAGAGATAAGATTTAAATTCCTTTAATGCCATAATTAACGGCGATCTTCCGTTTCAGTGACAACTCTATTTTGGAGAAGTTTTTCAACATTAATTAATTAATCGATTAACATATAATTAAGAATAAACACCTTTAATGCTATAATTCCTATAAATTCTACTTACTACTTGTTTTAGTAATATATATATAACTTAACTTAGTTTTGTAACATCAAATTGGATTATCTGTAACGGTGTTATAATTTTTGTTGATTTAAATAAATAAATAAAATTGAAACCATAATTCAGGTTTGACAATTACGTGGGTCTTATCACCGTGGACAATGTGGAAATTGAGATGGGACTCTGGGACACAGCCGGACAAGAGGACTATGAGAGACTGAGGCCATTGTGTTACAGTAACGTAAGTATGTTGAAATATTAAGAGGCTAAGTTGTTTAAATTATGGTTTAAGTGAAGCATCGACTGATGTTTGTTTGTTGACTGTTATTGTTTCAATCTATAGTCATACCAATTCTAAATTTTAAAAAATAATGAATAAACATATCTTATCCCAATTGTGAAAAACAGAGTTAGAAATCGCCACCGTTTTTAATGGTAGGTGCACAGACTCAGCCGCGTCACGGGCAGATTCTCTCCTATAAATAAAAGAAACGTTCTTGGAGTCTATTGACCTCGTATGTTTGTCGTCCTATATACTGGTCGAGTTGCAGTTAACTAACTCTACATTATACACGAAGTGAATTTTGAGTACGCTTTGGGTATTCACAATTTCTTTATATAGGAATGGACACAGACGAATAAATGGACATCGTTTGTTAACGATTTAACACGAACAGCTACATTAGATGAATAGAAGGTCTATGTATAATATATATATATAATCATTTAAAAAGAGTTGGCGCTTTCTTGAAGGTCCCTTTCCGCTGTTACCGCCGAATTCGTTGACGAAGGCCGATTCCAAAACGACAGTCAAACGGTTGTATCGATTTGTGACAAAATTACAAAAAAACACAATAGTGGACTGTTACTGTAATAGTCGAAAATAGTGTAAACAAAGTAATGTTCATTTCAGATGAATTCTTAATGATTAACAAAATGAATGTTCTCAAAATAATATATTTTTTATACTTTCTAATCAAGTACTTAACCACGATCCCATCTGATGTTATAATAATGTTACTAATTCAAATGATTATTAAAATTACAGACGGACTGTTTTCTAGTCTGCTACTCGGTCGGAAGCAGGTCTTCGTATGAGAATGTTATTCACAAGTGGTATCCGGAGTTAAAACATTTCAGCGCCTCTGTGCCAATTGTATTAGTAGGTGAGTAATTACTTTTATATGCAGGCTTTAGAATATTTTTATATATAATTTTCGAGCATAGCAAATACATTCTAATGTCGCATAACAATGCGCAACACTATTCTAGTAAAGTTTATAATTGAGATGGATTTTCTGCGACGATTTTAACATAACATGACGCATTGGACGCGAGCAATGAGTTAAAATTAGTAAATATTTTTAATCTTCATCTAAATATCACTATAACTGAGTGGTAGGTAGGTGACCCATACTGGAGCTTCCTCGGCCACTTCTCCCAGCGCCAATGCTTCCCTAAATGGCATATAAGTTAGGTTAGCTTAAATTGTCTCAAGTAGTTTAATTAATAAAATAGCTGCCTACCAAAACTTGGTTCGGCCGTGTCGGGCGCGCTCGGATCGCTGCTTACGCGTAACATAGTAACCGTCCAAGCCGAGGCTACTCATCACCGGGGGAACCTTGTGTCGAGTTACTAGCATCAGAGATTCAGGCTATACGACCTGAGAGCTGTGCCACCTCTCGATCCGGTGAAACTAGAAGTGAAGTAACTCGTCCATAAAATAAGTGACTCGTATCATTTTTTATAGGACGTTAGGACAAACGAGCATGAGGCTATGACGCCTTGTGGCCTTAATACGATACTTCGTGCTTCTTAAGTTTATCGGTTATGACTCATAATCATCTACAAATGACCGCCTCGTGACATAGCCGTGCATAATTTGGCGTCCCATTAGTCATTGGAATTTGCAGTGATAACGACAGTATGTATGTATATCTCAACATCGTGGCATCTGAAGGGCCCAAGAGATCGTTTAGCAACAGGAAAAATCTTTCCGATAATCCCAGGGCAACACCCATCTCGAATCCTATCCGAGAGATTTGGACCCGACAAAACATCATTGTTATCTGTAAGTACAGAATATGCTAAACCAGTAAGTAAGTGAAGTAGTGAAAGCTACCGAATCAGCGGCGGTCTAATATAAAAATACGTTTTCCTATTCAACTATCAAAGTCCTAGTGCACACCACCTTTCAATGTGATAGCAAAGAGGTTGGTCGACACATCTGGGTTCCAGAGGGCTGGCTTATCCCTTGCACAGAAGTTAAGCATTGCCATACAACGTGACAATGCTACTAGCCTTCTGGGCACGCCGCCAAGCGACGACAGTTTGGCATAGTTATATTTTTTGTAAATGTTTTGTCGAATACCTAATAATATATTGTAAATATTTGTCATTTTAATAAAATATAAAGTAGCCTAAAAGAAACTTTCAAATTAAATAAAACAATTTCCTTACATTATTACAAAAATATCTTTTTTTTTTTGACGAACTACACAGATTGGCCAGAGAAGCTGGCCTTGACTGCTTCACCGGATTGAGAGGTGGCATACCTCTTAGGTCGCTTAGCCTGGACCTCTATCGCTAGTAACTCGACACAAGGGTTCCCCCGGTGAGGAGTAACCTTGGCTTGGACGGTTACTATGTTACGCGTAAGCTTTCCGATCCTAGGGCGCCCGAGAAGGCTGAATCTTGACTCGGTCGGTAGCTATTTCACGGATAATCTGAGGGACATTCAAAAAGCTAAACTAACTTTGAGTGCCACTTCGGGAAGCGTTGGCGCTGAGAGAAGAAGTGGCCGAAGAAACTCCAGCAACGCTTCTAACACCCACGGAGTGGGGAACAAAAATATCACACTATTGAATATATTAAGAGGAAAGAAACACATTTACTAATTTTTAGTGATTGTTTAACTTGAGTGTAATTTGTGAGCATTAGTCCAATGTAAACTAATGAGGAAGGACCTAATTGTAACGACTTTAGAAATGTTTATTTTCGCACATAGCCCCTCGTCGCTTTCCGTTTTATACTCGTTTTATAAATTTCATTTCATTCAATTCGTCATCCTTTAATGCCGGTAAATCGTATTTATTTTGTAAGTATACAAAGGAAACTTATAAATCGTCACTTATTAATAATTGAGTTTATGATGTATGGCAAATGAAACCCTGTTCTAGTCTTTGTTATTAAAAGGTATTGGTTTCAAATTAAATTAACTGCAACTGGACGTAATTAATAACTGTATTGTTTACACTACTCCCGCATCTAAATTTCAATCGTCCTTATTACGTTTTACTATGTCAATGCAAAACATCCACCTTTTCAAAGGCGTGATGGCTTATAGATCAAGCTTAGAACTTTAACTAGCCGAATTTATAACTATACACTTGCGCCAGGTAAGCATGTTATATCAATGTTAAGCACGAGTCTCTTTAATGCTACCTAGGTTTCATTTCCTGTTAACCTTTATTAGTAAACTGGCAGTTATCGTGACGTGTATTGTTCATGAACCAAATATGTGTCAATTTGACGTCATTTGTTTACTAATTAGTTAACTAGTTATGACGCGGTGTACTCGTTTTGTACATCAATGGCGCATAAATCACTTATATATTTAAATAAAAATATAATTCATTATTTTTAATAAGTAGACAGCTTAAAATATACGAAACATATACAGGCAACTACACGTATGTCCATATTTTAATCATATACCCCCAGCGGAGTTACAGATGCGTTGCTAGCCTTAGTAAGGAACAGAATCTGTTCTTGAAGTTCCATAAAGTGTATTTTCACAGGGATTCTCCAGATTTTACTGTTATAGAACCCCATTGGGGTGGAATTTATTCTAATTATCGCTATCACATAGTAGAAAAATGAAAAGGGGTTCTAGGACTTTGGCCACCTCACCTACGACTACTACTAATCTACTAATCTAATTTCTCAACAAAAAAGATGACATTACAGATTAAGTATTCATAAATAGGCGTGTCCATGTTTGAAGAGCGACAAACGAAGAAAATGTATATAACATATAATGAACATGTAATGCAATGTATAATTGTATCGATTGATATAATGTTATTATAAATATTTTTATACCGTACATATAAATATTAAGTTCAGAAATACACAGTACACAGTAGCTATACAAGCAATCTTTGTATTGGCTTAAAATATCTTCGAAGCTATTTATAGGGCGATCATGTTTAACTGGTTCATAATTGTCCAGGACCATCAGAACCTTATATAGACAAAGCAGTCGAGAACATCTTAAGTTTCTTGGTTCTAAACCAAGGTTACGGAATCAACAAGGTTTGTGTCAAACTCTTGTCCGATTGCAATTTAAATCTCTTTATTGTGGTAGTGTAATATAATATTACTTTACTACTATTATAATTAGATTATATTTACTTACAATAGTAATATTTAACAATATTACTGTTCTTAATCTATTCCATTCTTCTATTGAACAATAAAAGTATATCATTAAAAAATAGTAGTAATAAAATTACTACGGACAATATATAATTCTTAAATATACAATTGGAATTAGTAGGTAGTAAGTAAGTATAAAAACTGACCCAAACGAATATCAAATATCGAAAAAAATCAAATATTAAAATACTAGTGATCCACCACGAGCACAATCTACTAGCTTAGGCACTTTAATAATATTTAATTAGATTTGACCAAAATTATTCTCTTTATCTTCCTGCACGTTTCAGTGCAGATGTCGCCTACTTCCCGGGTCCACCTTGGCGGACGACAAAGGCCCCCACCCTAGTCGCTCATTGAACCCGAGGCCTCTTTTAGTCGCCTACGACAGGCAGGGGATACCTTAGTCTTATTCTTAAGAGCCCAGAACTACAGGGCAGAATCGTAATTAACCTAGTGCAGACCGTCTGTAATATAAAAATAAATAACTTTATTATAAGAAAAACTTAGTTTACTATCATTTTTATAAAATTGTCAAAGGATTATGTGATACAGGAAACAGTTCTTACTTATCTGGTAATGGGTGTGAGTATTTCCATATTTATTTCCATTCGGCAAAGTTATTTTAATATTATTAGCAATGTCTGACAGAAGTTATCACAGGAAGTTAAATTGTTTTATATCGACATTATTTTTTTATACTTGTCGAAACGTGTACTCGCCCCCCGGGGAAACGAATGAGTTAACCCACCTCACTAAATATCCTTTTATTAAAAGGGGCCTAATCAAGTTACTATAACTTATTTAATAAATTTTCGTATGTATATTCCTAACATATTTTATATTACTTTACAGCAACCAAAATAGATTTGAGATCATCGGGCAAAGCGGTTATTACAACACAAGAGGGGAAGAAATTAAAGAGGAAAATTCGGTGAGTACATGCCATACGTTGGTACATTTTACATAAAACGTTATAAAATTATCAAAATGGCACATAATTTATAAGTAGTTGTTATAAAATTGCTGCAAATTGCAATAATGTAAAAATAATAGCACATAATCTATGGCATAAACAAAATGGAAATCGAGGCGAGCTATCGGGGCGGGTTGTCGGTAGCGTGTTATCGTATGGTATTATCACTGACTGATAATGTCAGAATGTGATAGGACTGCAGAGACACCACCGCTGAGTAACACCACCAACATCATGTAAATAATACAAATAAAATATTGCAAACTTTTTGGGTAATTTTAAAACTTTTAAATTAATAGCTTTTTTTTACTATACAAATATATTTGTAACAGGATACTAAAATTTATTATAGTAGATATATTATTTATTATAGTAGTGTATAATACAAATACTTAGTGCCAACTGCAATTTAATTGCCATTGTGACCATGGTCTATGAAGCTGCCACGTGAAATATTTACGTAAAGATGTCAAAAGTTACTAATCGCTCACTCCAAAGATAATGAATAAAACAAAACATCAATAAAACTTGTTATAACTAAATATACTAACACTAGTTTAACCTTTAATATTTTTTTGTGACGAACCTTCGCTGGTTGTCTAGATTATGTGACAGGTTCTATATCGTCTGTAACACATCACATGTCGTGTGTATGGGACAGTTTTACGCATGTTCTTCCTAACTCATTTATCGACTCCATAAAACAGTTAAAAAATAATTTTCGTAATGCTTTTGTTTTCAGGGCTGCCCAATTTGTCGAGTGTTCAGCTTTAGAGCGAGTCAACATGACCGAAGTTTTCGAGGAAGGTGCTCGGGCCGCTTTAAGTAAAAAACCTGTCCACAAACGCACCTGCCAATACCTGTGATTGGTTCATATAGCCCAGATACTATTTAACGTCGCAATTTAAACTCAATGTGAATTGTGTTATATAAAACTATAAAGCACTATGGTTCTTGATCGATATACTTTATATTATCAATCAAAATAATCAATTCATCAATGCAAAATACTCAATTTACATCACAGGAATATCTACATTCTAACTGGAAATTGTAGCTTTTATTTCATTGTTTTTAATAAGTATTCCTACAGATTGCACAAATGTAAATAGATAGCGTATAACTTATGATTTAATGTGGTATAACGGCCACGAATAATAGAGCAATACTTTATTATTTCTTTTGTTAAGTACTTACGTTTTTTTCTGTAAATTATTTTATTAATAAATCGATGGTATTAAATTAATCAAACCTTTTATTTATCGTTTTATTCCGATTGTGTAAACATATCAATGTTCCACTAGAGTTTCGATTCGGTCGACGATTCTTGACCAACGACTTACAGTTTTTTAAAAACTTTGCTTAAGCTTCTTGGTATTTGAGATAAGTAAGTAAAACGTTAGTAAGAGAGAAAGGCGGAGAAAAATCGTTATCGCTGTCTAACCTAACTTAGCAAAAATAAGTGTGTTCTTAAGTTTTGTTATAAATTAAAAAGCATTTATTATGAAACAATCTGCTTTCTCTTGCTCCTACTAATAAAAGAAACGTATCTCTTTCTATCTTCACTAATTTAAATCTCCCTCTCAATTTCTTTTCACGTCACCCAAATACTTTACGTAACGTGTTTGGACTTCCCAATTCATGGGTGCGTAAAGCAATTTTACTTCAATAATCGAAATCGAATACTTCACGAAGTAGGTTAACTAATTTTTGTGTTCTCAATGTGTCCATTTTTTGCATTAGTAATGAGATCACGATACCATTTATTATTATTTATCCTATAATATCCTAAAAAAATATATGAGCAAGTAAGGAATTTTTTTCCTTAAAGTCTCATGTCTTATAACTGTGGTTATTGTCCTTTTTATAAGTTACGAAGAACTAAATTTAGGACGCCACTAAATATTAGCTTATAAATAAATAAAATATAATAATACCTTCCTTTAGCGGAATCGGTCAAGGTAACAATCGCTGTTCATTTGTTCTATGCTTATTGAGTCCATATGCGAGAGATGATAGAGTCCATAACCATGCACCGGACACAAATTTCAGCAGGTGATTTTTTTGTCTAGTCGAGATAAATAGACTCATCCGGTTAGAGTCTAGTGAATCCTAACAAAGCACTTCACTTTGTTTTCTTATTATGTGCATAGCAAAGGATTTGTATATTTTGACTATTTTACAAATATTCATTTTAATAAGATGATGTTTCAATTAAAATTTTAAATAAATGGCAGGATGATAATGTCTTTTGTCACTAAATGCCATAGTGACAGCTGTCTCTGTCACTTTATTAAATCATTTGTATAATTCGTAATTTCGTCGTATTGTCATATAGCATTAGTGAATACGTGAAACATTTCGCTGTGGAAAACAATTCTTATTCTATGTCGCTTATATTTCATTTATTTCTTTAGTGCATTGTCAAAACTTAAATTATAATTATTTTATTTCACCATGAAACGAAGCTACGATACTATGAACTCTGCTATAGAAATAAGTTCCTACCGTGATCAACATTTTAAGGTATAAAAATAGTAATTATAAATAGTTATTACCCTTACTCTTATGGATATTTAGCTATATTATGAACATTACACTGTACATTTCTAAACCATATTATCAATCTCTTCGTTTCAGGGTTCTCGAAATGAACAGGAAAAGTTGCTTCGTACTTCATCAACACTGTACATTGGAAACTTGTCATTTTATACAACAGAAGAACAAATTTACGACTTATTCATGCGCTGTGGTGAAATACGGAGAGTGATTATGGGGTTAGACAAGTACAAGAAAACTCCTTGTGGTTTCTGTTTTGTTGAATATTATGCTAGACCAGATGCAGAAAATTGTATGAGGTGGGACATTAACATCATAAAAAACTGTAAATTTAATGTGCCAATTGCAAGATCATTAAACAGTTTGTTGATTTTATTTTAGATACATCAATGGTACTAGATTAGATGACAGAATTATTAGATGTGACTGGGACGCCGGTTTTATTGAAGGTAGACAATATGGTAGAGGAAAGACTGGTGGACAGGTACTGTTTCGTAATTGATTTTACATTTTTGTTTTCATAATTAGTTACATTTTGTTTAGACGTTATTTATATTATATTGGTTGTAAACTAATTTGTGGCATGTTTTAAAAACAAACAATAAAACTGTTTTACGCTCAATTTGATATAAACCATTGTGGCAAACTATATTGTCACAAAGAGATATAAGGCCATAATAAATGTTAAAATATAAGCATCATATATTATTACTACCTTGTAAAAAAAATAATGTAATCTCTAACAATAATTATACCTAAAAACTTTACATTACTTGATTTAGAAATTGGTTGACCTTTATTATTATTGAATGCTATTAAAATTAATGCTTTACACTTTATTCAAATTCAATTGTAAGTTATCGTTTGGTTGTTCTCACAATCTATTTGATTTAAAATTCTAGCTGGCTTGATCAAATGAGCTTCCATTTTATGTATAACAAAGCACTCACCAACTGTTGCATATCAGTCCAGTAAACTTGGTGAAGAGGTGGACAAAAAATGTTGTATCCGTCTATCCTGCTAATATTCCTATTATATTTCTATTGGCATATTTAATATGAGATAAACATTATCAGTTTTGTTTACTTTTATAGTACAAATATTATTTTCATTTCTCAGGTTCGAGATGAGTACAGAACAGACTATGATGGCGGCAGAGGAGGTTATGGTAAAATTATTGGACAAAAGATAACTCCAAACACATTAGACCGCTGATATATAATAGTTATGTGAATTGGGTTACTGCTATGAAAGACTGTAATTAATTATGTCAAAGCATTCAATTTGATCTTAACAAAATATAAATAAATTACATTTTTATAAAGAATATTATTTTTTATTTATTATAGAGTTTACTATAAATTTGTGAAATCTTTTTAGATGTGATGGAGCCATGCGGCAGCTAAACTGTTTAACAGAAAACATCGACTTGACAATGGATTTATAATTTTCAATACTGTTGCAAAAAGCAATATATAAGTGTCATCCTCAACCTTTTGCATATCTATTTGTAGATCATTCAAACCTATATATAAGACCTAAATATATTTTATTAATCAGATATTTATTCTTCAATGACCAAAGTTTAAGTGGTAAGTTTAACTATAATTCATTGCCATCTGTAGATTACATAAAGTAGGACTTTAAAACATTTGAATTGGATCTTGTAATCAAAAATATGAATTTACAGACAACAAAGGAAACTCTTTGGAAACTCTCTGGGAATGCAAACTAAAAATTTGTTTAATAAATTTATTAAGTTATAAAAAGCATACAATTTAAAGCATAATGATAAGACACTGAATTCTTGCATATTCAATCACTTGGTTATAAATGCATTAAAATAAAAAATAAATTAAATATCCATTTCAAAAGACCATTCATATGTTTGTAATTTTTATTTATTATATTTTGCATGCTAATATTTCATATTCTAGGGAAGGAAAGTATTTAAGTTTGTTTAAAACTAAATTATCCATAATATATAGCTTTTTATTAAAGATAAATTTTATTTGTCGTAAATAACGAACAAATAAAAGCAGTTGTTATTGCAAGCTGTGTGACTTGCCTAGTGCAGATTGACTAAATATATTTTAAAGTCAATTAGAAAATATTGCGTTACAAGTATTACGTAAACCACATTTAGGAACCAGAAGGCTTAAATTTTTCATGCCTGAAAAGGTTAAGATTATTATAAATCTGATCTTATATGAAAAAATTACAAAGTAATAAAATAAAAAAAAATTCAAAACAATATTGGATTATTAAAAATAATGGTAAAAATCGAAAACTCTATTACATAAAATTCAATGTGGAAATGCTTGACCCTCATAAATAAATTGAGAAAGATAAAAATATTAAAAGGTTGACACTTGGGTCCATTGGAAAATTATCAATAAAAAAGGGTCTAAATATTAGAAGTTTGTTTACATTATCTTTGAAACTCTGAGTGTTTTTAACAACATCTTTACATAGCCTATAGAGATTTAGTATTTTTTAGTACTTTAAGCCTAAGCTTTTTTTAATTAACATAATATATAGATATAAAATAACCAACACACTATAAACATCACAATAAGTACAATATATGTAATTAAATAACATGTGATAAATTTTAATATATGATCAATTCATAATTTGTATAAATGTATAAAATATTTAACTAAAAGTACAGATCACTATGTGACCATTATTTAACTCTTATATTTTCATGTAAATTTTAACAATAACTGTTAACATTTGTAAACATTGAACACCATAGATCAGTTTTTTTTCCATTTTGAGGCATTTAAATCGTAAATTAATTTTAACTCAGGTTACAAAACTTTCCATACATAAACAAAATTATTCAGATCAGAAAATAAAGAGCATATTTGAATACAGTTTTTGATTTATAAAGATAACTTATGTCAAAAGGCATAAATATAGACTAAATTGTTTATGGTGTTATTGATTTTTGAAACTTTGTATAAATGTGATATACTATTTTAAAAATAAAGGGATTTCTTTTTCGATTTTTAATTGAATTATGTTCAGTTTCTACTAGCAAAATCTGAAGCAACAAGTGTGCATTAAAATATTTGCGATTGGCGAAAAAACTTGCTAAAGTAATAAAAAAATGAAGCATAGCAAAAATGAGTTCTTAAACTCCGGGTAATTCAGGCATGAGGTCGAACCACAAAGTTTTCGCTTCACGGAAATCATATTGATTCAGAAGTACAACCACCTGCAGAAAAAATACTAAATTATTATAATCTTGACATGTATTTAATATTTTTTAAGATATAATTAATTAATCGAAATTGTTAATGATTTTTTCAATCGTAACATAGCAATTTAATATAATGTAAAAAAAAAAAAGAAAAAATAACCTCCAAATGATTAGCAGAATGAAAATTAGTAAAAGAAAATTTATTTTGGTATTTAGTAAATTACGTTAATTTTTTCAACTTAATGTATATGTATGTACTATATTTAAATACTTGCAAGATCTTGAAACATGACATACCTGGCCAATGACAGGGCTACCTCCTAGGAAACCTTTATGGGTGGCCACAGTAACTTCAACTTGCCTGGAGTGCAGTTCTGCATGAGGTATAACCCATTCAAACTGTTCGTCGTACTCTGGCATACAATTGTCTTTAATCACCTAAATAAAATATTTTTTTTTTTTAAAAGTTGCGATATCGTTACGGCGACACATATATGATGCATCATTTATTCATTCCTCACATATTATATGTAATGTTCTAACATTACTTCAATCTTTAATCAGCATTGCATATCCATAAAATGCATAAAAATTCAAAAAATATACTAGAAATGTCTTGTCTTAATCTTCTATTAGCACACAGATAAGCAGTTCACACACACAGCTTCGATTTACGATCTGATAGTCGTAGATTCGAATCATAGTTCGCTTGTACAAATGAATTGCCGTTTGTACTTTGTGTATACCTGTCACATATACGACCTAATAAGCTTGAAAGAGTGGACAGCAAAAGCTATATCTATAGCTACGTCTTTAGGGTTAACGGACCCGACTGTTCTTAAATATAAATTGAATATGATTATAATCTTTTACATTAAGTCAATTCAAATCACATGATTACTTACTGCAGTTTTGCGTTTAGAATCCTTCGAGCGTCCCGGCAGTAGGTACAATTTCACATATGGATCTGGTACATTAGTTGGGTCTTTCAATGGTATGTTCCTGTAAAGGAGATTTAACATAAGTACAGTTTTTCTTTAAATTTGCCTCTACGATAAATGAGGTGAAAACTTGGGAGCTTTAGCTTTTTCTAATTTATGGCCAGAAACACAAACATCACAAAAATGTATACGACATTAATTTTTTTTTTAATCTTACGAAACCTCAATTACGAGATGGATAGATGATTCGACAATACTTACATAATTTTATGAACAACGACATACAGAGTCTGATGTTGCATACTGTATCTTAGAGATAATAAAATGCGTCCAAGACCAGCTTCTCCAGCAGACCTGAAATTTGTGTACAAATTTTAATTAAATAAGTATTATTGTCGAGTTCAATACTTAGATTAACCACAGAAACTATGGTTTCAATGGATTTAAGAGGTGTCATAGCTCTTAGGTCGCATAGTAACATATAGGATCCTCAACCGCTTCTCTCAAACTCAAAGTTAGTTTAGCTTTTGAATGTCTCTTAGATTATCCGTGAAATAGCAACCGACCGAGTCGCGGTCCGGCCCTCTAGTTCGCCTTTGGATCGGAATGCTTACGCGGAACATAGTAACCGTCCAAGCCGAGGTTACCCCTCACCGGGGGGACCTTTGTGTCGTGTTACTAGAGATAGAGGTTCAGGCTAAGCGACCTAAGAGCCTAAGGCCTGCCTCTCTGGCCAATCTGTGTAGTTCGTCAAATAAAAAAAAATCCTGAACCTCTACTGCACGAGAGAAGGACCTTAACTTGGCTTACTTGTGTACGCATTAGTCTACACGTCTGTAGCCGTCCGAGAGGGCCAAATCTCTATCGATCGGTTTTTTTTAAGACGAACTACACAGATTGGCCAGAGAAGCTGGCCTTAACTGTTTCACCGGATTAAGAGGTGAAATACTCGATCGATAGTTTACTACTGAGTATTGCGAAAACTTCAAAGAACTTCACGTCCAAAATATGTCGCAGTACGCCTCATCTCATCATTTTTCAAAATTCCATTGACAAACAGAGCCATAGACTCTGTCTAGTATTGTCGTATGTAGTAGTTATTTGCAGTATTGTTGTAGTTATTGACCTATGCGATACCGAAACATTTATAGTATATGTAAAGATAAGGTATTACTTATTAACTTAAAAAGGGATTTACTGTTTTATAATGTTTATTAGGTATGGTAATTGCGAAGTGTGGATAAAATATTGGTAATACAGAATATAAACTCACGTGGTTAAAGAAGAAGTACGGTGTACCAGTTTAGGTGAATCTCGTTCAGGAGCCACTAGCTCTTGTGGCACATCTAAATATATAAATAAAAGATAGGAAAAGAATTAAATTAAACAAAACGATTATAAAAACATATTAAGTACAATAAAAAATATTCTGCTTACCAACAGCTTTCTCAATCTGCTCTACAGGTATAGAGCTTTCGGAAGTATTATCTTGATAATTCTCGTTCAATTTCTTAAGTTCTGTGTTAAGTGCCAGTGCTACAAAATGAATCTTATATTTAAACAAGTTTAAATTATTAAATATACATATCTCCTCCGTTCTTACGTCTTTTTAATACTAGCGGGGTAGACAGAGACAGCATTTGCTATCCGCTTTTCACTTATTAAGTCCCATATTTGACAGGTTGTGAGTGGTCATCGTCCAAGAAAATATGATTCAAGGCAAGTTCGAGTGTTCAAGCTCGTAGACTAACACATTTTTTTAATGTCCCGTTTGGAATAAATTAAATGAAGAAACAATGATAACAAAAGCGTATAACTAAAATTCAGGTCATCTCCTCACAATCTCACTTTTATACAATTTTTAAGAGTTCCCTGATCTTTGGTATGTGATCGCTTTCAAACAAAAAAAATCTAATTTGGTTAATAAGTGATGTAGGTGTATAGGTGCATAAACTTAAAATAATACAGTCGAATTTTTTCAATGTAATATTTTAAAAAATAACGCCAACAATATTTTTTTTATTAATATTACTAACGTTCCTTTTAACCATTCCAATTAAGCTCGTGCTGGTAGATGGTTAACGTCAAAAAACGAATCGTGGTTTAGAACCTACGACCTTTTGTTTCACTGTGAGTACACTAAACCATTAGGCTATTGACGATTATTAACATTGAAAATCTCTTTTCTGAAGTCGGTTAAAAGTAACATACGTGATTGCGCAGCATCAGTGCTGTCTACGACCGCCGGAGTTGGCGGCGGCGTCGCAGGCAGTGGCGCGGGCTGCGGTGGGGACTGCGGCGCGGGCTCCGGTTGTGCGACAGGTTCCGGTTGCTCTTCAGGCTCAACAGCTTCCTCTTTTACTGCTTCTTTCAGTATCTAACGACACGGGTTTTTAAAATGGTCACAAGATTTAAGAGTGGAAGCAAAAACTTCGAATCAAATAAGTGACGGATCAAAAAGAAAAAAATATATTTCAAATTAAGTTAAATGCTTACCTTCAACTGCAGAGCCAAGATGATTTTGGATTCGGGCCCAGATTTTTGCAAGGTAATAGGCTGCGTCAGCATACACAGATCTTTTTCCTTTAACAAGGCTCTAATACTATAACTTAACTGACCCAGCGTGCTTCCAGTTTTTTGATCTAGCGCCTAAATGAACAAAATCATAATTAAGATCTTACATGTTCAAACGTTTTTTACCAATTTAAGTCATAAAGAGATGAAATGAAGAATGCTCTCTTCTCTTACTTTAATCTCTAAGAGATCTATCTCGGGGTTTTGAACGAGGAACGAGTATCCAATCTCATAAACGGGGTCGTCGGTCCGCATCTGCACAGCCGTATTCTCCGTCTTCTTGCCCACCGTCACAGTTAGGTACGGGTCCGGGCGCGCTTGAGTCCTTGCGTTCTGGAATAAAGAAACTTTATTTATTTTGTAGGAAAGCTAGAAAATCTTATTATGTTACTAACATTCTTGTTCACCATTTCAAATATGCCAGGAACCATCACGTCAATAGTCGATCGATAGTTTTGAATCTACGACCTAAAGTATCTTCAACCATTAGACTATTGATGCTTATAATCATTAACTTGACAAAGACAAAAGGAACAATTAAGTTCTTTTGAAAATTTAAAGCACCCTATTGCTTATCGCACAACACAGATTTTCCATCGACTCCTAAATTTACCTTCAATTAATGAGAACAATTGTGCATCCTCTTAGGATTTAAAAAGCATAAGATACACAACTAAACTTATCGTCGGTTACAAAATTAAAGGAAATACTTTTTTGTTACCTTCTGCAAAAAACTACTGAAAGAACAGACGTAATACTTATAACGCAGTGCAGTGCAAAATGCAGTGTTTCGGAGAAGGTATATAAAACAGATCTCACGTGTTTTTACTCCCAGCGGGGTAGACCGAGGCAGCTTTCTCTGTCCGCTTTCAAAAAGCTTATTAGGTCCTATAAGTCAGGCTTCAACCTGTCAGGTGAGTCCGTATATCAGGCACAAATTGTTGTGAAGTGATTTTTTTGTAGTTATAATACCGATAAACGGTAATTCATTGGTACAAACCTATGAATATTCGAACCCACAAACATCAGGTTGTAAATCGAATCGCTTAATCTATATAGCATACAAATATCCGGCATAATATTTGTTGGGTTTAAAAATATTACTCGCTCGATTGATATGTAATTCCACTGTTTTTCACTTCAATATCCGATTTGGCAAAGTGAAAATAGAGAATGAAAATAGAGATCCCCTCTAGTATTTAATAATTTTAATATAATGTTTAATTTGTTAAAAATTTTTCAAGCGCGTGATAGTAGATACTAGTATATACTGGAATTGGCTTACCGGCAGTTTCTTACAAGAATCAATGTACACAGACAATACCGCCGAACTGAGCTCGCCAGTTTTTATTAGTTGTGTCTCCGTTATTGCCTGAAAACAAAGAAGAAGTAAATATATTACGACAATATTAATATATGACAATATAATATATAGACATTTAATAATACTTACATGGCTAAGGTCGGTTAGGTCAGTGGACAATTTGTGCCACGAGAGGCGGAGCTGTACCTTCCCATGTTTAGCTTGCTGGAGAGTTTGCCACTGCAAGAAATATTATCTAATAAATCTAATGTCAAACATTTGTAACACACTTTAATAAGAAATCTAAGAAACTATTTTTGCTAGCAAAAAACTACAACGATTTGAATTCTTAGATATTTTACTACATTTGTATGTTGCGATATAAAATTTAAAATTCGTTGAATATACTAAAAGTATAACGAGTGACGGAAAGAGCATGCTCGGTATTTCTCTAAGGGATACAATTGGAAACGAAGAAATTCGACGGAGGACAAAGGTAGACGACGTACTTCTTAAAGTCCGCAAGTCAGAAGTGGCAGTGGGCAGGCTAGGGAAGTCTTAGAATGGAGGCCGGGCATGGGTCGAAAAACCGTAGGGCGCCCTTCCTCCAGATATTTTTTTTTTAATAATGATAATATTCTTTGTTAAATAACAAAAGTTATAACAACAGTAATACTAATTACAATTTTTACTACGAGTATTAATACTACTTATGTTTCGTTGCCATCTAAACTATTCGATGGACCATAAGAACAGCCAGAAGCGACTAAATGCGGAAAGCGAAGGATCGTATATGGTGGAAGGCACTGGGGAAGGCCTTTTATAGCAGTAGATAGACACAGGCTGATGATGATATTACTTAAGCATTTTGATCTTATATGATCTTACCGTATCCACGCGACCAGCGCGCACCACTTGAGAGATGTCTAACGAACACCTGTAAGTTTTCAGATCAGTTTTTAATATTTATGAAGAAAATTAATTGCCAATTAATGTCTGTAAGTGAATTCTTAAAAGTATAACGAATTCCCATAGATAAAACATAATTTACTAGATTCGAAACAATTGTATATTAATTAATATATTAAAAATGTTAAAATGGTAAGTACATGCTCGTATTTACGTTAAACACGAAAATCGTGCACACACCACAAGTTAGTGAAATTAATTAAAATTTAAGCGAAGCTTTTTGTTAGACAAGTAAAATATGCGTATTAAATTTACGTTGTTTTTTTTTAGTTTTAGTGAAATGTGAATAAAAAAAATTGTAGAATAACTATTAATTCATAAAAAAATAAACTGCAAAAAAATCTAAAATGGATCTGATTAAAAATCAGGGTGAATTTTATATAATGATATTTTAAACTTTTAAAACTAGCTAATGTAGACATGGATAGATCTTTAGCTTTTCGCTTCTCTTCTTGATCTCATATATGACAGGGGCTGCAATTCGGCTCAGATTCGAAATCCGACCTAACAATCGTAAGACGCACGCCTCTAAGCTGTCACAGCTTTAAGCGTCAATAGCCTAATGGTTTAGGGTACGGTCTGCGAATCGTAAGGTCGTGGGTTCGAATCAACCATTCGACTATTGCCGTGAACCATGTCCTAGCACAAGCTTAAGCTTAGTTGGAATGGTTAATAAGATTGTTAGTAATATTTCTGAAAAAAAAAGAAATATTGCTAGCTTTAAAAAAAAGTTTCGAATTTATAAAAAAGCTTTTAAATTTTAATGAATATTTGAAATATAAGGGCCGGTAGATCAAAAAAATTACCTGACTTACAAATATAAATAAATAACGTTTTTAATTCCAAGTGAGACACGATTCAAAATGTGACAGCAGACCTATAGCTATGGTAAAACAATAAGTTAGCGTTGTTTTGTGTATAATACAACAAGTAAATATAAAAACCGACTTGAAATGGAATATAATTGAAATAGGTTCACACGAAATTCCGTAAAAGCAAATCGAAAGTATCGAGTTCGTTAAAAAACATACAGTCGAATTGAGAACCACCTCCTTTTTTTAGTCGATTAAAAACTGAAATATTGGTACTAATCGGCTGGTATTCAGCCATTCAAGTTAAAAAAAAGTTGTGACTAAATGAAATGTTGTCTATAGTGTTAATAATGAATAAGTGAAGTACATTTATATATAGTGGACATGTAAGTAACAAGTTAGTAATTGCCTAATGTATTTTAAGACTACAACGATGTTACAGTGACAGTCAATGGCAAGCTTCGGTGCTATATGTGGTATTCAAGTAACATTTTTCCCACTTCGGTGTGTAGTTTAGTATGTAGAGTATGGGGTTGCCAGGTTGCTTTGAATTTTAATTTCAAATAATAAAAATTGCAAAACAATGCCTACATTTAAAATAAAGGTTCATTTTTTTAAATTACACTAGATGAACCGGACTACCCCGAATCTCTTCTCATCAACACATTCCTGGCGAGATAATGATACGCTATAGTACGTGCGTACTCTCCGTTTAAAAACAGACCTGCCGAGGCGTTCATCTCTTCCCGCACGGTCCCAGTCGTAAAGCCTGACGGTCACGCTGGTAGCGGTGCTTTGCAGCATTGACTGTCACAATTCACTCCATATAATTAAATGTACAAAGCGATATTGTCAGTGTTACCAGGTTAATATTTATTTTCCGCTGACAACTATACAAACGCATTTAAACGTTAGTGCATAATAGTAGCAATACACTTAGTGTGTAATATTACCCGATAATTTCACTTTAGCCGCTTTCGGGGCTCAGTAACACCTACGTTTAGAATAAAAAAAAAACAAACCACACAAAATGAGCAGCATCAAAATAATAACGTACACATAAATAATGGCCCAACATAAATGAGTCTTTATATCACCCGATTTCATTGTCACAAATGTAACTGCCAATATAAAAAAAAATGTAAACCAAAAAATATGATGGAAGAGTACGTGTACGTGTAAAAAAATTGAGATGATATAAACAATCATGTGATTTAAACGTAAAAAAACAACACTAAATTGGGACATCGCTTTACGATGGTGGACGAGTGACAGCTGAAACGGACCTGCCGAGATAATCATCGTTCTGTATCCCCATTCCCGGGTCCCAGTCCCACAGCTCGCACTGCAGCACTTGACTCCGCTTTGAGCTTATAATTGCCTTAGGAAAAATTACACATGATAATTATTAAGGAGTCTAAATTCACTGTACTAGTTGCTATTTTAAACACTAGCAATTTTTTCTCTTTATATATACAAAACAGTCCCAATTCAAATATAAATAAAAAATAATCTTTAATTGTCCAAAATAAATAAATTTTCATTTCTTTGTTCACTGTCACAAATCTCTGCCCTGCCCTGCCCTCACATAAAAACTATTATAAATAATTTCCTCAAATCCGGTGAAGCAGTACAGGCCAGTTGGCTAATTTGTATAGTTTTGTCACAAAAAAGCCTACACACTACACAGACCTACACCCTGTACAACCTTAATAGATATAACCATTTCAATAAAACGCTTCTTATCAAATATTTGTTCTTACAAAACGATTTTTTAAAATATTGCAATGAGTTATATGATTATTACAATAAAAGCTTAAAGCATATATTTTACAAGCAGCGTCGAAATGAGAGGACCTTGATATTTTAGTGTTCATATTTAATTCAAATTACTATTGTGTAGTTATATAAAAATAATTGAACAATAAATTTTACGTCATCTCATCTTTTTTTAGCTTTTATAATAACGCGTATGCAGAGGGCCTAAGAGACTAAATATAAATATAAAAATAATTATTTCTGCTTTTATAAACTATCACTAGCTTGAAAATTTAATTCAATCTCTTAAGCTCCTTGAATATGAAATAACAAAGCAAATAATAGACTCACTATCTACTATATAATACTTCATGCCCCAAGCGTAAATGTAGACGATTATAAATGACGATGAGATATGTCGAATAAAAAACAATTAGACATGTAAGAAAAAATTATAGAATAAACGTATTAATGAAAATCCCTGAAAACACATGCAAATATATACTCCAGCACAGTGATCCTTTTTCTGAAAAGTGTACTTTATATAATTTTGTAATCGATTACTAATCGATTGTATCACTCGTAATCGTCCAAATTTACTAAAGCGTTCCTGTCACCAGTGCGGCCGACACCTGGGCTTCGTCGAACCCGTGACTCACCTGCCAAGCTTGTCATCGTCGTTGCCTTCGTCTTTGTCGAACACTTCTATTTCCAACGCTTGCCCCAGCGATTGCATTATACGCGCCTTTACGCCAAACGCACAAGTCCGACGCAAACATAAGTAGAGGGAAAACAAATTCAAATACACACCTTTTAAGAAGCAACATTATTTTAGTCATTCGGAATAGTCTTGACATGAGAGACAAGAGACTTGGACGAACTATCTCCGTTGATTTAAACCTGAATATTATATTTAAAAAAATTGCTAAACATTACTATAATACTAAATTCTACTTCTTTTATATGTAGTCTTCTGCATTTTTGTTTGCAAATATAATTTAGTTATCAAATTACGAAAAGCAAAAAGCACTTATTTCATGATTTACGTACAAAATCGGTAATAGTTAATGAACAAGCTGAAATATTTTTTTTTTTAAAGAAAGCTAGCAATATTTCTTTTTTTTTTCAGAAATATTACTAACAATCTTGTTAACCATTCCAACTAAGCTTAAGCTTGTGCTAGGACATGGTTCACGGCAATAGTCGAATGGTGGATTCGAACCCACGACCTTACTATTCGCAGTCCGTACCCTAAACCATTAGGCTATTGACGCTTCAAACTTTTAAATTTTTAAACCAATAGCAACATTTCAGCACATTACAGAGAAATAAAACGAAAAAATTCGTCAATGAAATAATAATAATTGTCTAAAGTCTATAGAGTGAACAAATGATTAATGAATAAAGATTCTTTAAAGATATCTTTAATGAAAAATTATTAGTACAGCCAAATGTAAAATGTTAACCCCAAAACAGCTTTGTCTTCGATTGGGATCAAGTACGTTCGATAAATAATAAATAAACGTTAAAATAACTACTATAAAATATGTCTCATGCCATAAATAAATACATAAAATTAAAAAAATATCTATTAGTCACAAAAATAACCTATTATAAAGCATTCAGCGTTCATATTTATTGTTAAATTATGCAAAACAAAATGAGGTTGAGATAAAAGATTGCATTGGTCTCTTGCATTTTTCAAATAGTAATTTGAATACATAATTACTCAGCTGTTTATTAAATTTCAAATTAAATAGCGTAACGATTTGTACTTACCAATATACTGAGAGGTGTTTTTTTTAATTATCAAGAAACGAACGCATCCTATAATTTAAATTTGCAAATAAGTTGTAATAATGGCTACAATTAATTTAAAAAAAAAAACACATACACCAATTAATTAAAATGTAATTTAAATTTATAAGTAAAATAAGTGCAACATCCTTAACCAGTGCAAAGTGGATATAATAAAGTCATATTGTTTATGTGTACTAAAACATACCTCGCACCAGAAGTCCCAGCGAGGATTAACATCGTTATCAATATGTTTAGTCTTCCACTGCTGCGCGCCGACTGTGATTATAGCGTAGGGATCAGACTTACCCTTTCCTGTATTGTAAATGTAATTTTTTTTTAAATTATTAATCTATTTTTAATGACCTTAATGAATTCACACCCCGGGCGGGTTGAGTGATGGCAAAATTCTAGAGAACTGTATGAACCTTAATGAGTAACTTCCTTCTCCAACAGATTTTAAAAAAGGACGAGATTCTCAATTCGTCTGTGTTTTTTTTGTTACCTGATAACATTCGATTGGGTGAACCGATTTTGATGATTCTTTTTTTTATTTGAAAGCTGGTGTTTCCAGTGTGGTCCAATTCTGACAAGGGCAACCATATAAGTCTTAAATTTGCATAAAGTATGTGCGTTACAAAATGGACGAATAACTCAACACCACGCCAATCGATTTCTAGGATTTTTAGATATTTTTGTAAAAACGGTTGTACTTTGTAGTTTGATAAGAATTTGTTTAGGTTCTGATTAATTCTATTTCGTAATATTCCTACGCACGTAAACTAGCGTTTAAATGTCGATTCGATTTTATGTCGGTTTTTGTTTTTACGGAAGGCGGCGGTGATGATGTGGGTGGTGATTAGAAATCTTCTAATCAATAAAACCCAACCTGTGCTGTCCTCGGTGCAGACCGAGTGGCTCCGGGATCTCCAGCAGAACGGACTGGTACCCCTCTGCACTGATCCGAAGCACCTTTCTGGGGAGGAGATCCTCCCGAGCACTTTCTCTGTGCTAAGGCAACACGGGACGACCACGGATTCCACCCTCGTGACATAAACAAATGTTCTTGCTGCTTACTCTGATAAAAAAATCAAGTAACGCAGTTTTTTCCCTTACCTAACATTGATACATCTTTCTTCATTAAGTTTTGAGCTTGGAGGAGATGAATGCGGAGTACACCCTGTAAATGAAATTAATACATTGGAATTCAAATAAAAAAAATTGAAGGCCTATAAGCAAACGATCAAAAGTGGCAAAATTAAAAAAGTACATTTACTTACTTCGGGTTCTGGCATACGGAGGTCAACGGTTGGTATTTCGTCACTCAATTTTATCGGCAGCTTGTTTGGCAACACCATTATTTTCGCCACTTGTTCAACAATACAACGACGCAGGATATCACTGGAAATAAAAAATAT
Organism: Meandrusa payeni; assembly: GCA_029286785.1. Taxonomy (NCBI): domain Eukaryota; kingdom Metazoa; phylum Arthropoda; class Insecta; order Lepidoptera; family Papilionidae; genus Meandrusa; species Meandrusa payeni. The sequence goes on along the minus strand of JAGSMX010000024.1, from coordinate 10,144,708 downwards.
TCCATCCTATATTTTCTACATACTTGGCTAGAGCTTCTATAAAAAAATATGATACTATCAAAAGAAAATCACCTGAAGCCAGGCATGTCCAACACATCAGCAGCGCCGACCAAGTTGAAGTCTATCGAGGGACTGTTTAGGAAGAAAACTTGAAGTCCACCCACCAAAGGCATCTTGGAGATCAGAGGCTTCATGACTACACGAACCATACCGTGAATCTATCAAAAAGTAAATTTCAGTTAGGCTTCTGTTACGATTCCTACGTGTCCTTCATGTCCTTTGTTTTATTTTACCAAATATCTATCTCATGTAGGGAAATATACATTGTAATAACGTGAATTATTATTTTTTCTATCCATACGCTTTTATAATAAATATAAAGTATATATTTTTTATACTGAAGCGTCAAAAGCCTCTCTCAAAAAAATATCTGCTCTATTAATTATTTTATTTATTGATTAGGCCTTTAAACTAATTTTAAGATTACTGATAATTATGAGTATCTGATGATACTGAGTAATTCAGCAAATATATAAGGTATAGTATAGTATAAGGTATGTGCCAAGCTAGTGATACCGAACAAATAGGTCATTAGACTATCACCGGTAGTTCAACATTATATAAACCCTAAAAATTTGGAATTTTAAATATGATGTCATAATCTTTCCAACCTGAAGATCCTTGATTCCTCCTCGGATACGCTGTAGTACAAAAGATATGTCGCAATCACCAGCATAACTAGAAAGAAAAATACAGTTGAATGTATTACTAAGAGATTACAATATTGTTTTTTTTATCAAACATATTCTATATTATGTCTTTATATATATTTATATATATTTTTTATCATGCGAAGAAGGCTGCGTTGTATTGTAACGCCTCATTAAAGCCATTGTATACTATATGAGGTCACCATACAAGGGTTTAGTGCGATACGTGGTCTTATCAAAGACAACCTCGAGCGCCTGCGTTACAAGGCTGTCTTAACACAAGCGGAATTTTGAGGCAAAATTTTTCTTCTAACTATTACCCATACACTATGGTAATTTCTAGATCATGTAGTGTTGATTTTAGGTATGGGTGTAATGAGGTATAACTAGGTTTTACCACTACTTGTAAAACCTTACAACCTAGATTACTTGTCGTTTATGTTTCCATAGTAATGCCCCTGTTAAGTGACTAATTGAGATGGAAACACAACAATAAAGCTAGAAGAAAATCTATATTTAAGCTCCTCTGGAGAACTTCTAATGTCGTAAAAAAAATTTGACAAATTATTATATCATATTGGGTTCAACCACCACTCGATAATACGTTTACATGAAATCAACATTGAATTTAGTCTCCATTTTATTACTGATAATGCTTTGTTACACAAAATAACGAATGTAGTGTGTACTACCAACTCTTAGATATCTACATAGCCATTAGCCTGCACTCTGTAAATAATGATGTGATAAGATAATAAAAACAAATACTTACAATAAGTCCACGTCCATTATGATCTCATTCCTCGACAGGTTTTTGTCGTACACTTTTACTCCACCAACACGAGGTGCCTAAAATTATAAGTTATTCCATAGAAGCTAAAAGGTATACATAATGTCATAGCGTCAATAGCCTAATGGTTTGGGGTACGGCCTGCGAATCGTAAGGTCGCGGGTTCGAATCCACCATTCGGGTATTGCCGTGAACCATGTCCTTTTTTTTCGCGCACCGGAGCCCCTCTGCACTGTGCTCAAGGAGTTGTCCTGGGGAGGTTACTCCTCCCCCTGTGCCCTCGCAGCGCAAGGCGACACGGGCCAGCCGATGTCGCCTTCTTCCCGGGTCCACTTTGGTGGACGACGCAGGCCCCCACCCTTGTCGCCCAGTGAACCCGAGGCCCCTTTTAGTCGCCTTGCACGACAGGCAGGGGATACCGTAGTCTTATTCTTGAGAGCCCAGAACTACAGGGCTGAAGCTTAAGCTTAGTTGGAATGGTTAACAAGATTGTTAGTAATATTTCAGAAAAAAAAGAAATATTGCTTTCTTTTAAAAAAAAAATGTTGGCGGTAGAAACTGAAAAAGTAGTAAATCGATTGTCTAAATTAATAAAGAAAAAAGCCGTGTAGATTGTTCTAGTTCTTGTCTGCATACCACGAAAAACATAATTTTTTAAAAAGAAAGCTAGTAATATTTTAATTTTTTAGAAATATTACTAACAATCTTGTTAACCATTCCAACTAAGCTTAAGTTTGTGCTAGGACATGGTTCACGGCAATAGTCGAATGGTGAATTCGAACCCACGACCTTACGATTCGCAGGCCGTACCCTAAACCATTAGGCTATTGACGCTTTAAAATATACAGCATTAAATTGTTTTCCTGTTTTCACACTGTTATCACAAAATTATGAATTAGTTTTTCGGCCCTGGAGTAAAAATTTTATATTTCGAGCTACAACATTTCCGCTACCAACCAATCAATAAAATCAAAAATACTTTTCTATAAGACGATATTTAAACAAAGTTAACATACATTTTGAATAGATTTTAAGCGTGACACTGTCTCGTGAGAACAACGTGAATAATATTAAAACAAAAAACAATGTGTTAGAATTGTTTTAAATATTAATTCTGTATATCACGACTGACTTACAATTGTACCGAGAATCATACGTTCAAACTTGAAACCATTGAGTTTATAATTAGCCAGACTTTCGGCGACCGCCGGCTCGATCGATTCTTTTAATATGCTTTTAGCATATTGATTCACATTGGGCCAAACTTGAAGAAGTATCTGAAAATGCAATTGGTTGTCAATAATATAGGCATATATTAAGTAAAGTTAACATTTATATGGAAATATTTACCCTGTTCAACCATTCTGCGCGCTCCACGTCAGGAAAGAAAACCTAAAATTGGGCAATTTATTATTAAAACGAAAACGATAGACTGAAACTTAAATGTAAGCGTATAGTTAACGTTAAGTTTACAAGAACAAGTGATATGAACGATCGGGCTATCTTCTTCTTAGTAGTCTCCTTCATTGCTGAAGGTCGTGTCTAGCACAAAGTGTTGATCGCTCGCTTAACGATTAACTTCCACGTGTCCCTGTCCTCGGCGGTCTTCATGGCTTTGGTTATTGGCAGGCCTGTGAGCCTTGACTGCGTCTGCCCACCGTGTGGGTGAGCGACCGCGTGCTCTTTTTCCGTCAACCTGGCCAACAACCATTAGCTTTTCGAGGTTATCAGGATTTCTGCGATATCGATCAGACTATAGCTACACACTATTTGATGTAATAAGTTAATTAATATTGAAATTGATTAAGATTGACAATTCCTTCGTTACACAATGATTTTCTGATACATATAATATGTTTCCTCTATATCCATACGTACTATATCTACTTTTACTTACTACTGTAACAATATCCATACGTAGAAAAGCAGCATTTTTAGCAATTTCATTGGTGCCGGCACCGGGGATCGAACTAGGATTGCTGACACTAAGCTACCACGGCTCTCATATATATATACATATATCTACATATTACTTATAATAAATAAAATAATACACATATGTATATCGCCTAATTTGATATTCGTTATAATATACCACTTACCCAAGCAGGAAGGTCGTCGAGTCTTGCCAGAACAATATCCTTTTCAGAGGAAACTGCGGCAGCCTTTGCGAGATTTCGACGATATTCATTCTCACGTCGCCACTGGTCTCGCATGACAGATAAGATGACGGGGCCAATGAGCCAGGCTACACTCCATTGCATATAACCGACCAAGTACACAGCGCCAACTATCGACACCTGAACAAAGGATTTGTGGTCTTAACATAAAGATGTATAACTTACAGCCTATATGCCATAGTTGGGGACAGACCTTCTCTTTTTAACCTCTTCGCAGTTGCTTGACCACGTTACCTTATATCAGCAATACTTCCCGAAGTATAATATACTACCAGAATTATGAGTTTATAGTAAGGTTTGTTTTATAGTACATATGTCTTTTGCAACAAAGACCGTTGGTTACCGCTCGGAAATTGACTTCTAATTTATACATAAAAACACCTTTCACCCGGAAAGATAAGCAGTGATCTGACATTTTATGTATTTTTACATGAATCACTTTTTAATAATTATGCCTGATGTACGGTAAAGTACTATAAATATACAATAATAACTGGGCTGAAAATCTATCTACCGGATCTTCTACTTAACTTTTAACTACTGGTAAATACTACGTGAGAGCCTATTTTCTATGTAACATAAAACATACTTTATCTGTTAAAAATAATTCTGCCAGCATTAGTCACACATTTTAACGTTAAGTATAAAACCTTGCTATTAACATATTGTGTCACAGTTATTTTTAGAGGAGGCTCTACGTTGGAACAAAACAGTGGGACCGCATTCAATAGCTTTATTGTCTACGTCTTTTTAACCGACTTCAAACAGAATTCGTCTGTATTTTTTATTGAAATATATGTGCATTTACAATGCTGGCTTATATGAAGCGATTGCGAATTTTTTTTAGATAAGGATTTGGTTTCAATTACGTCTAATAAGAATTCAATTGAGACGGGACCTTGGGTTCCGAAAATATTTTCCTAAAAATCGTATGAGAGATTATGATATTGCTAGGTTTATGATAATCTAGATAAGGTAAACACTCTATAACGATAACAATGAAGAATGTGGAAGAAGATAGAGAATAGGAATAGACGCCAGAACCTTCGTAAAATAAATATAATACTTCAAAAATAAAAAGTATTTAATATATAATAAAAAAAAATGCGTGTAAATAGAAGTGGCTTGTCAAATAAAATGGTAAAAAATAACATTTTATAGTATATATTTTTCAAGAAAAAATATTGGTTCACTCCTTGGTTAAGTTGCACATTATATAGATAAATAACAAAAATCATACAATGAAATTTATCTTATCTATAACCAAAACTATTGCCTACTATTCAATTTTTTTTTAATTTATATTATTTAATAATAATAAAATAACACTATGACTAGATGCTATTATGGTTATGTTATACACATACTAAATTTTCATATAAATTCTCTTTTTCCATATTACACAAAAACAATGGTTACTCTTATCATTGTTTTAGAAAACAATATATGTGGTATATTTTCCTTCAATTGGTACACACATTATTTTAAATTAACTGCACTGGAAGAATACAAGGCAGAGATATATATAGTTACAGCAATTGATTGAGATACGGAACATCATGTAGGTGGCATTACCCACATATTTTATTTTTAATAGCCATTGCCTGACAACAGCACAACATTGTTATTATGATTGTGAGATGTCCAGGGTGGATGTAGCATTATCCTTTATTTTCCATTCTGTCCATTGCCCATAACACGGAAAAGAAGGGGCAATATAATATATATTCCCACTCTCGTCAGACCGACTGGACAATATTTTCTGGTGCTCATGACCTACAAGTAAAGCATTTTATGCCCATTGCATCTTATATGATCCACTCTGTATATAACAATTCTCAATGACATTTGGTCACAATCACAGTGAAGGCACAAAGACAAAGTAATTCATATTGCATAGTAAATATTAATAAGAATGTAAAATACTGGTACTTTTTTTTCATATTTGAGGAAACAAATTTAATATTATCAATTCATTTTAATAATCTCATACAGACCTATACATTAGAATAGATAAACTGTCACTAAATTATCATTAATATACAGTTAGAAAAATCAATAGAGTCAATTAAACTTCATGTTATAATTGAAGTATTAACAAAGTTTACACTAAACAATAACACTAATGAAAATTTGAAGGTTGAATGCTTTTGTAGTGAGTCAGAAGTATTAGCATCTACTTCAAGGTTGCTCCTAACTAATCATTAACTGGAAATTATTACAATTCTATTTTTTTAACTGTTCAATGGAGAATTTAATGTGATTGTATTTTGAACTGAGACTAATATAAATAAAAACCACCAACCTTTTTACAGAATCTGTAGATAATACTCAGCACATCCATGTTATCCTCACTGCTCACAGGAAGTGCAAACTTGCTAGTTGACACCATGTTGTTAGTATTTGCCTATAATTAATTGAAAGAATTAATAATATACATTTAATCCTTATTGTTTAAATTTAATTTGGAAGCAGAAAATACAGCATGGACGGTTGATAGTCAAGCAGTATTCTATATAAAAAAAGAAATCATATAAAATTATAAATAAGGTTTAGAAAAAGCAAAAATAAAATAGTAATTAAAAAGAGTTCGTATATAGCACTACCATTCAAAATAAAAGGTCTGACTCATTATTATTTATAGATATTCAGATCAAGGAAATTAACCCATAACCATGATATATGTTTATATCCATAAATATATACATACAACATACCATTGCATGGAACCTCGAGCGCTATACCGCACTACGTATATGTACTGCAAATCAATAAATAAAAACAACTAACAGTACAACATTCTTCTACAAAACAGAATTACCGAATGCCAATTTAGATCCCGACGTTAGCAACGAGTCTTGTACTGTATATTCTACATACACAACAGCCGGCTTCCTTTTTTACAATAATTTCGAATTCGAATCGAATCGAAGTAATCCGTCTATCTCGAAAGTAAATTTCGGAAGTATAAAAGTAAACAGTATATAAATATATAAAAATACGTCAAGTTTATTGGCTTACTCTTACTTAATGTAAATCAAGAGTAGTAATTATAATCTATGCAAAAGTCTCGTATAAAGCGTTTGCAAAGATTGTTAATGAGCAAAAGAGAGATTGAACAGACAACACTAAGTATTAAAAATTGTATTTTTAAAAGTATTTCAAAAGGAAAAATGGAATTTAGATAATAAATTTGTATATTTAAAATTCAATCAAATGAGAAGAATCAAGCATTCAGGTACGATGCTTGGATGATGTTTTTTATTTCCGTTGTTTTAGATTCCCCGGTATATCCGAAACCCAAGGCCTTCAAAGTTGAAATTATAATGTATAGACGATTAGGAAAGGAATTGGGAACTTCATCGTTTATTTAAGTCATATATTTTAACTCTTATTATACCGGGGAAGGCAGAGACATCAATCGTTGCAAATACGGCAGTGAGCCTATCGCCATACACCATGCCTTAACTTTCGCAAATGATTATTATATATGTAGGTAAGAAATCGAAAAGTGGAAACACATTGGTACTAGCTGGGATTTCAACCATAATATTGTAAATTCGATCAAACCGTTAGCCATTAGGCTGCTATTTTAATAATTTGAAAAATATAATTTATATTCTTATGCTTTGTAAATTTCAGAGCAAAAGAATATATAAAAATTGAATCTTTCCTCGTAAACACCTCTTTAAATTTGACAATACATTTGAATCACAGCATAGACTGCCTACTGAGTGTACTTTGTTGCTTATCTAAGTGAGACTCCTATCTCAGAGATGAGAGCGGTGGAATGGGATATGCCGGAATAAACGGATAAATCGGAGGAATTTGTACGCTTCTGCACATTCGCTGTACACTGGTGTGTATTAAGAAATTGAAACACTTCGTATTTTCACTTGTTTATTTTCCGAGTGGTCGACTGCAAGTGACCTCTATTTTTGACGAACTATCACAGTTGGCACAGAGAAGCTGGCCTTTACTGCTTCACCGGATTTGAGAGGTGGCACAGCTCTTAGATCGCTTAGCCTGAACCTCTATTAGGTGGTAACTCGACACAAGGGTCCCCGGTGAGGGGTAACCTCGGCTTGACGGTTACCATTATTACGCGTTAGCAGTCCGATCCGAGGGCGCCCGAGAGGGCCGAACCACGACTCGGTCGGTAGCTATTTTATTAACAAAATCTACTGGGACAATCTAAGCTAAACTAACTTATATGCCACTTCGGGAAGCGTTAGCGCTGGGAGAAGAAGTGGCCGAAGAAACTCCAGCAACGCCCTAATCCTATCGAGAGGGTGGGGTTTCCCCATGAAGTGCTTGTATCGCGCATGATTATTCGCAACCTCCGACGGTCGCGGATGGACGCTTTGTGGCTTTGTAGAGATCTAGCCTGTGCAACGGTGATCACATCGTCCGGATCGTCGAGGACATGTCTCGGCCTCCGGGCGACGCGTCTGAATTTACAAGTAGATAGCCTTGTAAGTGGCGGCACTCACAAGAAGTTTATTTGAATGTTTGGTGGCAGTCTCGAAAACCGTCGAGATGCCTGCTTAAAGAATTGGGCTATCGTCGGCAGCCCTGTATCGACATGTAATTCGCGGTTGCGTACGAACCACGGCGCACCCGTGGCTCGTCGCAGAAAACGATTTTGGATAACCTGGAGTCGGTGAATATGACGGGGGGAGGCATGCGCGAAGACCGGGCTCGCGTACGTCATAACGGGACGTATTACTGCTTTGTAGAGTGTCACCTTATTACGAAGGGACATTTTACTCTTTTTATTGATTAAGTGATATAGGCGGCCCATTACGTGGGCAGCCTGGTTCCTAACTCGAGTTACGTGCGGTCCGAAGCTGAGTCTCGGATCCAGAAGTACACCGAGGTATTTAGTTTCGGTGACCCAGGAATGGGACTACCGAGAAGCTGGATATTGGGAGAGACGGAGGGCTACGCCTGGCTTGTCTCGAAAAGTACATGGCTGCGCTCTTAGCCGGGTTGATTTCGATCCTCCATTTCCGGAACCAATCCCTAAGGCATTGGCCGCGGTCTGGAGTTTCTTGAGAATAATTTCGGGGAACGCCCCGAAGCATATATGCCAGTATCGTCGGCGAAAAGGGCTAGCTCCGCTCTACGTGAGCGCGGGATGTCGTTGGTGTAGAGCGTGTATAGGACTGGACCTAGCACGGAGCCTTGCGGTACTCCGGCGCGGACGGACGAGGAGTGGAGCGCACTCCCTCGACGCGGTACGTGAAGGGTGACCTCTATTAAAACTATGTACAATTTATACTGTTTTGGCATAATGATTAAAGCGTCGTGATTGGTCGACCAATCACAGGCCATATGGTACGACCAATCACGAGCCAGCAAATATGTGGGTCGCCATAGACCCTATGGCTCGTTTAGCCTTTGGTCATCCCGCACATCACTTCCGCCGTAGGCTTCGCCGCATCATTTTCCGGTGCGGGTACGATGTCTGCGGCCAACGGGAGGATCACCAGTTTTCTTACAGCTCGCCGTAGTATTCCTCCTTTGGTCCGGACGTCCACTATGCGCACGACGTTGTCAGGTCCTGGATATGTAGCTATGACTCTGCCACGGAACCACACGTTACGTGGCAGGACTATCTGTAGTAGATCGTTGACTTGTACTGCCGCTTCCCGACCATGGGGCTCCCGCCGGTATTGGAGCTCTGGTAGGTACTCCTTCAGCCAACACGTCCAAAGGATATCCGCGAGTCGAAACTTTCTGCTTTTGGGCGGCGATGTATGGTTAACTGTTTTTCGTATTGTCAGCGTAGGCCTTTTTGTATTTTTCCAGCTCGGATCAACCTCTGCGCTTTTCTTATTTCTTCGGTAGTTCACGCTATCTCTGTTTGTTCTACACAGCTGGAAGAATTGTAGAACTCTCGCTGCTGAATATCGAAGTCTGTCCAAATTAGAGAAGCGAGAGACTTTGGGTAAGGCATCGACTAGTTTTGGTCCTCTAGTGTTAGTTGTATGATACGTCCTTTCTTCACCGGAGGTTTCTGTCTCTATTGTCGATTTTTCTATCGACCAATCATCTTCAGTTTTATGTAGGAAGTCGGGTCCTATGTACCAACGGTGATTTCTGTTAAACGCGGCAGGTACATCTCTCGTAGCGTCGACGGCGACGTTCATCTTTGTCGGTACCCAACGCCATTCTGATACTTTTGAAGATTCTTCTATAGTAGTTTGTCGATGAGCCACATATGGTTTGTACGAACGCGACCCGTTTCGTATCCAGGCGAGTACTGTCTTACTATCTATCCAAAATATTCTGCAGCCTGGTTTTCTTTCGTGCTCTTCTATGGTTTTGCTATGTACTTCGTACGTTCTTCGTAACACGTATCGCGTCTTCCATAGTCCTGAAGCTATTTAAGTAGTCGTCTACGTAGCACTCCCTATAATTGCGGCTGCAGCTTCAGGGTGTGTATAAATAAACATCTTTTGATGTCCGATGTGACCGCGATCTGATGCTGTCGGAACCGCATGACGACGCCTGGCAGTGACTGTAGGAGGTCGGGTCCTTTGTGTAGCATGTCGTTAAGCGATATGCCTTTTGACTTAACTGCAAGGTTATGGACTACTCTTAGTTTTTCAGGTTTCATTGGATTGATGACGGCAAAGTGCGGCAGATACCATGTTTTCTTAGGTACATGTTTCAGGTACCATGGCGTCTTTGTTTCGGAGCGAGTTCGGCATATCCTATAGAGATCACAGCTTCCATTTTTTCTGTGTATTTCTGTTTCAGCTTTGGAACTCGATCAATCTTTCTTTCTATATTGAAGAGCCTTTTCAGAGAGTTTTCATAGTTGTCGGGAAATGTGACATTTTCCTTGCGCCATAGAAGACCTGTTTCGTATCGTCCCTTTTCTGTTTCGGTAGTCGTTTTCTTGAGGACACGTAGTGCTTGTTGCTCTGGGTCTGTCGTGGGTTTCTTTTTGCTTAAGCAGAGCGTATCCATTGCAACACACTGCTTAACAAGAGTCTCTAAGCTATCTTCCCCGCTCTCCGTTATATGAGAGACGAAGTCGATGCTGCGCTCGATGTTGCGACTCTGGCTGCCGTGTAGGACCCAACCCAGAGGTGTGAGAGAGGCCACTAGTTGGCTTCTGTCTCCTTTCCTCACTTCTGTTGATATCAATAAATGCCAATTATCTTGGCCAATCAGCACTCGTGGTTTCACGTCTGTGTACGTGAGGTATTCTTGAAGGTCTGTTAAATGTCTGCACTTTTCAACCATCTCTCTAGAAATTCGTTGTGACGATACTCGTAGGTTTTTCACTGTGCGCGCCTGTATTTGCTCTTCGTGATCGTTGAGTCCTTTTAGCTTAATGCTTACTCGTCTCGAAGCCGACTCTGATGTCTTATCGCTTATAGTTTCTATGTTTAGCGGTTCGACAGGTCCCGTTGCTCCAACGCTCTTAGCGATATTGTCGTCGATTAACGTGATCGTTGACCCGTCGTCCAATAAGGCGAAGGTGTTGCATATTCCCTTCGGCCCTTTAACTTGTATCGGGATGATCTTCAGATAGGATTGTTTCTTCTTAATAGTCCACGCCGAGTTAATGGTTTCTGTGGTTTCTTTGTCCGCATATTTTTCTATTATGTCTGCCACCTTGTCGTAGTGCAGCATCTTATGATGATAATATTTGCAGTAGTTGATACCGCACGACTTGGCTCGACAACTGTGCATTTTGCTTTTGTAACGAAGACATCGAAAGCATAGGCGTTTTGACTTGGCTGTTTCCCATCTTGCGTCTGCATCCAGACTTTTAAACTGTTCACATTCTGTCGCGTTGTGTCCGGCTTCTTCGCAGGCGGGACACTTTGGCGTGTACGTTTTCCCCTAACGTTGTGTATTCTTTGCGGCCTCTTCTGTACGATGAAAGGCGTATGCGATGTCACGTGCTCCGGTAGCGCATATGGTCCGCATAATTCCGCTTCTCTCCTAAGGAACTTTTCTAGCTTTAACAAGTCTGGGTCCTCCCTTGGTTGTGTATTCGCGAAGTCATAAAATCTATAGCGTAGCGTGGGCGTAAGTTTTTCTACAATTGTGTTCGAAACTTCCGGATTGTACATGTAGTTTACGCACTTCAACGTCTTCAATGTTGCTACGGTGTTCGAGATCTTTGTTGCGAATATACAGATATCTCGCGGCGATTCAGTGAGGCGTGACAGTTCACGAAGCGCTGCCATCTCTATCATAGCGATCGATTCAGGCCTTCCAAATCTCGATTCGAGAGTCCTCATAATCTCTGCCGGGTGCGCGTTGCTAATTAGGAGGCCCTCTACTGCTTCCTTAGCTTTTCCTTGTAGGTTTCTTCGGAGGCGGTTTGTATTTTCTACGGTCGAAAACATTTCTTCTGTTTCGTGATATGCTGCACGGAAGGGGAGCCACTCTTGGTGTGACCCGCTGAAGTAAGGTAATTCTATGAACTTTGGACGCTGCGCTGTATTTATCGCTCGAGTGATGGCTGCGGCCAGTTGCGTGAAGCCTGACTGTGCTCCCGCCGGTGATTGACGTGCATCTTCCGCACAATTGGTCGGTTTACGTTCTGTACTATTGATCGCCGGTGCTTCTGTTGGTTGAGGTGGCGCGGCGGCGGTCTCAAGTATAGTGTGTTCTTGACTGTCCAACCAATTGTCTATTCGCTCATTCACCCTTGTGCCCGAGTATACGGAGGCTTCGTCTGCTTCATCTTCTGTGTCTTCCGCTTCTAAGACGGCTAGGCGTGCCGCGGCGAGCTCTGCTTGCAGGCGTATTAGTTCTTCTTTTGCTTTCGCTATCTTGAGTGCTCTGGTTTTACTGTAGGCGGACCCTCCCGCCCTTCTGCTAAGCACTTGCGGTCCCTGTGTGACGAGTTCTGTTGGACCGACGGCGGTGCTGTACTTCATTCTTACTGTGGAGGCTTCAGTTTCCCGAATACGCTCCTTCATCGAAGGTGGCGGCGCCCTCTTTACGGAGGGTTTAATCTGTTTCGCGTCGGCCGGAATTGTTGATGCGGCGGACGACGCGATAGTAAGTGCAACGGCAGCGGCACTTGCTGTTACGGAGGGGCGTTCGGCGGGGAACACCGACGTCACGGAGGCTGTGTATTCTATTTCCGTCGTGTCGGTTCCTGTAGCTATAGAGGCCGTGCTTGCTTCCGTAGTGATGCCAGTAGCCGAGGTTGTGGGTGGTTTGCGACCCTTTCCCTCAGAACGTGTTACCGGCATGACTTGCAATCTTCTGTATACGTCGTGTTCGATTTTCTTGTCTGTTATATCCGGCTCGAAGGACCATTAAATGTACGCTTCTGCACATTCGCTGTACACTGGTGTGTATTAAGAAATTGAAACACTTCGTATTTTCACTTGTTTATTTTCCGAGTGGTCGACTGCAAGTGACCTCTGTTAAAACTATGTACAATTTATACTATTTTTGGCATAATGATTAAAGCGTCGTGATTGGTCGACCAATCACAGGCCATATGGTACGACCAATCACGAGCCAGCAAATATGTGGGTCGCCATAGACCCCTATGGCTCGTTTAGCCTTTGGTCATCCCGCACAGAATTAAAGAGGATACAGAGATTTGTGTGCCTCTTTTATTTCCCAAAATGCCACTCAATGTTAGTTTAGCTTTTGAATTTCCCTTAGATTATCCGTGAAATAGCAACTCGCCGAGTCGTGGTTCGGCCCTCGGATCGGAATGCTTACGTGTAACATAGTAATCGTTCAAGCCGAGGTTAACCCTCAACGGGGGGACCCTTATGTCGAGGTACTAGCGATAGAGGTTCAAGCTAAGCAATCTAAGAGCTATGCCACCTCTCAATTCAGTGAAGCAGTTAAAGGCAGCTTCTCTGGCTTATCTGTTTAGTTCGTCTTAAAAAAAATGCTCTTTTATCCGCTCTGGAAGAGATGCAAGGAGGTCAGAGGTAGCGTTGTCGGCCTAGAGAAGGTCCACACACTTGTAAACACTACTACCATAAGTTCTGTCGCAAATGAAGCTATAAGCAGTTAGTAATTAAGTTCTCTATACTCAATTGTCATAATATTTTTGTACTCTACTTTACGGTAATTATTTATTGTTCGAGGTTCGAATAGTCTTTCGGCGACTGGCATACATTATGTCTATGTGCATGTCAATGCAAGCTTGACTGCCCCTTTGTCTATAATAAAATTTTGGTCCTGTTTAAATGATCAAATACAAATTAAGGCAACATTTAGGACTATCATGTCTTCAGTCTGCTGTTTACCAGTATATTTAAAAGGAAAAAAAATATGGATATAAGTTACAAATTAAAGTAAATTCATTTTTAAAATTTTATTTTAATTCTTCATTGTTATAACGCCTTAGTTTAAAAACGAAGGCAAATTACTTAATGAAAATATATAACTTTTTAAGAAAAAAATAAAAGTGTATTAAAATGAGCTTTAAGGGACATCTATTGGATGTGTTGAAATAATCTGTACTTTTAAAAAACTTTACACAAACAAACAATACATAGCTAAGACATTTAAAATAATGATTAAAATAACTTTATCTCAACAATTACATAACAACAGTAAAATGTACTATATATTTTCCTAGCTGTCCTATTTAAAATCCATGTAGAAATACATTTATTTAATATGGAATGATAAATTATCTGAATATATAATATGCAGTTTATACAATACTACACATTTAAGTCATCGAGCACAGACATCTTTAATATTGAAATATCGAAAATATTAGTGTCATAAATAAGTCCCTTGCCATGTACAAAATCGAGCAATAATATCCATTGAAAATGTCTAACATCTTTCTTCATTCAATCTTTCGACCCGTTGTTATATATGTATAGTGATTTTGGGTCATATTTTTCTAAAATTTTAATTATTTGTGATGATAGTATATATCTATATCAAATAAATTGGACTATTAACAAAATATATTTAATTGTAATTTACATAGTTGTAATTAAAGCAGTTTTATTGGCGTTTTGGAAGACTATTTAATTCAAACTAACTAACATTTCATATGCTGCTTAATATTTTAGAAATGAACATGCTTTTTATTTAGATTAAAATGTAAAACATGCCTTGAATTATTTACGCAACTTTAGCTTAATAATAAAAAATATGAATATCATTTGTTAAAACAAGATATCCAGAGATACAAGTATTAAGAAAGCAATGTCTAATCACTACTGTTATATACTAAGTCAGTAAGTTAACAGGTTCAAGGCACTTCTATATTCACCTATATCAATTAAAAGTGTTGATACTTCATTCATATTGATCATGCTTCAATAAAGTTTCGTTAGTGAACTATATCACGATTGGTCAGTGCAGCATTTCCCAGATCCATCCAACTTTACATAGGACTACCATTCTATTTTAGAATAGTTTTTACTGGTTACATTTATCTTGATCGCATTACTCAATGTAATGGAGTCGAGACAGGCAGTCTTTTTCATAACAGGAACTTCTTTCAAGTTTTCTCTTATGCATTCATTCTCTTTTTGCAAATTCTTATTACTCTATGCATACATTTCAACCATTTGTTTTGTTTGTTTGCATATTCGTAAACGCCGATTGCAGTAACGTATGTATATATAGATAGTATTAAGGTCAAATTATATTTTGAACTAATAAATGTTGCTCATAAAAACCATCTATGGCAACGTCATACCTGGAAATACATAACATTCTTTGTATATGTGTACATATGTAGTAATTACTTGTATAATTTTCCTCAATTGAATACGGTGGGGAATAAGTGGGTTTAAAGAGATGCTTCAAAATTAAAGCGTTTAGGCTGTCAATAGACTAAAATTATAATAGTCAGTACATTTGTTTACGCCCACGGTCATAGCCATAATCCTTGTATTAAAATTTCGCTATGAATTTTGTAATATTATCAAGGTACATATAGATTGAAAACTTCTAAATTGCCACCGGCATAATATTTCGTATTTGATAACCATGTGTAAGCCCGTTCAAATGTATCCAAGGGTTATACACACAAGTACCCAATAAGGCATGTAAGCCCACTGTTTCTTGGTAACATATCCAACTAGATTCACATTTTAAGCTTGGTACTTTAATATGCAAAATTAGGAAATAGAAATAATTTTAAACTTACAATATTATCGGTAAAGAATGTTACATTTAGTTGTTTCTATATATAAATAGCATATAAAAATGCCCTCATCAATCATTATTTTAAGAGTTTGTCATTTTTATTGGCCTAAATGTTTAACACGTTCCAGCAGCGCATCGCAAGTCTTCTTAGCGTCACCTAACAACATAGCAGTGTTGGGATTGTAGAATATCGGATTGTCTACCGCGGCGTACCCAACTCCCATTGATCTCTTCATAACCACCACCTGAAACATGTGTGAGTGTTAAATAATAAATCCATTATAAATATATCAATTACTATTAATCTACTTTAAAATATTACAATAATAACGATTGAGTTCAGTTAAAAAAATTTGGGCAATATATCTTATAGTTCATGGTAACTACAATTGTGTCTCAAGACAATATTTACAATATATATTGTAATATTTTGTGGATAACAAATTACCTGGTCAGCTTTCCACACTTTGAGCACAGGCATACCCGCGATCGGTGAGTTGGGGTCATCTTCAGCTGCGCTATTTACCGTGTCGTTAGCACCTAAAATTAAATACAAATTAAATTGTAAATGTTGCAACAAAAATAAGTCTATTCTAGCACTGGACATAGGGTTAGAGTATTAGGGAATAACGTACCACGCGGCTCTTTAAGGGATTGACAGGCTTCACATGTCTTAAAATGTTTTTTTATACGAGTTTGTTTCAAACGATCACGGCCACGTCACTATAATAATACAATTAGTAATTTATTATACTAATACAATACATACCAATTACAAGCACAAGGTCTGTTTCAGTGAATTCATTGTTGATTTCTTCCATTTCGAAGACATCGTCGTAAGGAACGCCGGCTTCCGCGAGCAAAACGTTCAATTGTCCAGGCATACGGCCTACAAAATGCAAATAATTATTAATTTAGCAATCGCAATTTTATTCTCATGACATAAAACTTTGAATAATATAGACTTACCAGCAACCGGATGAATAGCAAAGCGTACTTTTTTGCCCGTTTCTTTTAGAAGGTTGACAAGCTCCGCAATTGGGTACTGCGCTTTGGCTACACAGAGACCATAACCTGTTGAAAACGATTTAATAAGACCTTCTACTAATTTTTGGTTGGTAATTATAAGTCAAGAAAGTGTAGTTTAGTTAATAACTTGCTTGTAACTAAGCTTAAATATAATAATTTTTTTATACTTTCTAAGCGAGTGCTTGACTACGATCCCACCTGGTTTTAAGTGTAAATGCAATCCTGGATAATAAGGCGCACTAGCTTAATAAATGCCTATTCTACTCTTCTTATAATAATACTAAAATACTTTCACATAATAACTGTAATAAAGTATAGATGTAGTTAGAAAAGATTTTCCTTCATAATTATTCCGAAAAGTTCCTATATATCGTGTTCTCTCAAATAGATCCAAATTAATGAATATGAAAATGTCACTCATTTAATACGACCATTCATTGACAGTTCGGGTGTCATCATATTCTTATAAAGATTTTTTAGTTTTCCAGAAGGAAAATAATTTCTCACTACATCTATAGTTGAGACTTCGATGATTAACGTACCAGGCGTTATGATGATGGACGAAGCACGATGTATAAGGTCGGCTACAGAGTCCACGTTAAGCTCGGTATGCGTAGCTCCGGCGGGACGCGCCGACCCGCCCGTTACCACACCGTACCCACCCAGTATCACGTTTGGCAGGAACGGTTCATGGCCTTTTGAAAAGTATTACATAAAGTAATATGCATATAAAAACTGACTGCAATAGTTTTACCGGGATCTAAGAGGTCTTTAGTTACTTAGTTTAAGTTCCAATTGGCAGCATCTCGGAAACTAGTTTGCGTGGTTATTCTAATGGAAACCCAAATACACAAGCTCAATACTCTTTGCTACAATGCACTGGTGAGCTAAATATATTTATAGGCTTTTGTATTGTCATTTTTTTTATATGCAAATATTTCGATCAGTAATAAAGCAGCAATAAAGCATATAGAAAGAAAATACCTTCGAATACGGGCAGCTTTAATTAATTAATATTGTAAATTATATAATATAATAATTGTTGTTTATTTTACATCTATTTTTCGTTTTACCTTGCACATAATGTACGACAGAATAGCACCAGAGCTACCGATAAGCGCACCGACGATAGTCATGAGCGAGTTGTTCAGCATGAAACCCTCCGCACACAGCGCCCAGCCGGAGTAACTGTTCAGCACCGTGATGACCACTGGCATATCAGCACCTGAACATGATAAGTCGTATGATTATATAGAATTGAATCACACCATGTGGCACGTGTTTTGTAGGAGGAGTCTATGTTGTTGTATATAGGCGGCTTATTACTTTTTTTATAATTATATGATTATTAAATTAATTTGATATAGAAGTACCATGTCGCGTATTTTAGATATAACGTACGTATAAGAGACGTTTCTTGTCGTTAACTACACGATTATTTAAAAATGGATAAGACAGTTACATCTGAAATGTATTTTATAATTCAATAACGTGATTTTTTTTATTGAGCAAATAATTTTAATATGCAGAATGACCGAGTTACTAGCGAGAGAATCTTCTAAATTGGAGTACAACGTGAAGTCGGTGAAGCAAAATTTTGTGAGAAAACCGGAAAATATTTCTAAGAATTCTGCTGTTGTGAACTGGCGCCTTATGACGAAGTATACCCTAATACTCTCTAAGGTAGACGACATAACAATGGCACATATTAAATAGTTTGTTGCTTGTTACTTTTAAATTACATAATAATAATAATATTCTTTATTAAATAACAAAAATTATAACAACAGTAATACTAATTACAATTTTTGCTACGAGTATTAATACTATTTATGTTTCGCTACCACCTAAACTAGGATTTTCATGTGCGATAGGTGGCAGTCCTTTCTCCCATGACTATTTATATATGTACTATTTTAATTATAGGCATATTGTGTGTGTGTGTGTTTTAGTGTGCGTGTCGGTGAATGTGTGGGTGCTTGATTTTTCTTTTAAAATTATATTTAAGTCTTTAAGAAACACCATATCTCAAGCAAGTTTTGCAACGACAGTAGTAGGTACCTCCTATAGCAGCAGTTAGCGTGAGTCCCTGTATACCGCTTAGTATAGCGGCGGCGGACAGCAGCGGCAGGCCGGGTGCTTCGGGCATAGCTATGAGCGCTCCGCCGCAGCCCAAAGAGCCAGCCAGCAGGCCCGCGTTAATAGCGTGTCTTCCAGGCAACATTAATGGTGCCGATGACAGCGAGCCTTGGAGCTTTCCATAAGCCACTAGAGAACCACTGTCAAACATGCAAAACAAATTTATTACTACTATTTTAAGTTCAGTTGTGTTTCATTTTCTTGTTTTGCTATTAGTGTAGATAATGTGTATCAGAATTTATCAATGCATTGTCTGTTACAATGGCACAGGTACTTAGTAGGAGGATCCAAGAATAAGAATAGATATTAGCACGGAAATAGTTTTCATTAATTCAAAGTAGTGAGAATTACTTGGACTGAAATTTTATTCATTCGGCGAAAACATTCTTTTATTAAAAAATATGGATATATCTGTATAATATTAGTAACTAAATAAAGTCAAATTTAAAGCATGGCTTTGTTTATGTTTTCATTTGAGATAACGGACATTTTTATTTAAGTCCTTATAACTAATTATAGTCTTTTTAAAAACAAAAAAATTGGAAAAGGCTTTAAAAAGCTACCTAGTAGCATTCTTGATGTTTTGTAGCATTTTAATTATTAATTCACTTACGTGAAAGTAATGCCTCCGATGTAAGTGCCCAAAAATAGTGAAGTCTTGAGCGTGACAGCAGTAGGATCAAGTGCCATCGCTGGAAAATCGAGCATATATGTGGCAATACACGTCAACACCGCCGCCATACCCACCAAACTGGTAAAAAAATACAGAATAACAATATGTAAAGGACGATAATGATAATAGCAATGCTATTCAATGTTAATATTTAACGAAAAATAGTTAATATTTATACAATATAAATTAATCAGCTGTCCATATAATCTTAGTGATTTGAAATAACAACATTTTTTTCAAAGTCAAATCAAATATACATTTTTATATATTTAATATATATTGTTAGGTTATACCTGTGGAAACCAGCCACGAGTTGAGGGAGGTCTGTGATTTCAATCTTTTTAGCGATGACACTGCCTAGTAGGCCCCCGATACCGGCGACACCAATCATTTGTGTGAGGACCTCCGCGTTAGGAGTGAGGGCACCCAATGTGGCCGCAATGCCCCCAGCTACACCAATCTAGAACAATTTCACAAGCTTACCATCTGGACAAAAAAACCTTTAGTGTATTATATACAAGTATTTGGGACTAAATGCAATCTCATATTACTAAAGAATCATCAAAATTGTGACTAGCTAAAACTCAAGTTGCCTCGTTATTTTCTTTTTAAATGTATAATAATAACTCTATGACAGCAGTTTAGACTTTGAAATTTATGCCATGAAGTCTACAGCCATTATTGTTGACCAAAACATAAGTACTACATATTAAAATTAGTACAAAAAATACTGACAAGTTAATTTAATAGTGAGAAAATACATAAATAAATGTGCTACTATGTAGGAGTTATGTTTTTGTAATCATTAGTGTCTCATCTCTTTTACAATGATCAATAGATTTAAGCTAAAGTCATCAAGATTAGAATGAGCGGGTCTTGAGTCGAGTCTTGTAGCTGATGTCACGCTTTTATGAATGCCTTTTCTAATCATCGATTGCATCGCCGCTACTTTAGTTCTCAGATCAGACTGGGCTAAGTCTGAGCCTATAAAACCTTCTAATAGAGGTATTCTTCTAATAGAGTGCTAGTGCTAGAAGACGCTATTAGTTGAATGATGGATTCGAACCTACGACCTTACGTTTCGCAGACCGTACCCTAAATCACGAGACTATTGACGCTTAAAGAGTCTCATTTATATAAATTAATTAAAATAACAACAAACCATTCCCAGGTAGTTGCCTTTTCTGGCTGTCGTTTGAGAGCTGAGTCCGGCGAGCGCGCCAACACAGCACAGCGAGGACGCGAGGTACGCCATCTGGTGCACTTCTGGGTAACCCTATGCGTGTAAAAAATATAAAAACGGATTTTGTTTCTATAATTTTTAGACATTGTTCCATCAGACGTTGGTTGGATGGTAGGTTTCTCCCTCCCCCCCTGTGCCCTCATAGTGCAAGGCTACACGGGCCAACCGATGTCGCCTTCTTCCCGGGTCCACCTTAGCGGACGACAAAGGCCCCCACCCTTGTCGCCCAGTGAACCCGAGGCCCCTTTTAGTCGCCTTGTACGACAGGCAGGTGATACCGTGGTCTTATTCTTGAGAGCCGAGAACTACAGGGCTGCGGGCTGGTCTACCACCGGCCCGCCTGCGCCATCACCGAACGGGGTCGGCCCTCTCCCGATCCCGTTCTGCGGTCTCCTTCTGGGTCATTACTGACTCGCAGAAAGTTCCAAGCTGACACAGCTTTGCTTTTGAAGCAGACTTAATTGTAAATGGAACTATATCAATAGTTGAAAATATGTTTAAATGTTACACACATTCATATAACATCACATAACGCTACACGGAAACTAGGAATTACATAATAAAGCAAAAGATTTGTTCCAAGTTTCTTTTTAGATGAAAAATTCTATCAAAAGCGTTATTTTGATTGTATAAACATAAATAATTCTAACACTTAAGTCTTTAAAGCCCCTGTATTGCACACCAAAAGAGTTTCTATAAGAATATTTATTTTCTACCTGCATTGCAGTTGTAATGTATCCTCCCAGTAAGGCAGCGGCTGGAATTCCATACAAATATCCGTATTCCGGCGGGTCTCCCGGTCTGAAAGATATATATCAACAATAAAAAAACCCTTAAATTTATATTATCATTGTTTATAATAAAGCATTTTAAGCTGTCGCTGAGCTGTGAAGATCAGAGAAGTAATATGCTATAGATCCATATTGATTAATATGTAAAAGCAAGGGAGGTTAATTAGACTGTTTACCTCCAAAAATAATTGATATACTGCTAATAAATAGTATTCTATGAACCTATACCTTTTGAACATGTCAAGCATGCGCTGGGTTACCAAGAATCCTCCGAACACGTTCACGAAGGAGATCAGTGCCGCTGTGCTGGCCAGCCACTGCAACATACACCTATTATAATCACAGTCATAATTCGCGTATATGATGTTTACTTACGGTCGATTAGTTTTGCTAGCACGAAAGCTTTATATGTCCATCGGATTCAGATGTGGCCAATTTCCTAGAGCACTAGGACTAGACTAATTTTACTAGTAATTTAGCGCAAGTACCCCTAAAGGGATCTTAAACTTGTGCCAATACTTTGGGCGATGAGAGATACTTAAATCAGATTACAATTAAATCTAATTATTCTTTATGCAATTATAAATGATATCACAGCCATTGTGTATATTAGATTTGAATAGCATATTTTCTCATATGATTTAGTTGATTTGAAAAACACTAATAATTTTTTATAATAATACGTTTGTGTTTTAAATCTAAAGCATGTATTTATTTACCTCAATATACTAGAACTAACTTTTTGAAGCGTCAAAAGTTTAGGGTACGGTCTGCGAATCGTAAGGTCGTAGGTTCGAATCCACCATTCGACTGTTGACGTGAACCATCTCCTAGCACAAGCTTAAGCTTAGTTGGAATGGTTAACAAGAATGTTAGTAATATTTGTGAAAAAAAAAAGAAATATTGCTAGCTTTCTTTTTTTTTAAAAAAAACTGCTAACGTATTAATTTATTTTTAGCATTTCGTAAATCACCTGCACTGGTGTCTCGGGCACGTATCCCCCGCCCATAAGAAGAAGTCCACCCACAGCAGTAATGCCAGACACGGCATTGGTGACTGACATCAGTGGTGAGTGTAGCGCTGGTACCACGCCCCACACCGTGTGGTAGCCCACCACGCCTGATAAAGTTACATCGTTTTAATACGAATAATATTTTAGACTATATTTTATATTTTTTAGAGATATTTATTATATTAATAACAAGATATCTAATGTTAATAATACAGCAGCCATTACAATGTAATGTTATGCAGAACTTTGAAGTTTTCATTATGTATATATGATTTGTACCTATATTGTAGAATTACCTGATAACGCTAGCGTAGTTGTCATTGTAGTGAACGCAGGATTCGGTGATGCTATGCCAAGTCCAATCAAGCTGGCTAAGCCTAAAACAAAACTACAAATTATTAAACACTATTGAAATAAATTAAACATTTTTATTATTATAACATGCAAGTTGATTTAATATAAAACAAAGAACAATAGAAAAAGTATGAATTTATAACACCAAATGAAATAGAAATAAACGTTTTGACATCTTTTTAGCCTTTTGCCTACCCAAGGTAAGCAATGACTTTTTAGTGAGTTGATTAGTTTACCACTATGCACTGGAAACCAATTTAAGACAATTAGTTTTATTAACCAAGATAATCATTTATATATAGATTTTAATTATAATATTATGAATGTTAAAAAATATAAGTAATTGTTGTAGATAAAATAATAGAAAATACCTGTGGAATAAAGAAATGCGTCCTTCAATGTTTCATTGAAAGGGTTGGGCGGTTCCACTTTAACAGCTGCCGGTGCTTTAGTGGCAGTTGCAGCCACGGCCATACTGGGCGGAGGCGGAGGTGGCCAAAGTAATTCTCCAGCTTTTAGTACTATGGCTCCACGTGTCACCTCATCCTCCAAGTTGATGTGGAAGTGGTCGTTCGTACCTGCAAGTTGTAAACTAAGATTAAAATAGGATAATATTTTGTAACCAATTTAGACATACATAAAGGCATACTGTGTAATACATTAAATTAGTGCATAGTTATAGACCTATGTCATTTGGCGTCATTGAGACTTCAGATGACATGAGCATTTAAAGTCAATTGAAAGAAAATAAATTGATAGATTACATCTATTAGGGATTGGATGTCAAATAACTAAAGGATTTCAAATACGCCCCTGTCCCTCAAGGGTTATACAAAGACTGAGTCCTCTATTTTTCATAATCCTTAAAACGTCTCTTTAGCTTCATTAGCATTCAACCATTTATAAGGATATACATATTGACGCTGAAAAGCAAAAAGGTAGGCCATTTTCACTTTTTTACGTCGTTGGAATCAGCAAAAATCGCGTCGCGTCGAATGATGTTATATGACTTGTAACAATTAGATGAAAAATAGCGAAAATAGGATTTTCCAGATTGACACTTCTCTTTTATTTTTTGTACCGTAAAACGATTCTCTTTTAGGAAAACTCTAGGTTAATGTCGTGGTACAATACTTATTCAGCAAAAAATAATAAATATTGTATCCAAAAACGACAGCTCTAGGGCCACAAACACGAGAGTTATAATTTTTTTTTAAAGATGAAATGTTTTTCGGCTCTGGTGAACAATTTGTGTGGGTTACTGCGTTTTTGTTTTCCGGCGTCGACATTTTCGTCACTTACGTGGTTCACCTCACTTTCTTTAGCAAGTTGCCGTTCTCTGCCATTTACTTCGGCAATATAATTTTTTCCTCATAAAGTTTTCGAAAAAGTCAGTCACTCACTTGCAAAGTCAGATGCGCATTATTTGACATTATTATTTATAAGTATGTTGCATAATTAACAATAGAAGATATTGCTATGATACGATTTTTTAATTGAATCTTTGATCTTTTGGGTTACTTCATTTACTCACCGATACTGAAGAGGAAGCCAGAGATATTGTTAGCATAAAGCGTAGACGCATGAGCGGGCATCCTACTGGGTAAATCCGTGAGGCCAACGTGGGTGACTCCATGTACCTTAGTAATCTCCCCTTTTTTGGTGGTTTCCACGTTGCCACCCATTTCTGCCGCCAAGTCCACAATCACACTACCTGGGGCCATGTCTCGTACGGCGTCCTAAAATTTTATATTTTGTCAATGGTGCAATTCTCTATTTATATTTTTACAATTATATATCACATACAATAAACATCTGTACAGTATAGTACAAATATGTTTATTTGTATTTAAATACCTATTAGTTTTGTGTATACATGAGTAATGTAACACATACTGAACAAAACAATTCTTACAATTGTGTCAACATATATTAACGCACTGAGTTCTGTTTCATATATAAAAGATTTTTATCTTTTTTTTATTACTAAATTACGACTAGTTTACTACGCAACCTGTATTTCTTCTGTATTTTGTATTTATATATTTAATTTACAATTTGTTTAAAAAATATTTTAGTATTAGAACTAACCTCGAGAATAAGTAATGGCGCAGGTTTGCCGGGTATTAGAGCTGTGCTGATGACCACATCGGACGTCCTTGCCTCCTTCCCAAGGAGAGCGCGTTCTGCTTTTAGAAATGCATCGCTCATTTGTTTCGCATATCCGCCTTCGCCAGAGCCTTCTTCCTGTTTTTAGTAACATTATCTATAGTAGTATCGTCCAACATTCTTAGTACTCGCATAATAAACCAATTTAATAAGAAATAAAAAAATAAGTTAACTCATGGAATTCTCTAACAATCAACCGTGAATCAAACAATTAACGTAAGCCTATATCAAATAAGAAATTAACTTCAGTCTCGAGATAAATTTAAAAACAAACGTTGACACAGGCTTTTTTCATTTAGACAACATTTGCAAACAATACGTTCGAATGAGTTACGTAATACCAAACACTGAATTATAATGGAAAAATGTAGTTCTACGTCATGACAACTGGCTTATGTAGTATGGGAGTTGTTTATTTGTTATAGACGACGTTTACTGAATGCACGCAAATGTCTAAAGAAAACAAACACGAGCAAATAGGTCATACATTTGTATACAATACGTGAGTTCGTTACGTCTGTCTACAGATACATAGAGGTGAGAGCTAGGACATTTACCAATGGCGATAGCTGCCAAGGCCAGGGTGGACGCTGCACCCCAACCACAAGGATTAGGGTACACACCACCTCTGAAAAGTAAATCACATTATAAACAACTAAGAAACGTCACGTGTTTTTTCGATAAAATTTGAAAATTCGGATAGGTATTATAATATGACTTTATCACATACATTATTTAATCATATTAAATTATTATTTTGATTTGGTTTTAGATAAGTAATATAATCTGATTATTCTTTTTAAATTTTTGAAGATAAATTGTCTCTCTTTAAATTTTTTAAGGTATTGTTTAATTGAGAAGTATACTTTTTTTTTATTATTTCTAAGCAAGTGCTTCACCACGATCCCACCTGATGTCAAGTGGAAATGCAGTCCTGGATGGTAAGGCGCACTAGCTTAGTAAACGCCTATTCACTCTACTCTTGAAAATACCCACATTGTAATCGGAAGGAAAGACAGACGCGGGCAAACTATTCCAGTCCTTTGCTGTACGAAGAATGAAAGACGAAGCAAATAGCTTCGTTCGGGTTTGAGGGATGTTCACAACAAAAGGATGAAATCCCGCAGTGCGTCTAGAAGTCCGATGGTGGAAAGGGGATGGGGGAATTAGATATGATATGTATACTGATAATACAAATAATTTGCTGTTATTTTACTTTGAAATAACAAAATGTAATTTTAATGACATTTTACCACACGCCTAGCGGTGATGGAAAACATCCCGAGATGTAGATTACATATCTTAAATTTTTTTTCTAAAACATGTGAAGTCTGCCAATTCCACTTATGGGGACGGCTAATGAATGGAACTCTCTGCCACGATCAATCTTTCCATACGGGTACAATCTGGACACCTTTAAGTCCAATGTGAACAGACACCTTACAGGCTCACGTGCTCCATCCTAGGCTTCATCCTCGCCTTCCATCAAGCAAGATAGAAGCCAAACGTGAGCCTATTTAGTATAAAAAAAATTTACACTAAGGCCGCGTGGCGGATTATTCCCTTATACTCTATTAAAAGAGTAAGGCCTGAGCCCAACAGTGGGACAAATATTTTTTTTTTACTATTTATATTGCACGATCTGAATTTACTGTATTATTATTAAATAGGTCTACATTACATTATATAAGAAGGTTATATAAGTAGGTTAAATACTTGTTATTACCGATCTTAATCATATATGTTATTATCTATGTTATTAATATAATAATGCCATAACACAAGATTAATTGTATCGTCGCATCGGTCCGCGAAATAGTTCTTGTCCGAATCTATTTAAGATCTATAAGCGACGTTAATATGAGAGCTTCTCGACTTTTTTTTATAGGAAAAGCGGCAAAAGAGCTTACGGCTCACTTGATCTTAAGTGATCACCGTCGCTCATGAACATCCACAACACTGGAGGAGCTGCAGGCGCGTTGCCTTTGAAATAGAAGTAGGCTCGTTTCTTGAAGGTCCCCAAATCGTAAACGTGACATGCATAAAACGTGCTTTCGTGGAACGCCAACCGTCAAGATGGTGTCGATGGAATTTGGAATCATGCCGAAGATTCGACTAGTTCCTGTATCTTTATTTATTTATAAAATACACCAACAGCATTACACTACATTGTAGTAATAATCAAATTTATAAAGTAAGTCCTGTTGTGTATGCCGATTACAGGTGTACACAACATTCGCTATTAATAAACGTAAAGATTTAATAATTAAGAGTTACCAAAAATATGTTAAATAATGCAAAAAAACAGTAACAAATTAATTAAATTGGCCAAATTAAATAATTGTATAATTTTTAATACTAAGGTGCCCAAGACCTTTTAAATTAAGGAGATTATATGTAGCAGAAATCCTTGACAATAGCGAGTGTGACAGTAGGTTGGTTTCTCATCGACAACGTTAAAATACGTACCATCATGTCCATAGTGATGAACTGCGCTCCGAGACTCTCGATCTGCTCACGCACGGCGGGGCGCGTGTCGAAGGCGCGTACCGCAGCGCCCATGCAGCGCGCCTGCGCCGCCGCCGCCAGCCCCGCCACGCCGCCGCCCACCACCAGCACGCGGCACGGCGGCACCCGCCCCGCCGCTGTCATCTGACCTGAGCATTGCAACCTTTGTAGTTACAGCTTGTTTTTTATGCTTGTTGTGCCGCCATCACTACTTATTTTCAACAGACTACAAAAACGAGAGGTAATCTATTCGTCATTATGTTTGTTACCTCATAACTTGCGACTGGGTAAACGGCCTTCGATGATTCATTTTTTATGGGAAAGGATGTACTTCAAAAGTAGTTTGCTTAGGTTCTAATTAATTATATATATATAGGTTGAGTATAGCCGACTTCTATACTTCACTTATAAACCTATAATCACTAAATTAGACGATATATTAATGTTACACTGCCTTCCTACTCACAATTCGTTTAACATCCTACTTGATAACTATTTTATACATTGTAACTCATCTAGTAATTCTTTCCAGTAACTTCAATTCTTTGTTTTGAATTCTTAGTAACAAAAAATTCAAGGTTCGAACAAAAACATATTTAACAATACATGTTTAAAGGGAACAATGCCCAACCCAAAACAGGTATAACTTAGGAGTCAAAAAAAGTTTGAAATAAACGTAGTGTATGTACCTGAGAAGAAACGCGGGAAATGTGCTGCCGCCTCAATGACGGCGCGGTACCCGGCGACATTGGCCATGGAACTTAGCGCATCAAACGCCTGGGCGCGGCTTATGCGCGGTATGCAGTCCATAGCTGGAAAAATGTAATTCATTTTAGATGACACAAAAAATAGTTTGAAAAAACTATACCTTATAAAAACTTACCGAATGCATTCACTTTTTTTGCTGCCAATTTCTTCACCAGATCCGTATTTTGTGCCGGATACAAAAACGAAATGATCGAACTTTCATCATTGATATTTTGTATTTCATTCTCTATTAATGGTCGGACTTTAAGAATTATGTCTAAAAATTAGAATTAGAGAAATTAAAGCATATTTTAAAGAAAACAATAACATATATTAATAGATTTTAAGAAAAAGCCAGTACGCACTGGATTGGTAGGTATCCTTTAGGCTAGTTATTTTGGCACCAGCTTCTTCGTATGATTTATTCGGAAAATTTGCTGAAAAGCCTGCATTTTCTTCTATGTTTACGCTAAAACCTTTTTTCACTAATTTGCTAACTACTGCTGGTACAACGGCAACCCTACACAGTTTAATTAAATTAACAATTTTGTACGCACAATATGGTAACAAATATGTTTAGAGTTAGTTAGAAGTAGATACCTTCGTTCATCCTGCCATATTTCCTTCGGTACACCGACAGATAATTTTGTGTAGGGAACACCTTTGGGCGGCGGTGGTGTTGATGATGAGCTAAATAGTCTTCGGTGCCAAGACCGAGGTAGCGGCTTGCTGATGCCGAGCACTCTTACACAGCCGCACATTTTTATTTTTAAGCTGAAAATGGGATAAAATAGTCAAGGTTTTTTTATTTGTGTGATGAACCTATGCTGCCAGAAGCTGACCATAGACTCACCCGATTTGTAGTCTTCATTTTTAGATACAATTTTAAAAATTTCTTATTATTACAGTTCTATGTTTAAAAAATGTAACATATTAACACAATGGCAAATTAAAATCGTGACCGTGAGTGCGATATACTGTAGACGTAGCATAATTAGAAAAAGAGATAAAATACACTATTACCTCTTTTATGACCAAAATGCGAAAAGGTATGCTCCGGTTGTCTACGTATGTATGTACATAATATACGGCTAAATAAGAAAAGGGAGATAAAAAGTTAAATAAACATGAAATTATTTAAACATTACATTTTTGGCCGGTTGACGTTTTTCGCCCGAAGACTTTTAGAACATCACCTGATTGGTTTCTTCCGAATTCTAATGTTGAACAGTAGCAACAATTTGATAGATTGAGATGCTCCGGCAATGTTATCTTCAGTGTCTCCATGTTTTGATTTATTTACCACATATGTAGTGAACACATGCTATAAAACCTAATAAGACATCTAATGTGAGAAGTGTAAACCTATATATGCACTGTGACGTCATACAGTTCTTCCCATCCGTTTGGTCAGAGGCACCAACCAATTGCGATTCACTTTTGACAAAAGCTTATATGGACCGGCAATGGATGAGACTATCGCCATTTTAATATTGGAGGCAACGATATATTTTAGAAACAAAATGATATAGACTGCCATTACGCGCGTTTCACGTAAATATTACTGGATACATTTTGGTCATAATATTTTAGTTATAATCTTGTGATGCTTAAACCTTATCTAAAGAGAAAATATGCACAAGATGTTCATAAAATATAAGTTAATAAAGTTTTAACAATATTTTAAAAGTTTTAAATTTATGGTAACATCAAAATATTATTATATTTTGAATGCTTAGTTAGTGTTTTAGCGATTTGTTTGAATAAGCTTTTTTTATTCAATTCTAAAGAATTGTGTATTAAAATTTTCGACATAATATTTAAATACCATTACTTGGTAAAAAAAATGGTTGTAGAGGCGTGGCCTAACGGTCATTGTACCTGCCTACAAATCGGGGTACCTGGTTTCGATTTGCAAAATATTCATCCCGATGTCCCGAGTCTAGTTAATAATTTATATAAACATGTATACTATATTTAAAGCAAGATATAGTATTGCTCGATATTGCAAGTTAGTAAAATGTTGGCAGTATGTATATAGTGTTTCACAGCATTTACTACCTATATGGTTCAGATATTACTATGAATAAATTAGTTATTACAAGAATAAATTTGTTTCCTAATTACCGTACGACGTTCTGTCATTACCGTTAATAAAAATAGGTGTATTCAAAAAAACGGTACGTGTACACAAATAGATTAAGAGTCTGTATCTACAAAACGTCCCAGAACTAACCAATACAATACCATTAAGCTTATACCTGAACACTAGAATCTACACAATTACTTTAATAGCAGTTTTACTTCTAAAAGTACAGTACAGCAAGCAAAAATAGATTTTAAATGATAATATCCCACATCGTTATCACAAAGCATACTAATGCCGGGCAAGTAACCTAAGCTATAATTTATCCAATATAAGAGAATCGTGTATCAAGAGTTCGGAATTATTCAATTACTGAACATGTATTCAACAAAACGTTGAATACATGTTCAGTAACATTTTAAAAACCTGCTTTGCAATACCGTTTTCTATATAATATATTTCTAATAATTTTATTGTGAATCCGTAATAATTTTTACTTTTAATCAATTATCATGCATTCAATAAACCAACATTTGAACTGTAAAGATTCATTTTTAAATAAAAATCTAAGGTGACAGTGTCTTTGTCCACATGCTAACATAGCAATGAAAAGCTTAGAATTGATCTTACCTTTATTTAAGAACTCTTGAAAATGTCATCCGTAGTTTATTTACAATATTTAAAATATAAAAATGGTCGCAATCTTATGAAAAATTTGTTGAGAATGTACTATCGCGTGGCGCCCGCGACACTTGTGATGAGGCGTATAGTATGAAAGCAACGATCAACGAATATTTTTACATTCCCACAACTCAGAACAGAACGCTCTGAGCGCCAGGCAGCCGGCCGGCCTCATTCAATCACATTACTCGCCACAGAAAACTTAGCGTAGCGTCGCGTCACACGCCAGTTTTTGTGTACACGTATACTACCACCCGAGCACGGCGCCCGAATCAAACTGTAGTCTCTAACTCGAAGCATATTAAGAACAATCATTTGAAAGGCTAACGTCGAGATTTACAGACATTTTGAACGTAACAACATTTACAATATCCACTTCACGGAATAGCATATTTCTAGTTAATGTTTTAACTCAGCAAGTAAAACAAAGTAATAAGACAAAGTTTGTTTCAACTCTAAAGAATCAAAATGATTAATTTCACTATTTAGCATTCATTACTAACTCTTTATAGATTTGTATTTTTCGTAAATATAGAGATATGCGTCGCTAACGTTAATATTCCACGCGGTTTCAATAAAATATACTCATACAATTTGATTGCATTTGCTGTCTGTAGCATGGTCCCTTTCTCTTGTTGCAGTTGTTGTCACTGATACAATTTTGAAGTGAAATATGGTCAGCAAAAGTGCGAAAAGGATTCTTCAATGCATTACAGACCACAGTATTTTGGTGCGAAATTGTGAGTATAGTGTTATTCGAATTATAAATCAGATATAAAAAATATTTTATTGGAGGTCCTTGTGTACATCATAATTTCAAAATTATAACTACGTTGAATTCACCTTTGTTTAGATATTTTTTTTTATATTTCAGTAAATGTAAAGATTATGCTACAAACAATACACTAGCATTTGAAAAGTAAGGAGTTTCGATTTTTTTTTAAATCTATTACTGAACTTATATAATCTATCAAATTTTCTTGCAGATTTTGTAATAAATTATAAATATATACTATAATATACAAATAACAAATCATTATAAATCTTAATTTACTGTCATTTCACACAGTGTACTGCAAATACTACATAAATAATAGCACACAGGAGATTACAGATTTAATTAATGCTGATTGTCAATTGTTTTTAATTATTAGGCTAAGTGGAAATGTCAATACTATTTCGTCATGAATGCATGCCCGGCCTCAACCTTCATGGGAAAAAATAAAAATTACATATTAATACAGTGTAATCTGCCATTAAAGATTTATGTACAATATGAAAGTTTCAATCTAAATATTGAGTAATAGAGTATAATAATAAAAGTTTGAATTTTTGAAGCTATCAAATAAACTATGATTGTACGACTTTGTTCATTATATATTGATAATTGCCTGAATTTTTTGCTTTTGTAATTATCACTAAATTAAAAAATAAATTCAATCTCAGTTCCAAAAGCCTGGAGTGAAAATCACTGTAGCCATCTGCTATAAAACTACCAGCTCTTTTTATACAAATTAAGCCTTTTTATCCACTATTTATGTCCATGAGAATGTATAAGGTGTAACCATGAGTTATGTAATTTTTTTTTTAATTTATTATATCTTTTGTAGACTATGATTTTGCTTGTGTTAAGGCATGTTATTTACAAAATATTTTTTTAGATGGAACGGCAAAGCGTGTTGTGGCTTCAAAGCCAGTGGTCGAGATGGATGGAGATGAGATGACCCGTATAATATGGGAAAAAATTAAGGAGAAATTAATTTTCCCATATGTCAAGGTAATATTATTGGTAATATTTAATTAAAAAAAAACTCATGCTATTTAGTACCCCCTCGATAGGATTAGGAGCGTTGCTGGAGTTTCTTCGTTCACTTCTTCTCCCAGTGCCAATGCTTATAAGTTAGTTTAGCTTAGATTGCCTCAATGAGTTTAATTAATAAAATAGCTACTGGCAGAGTTGTAGTTCGGCCCTCTTGGATCGGACTGCTAACGCAACAAATAGTAACCATCCAAGCCGAGGTTATCCCTCACCGGGGGACCCTTGTGTCGAGTTACTAGCTAATAGAGGTTCAAGCTAAGCGACCTAAGAGCTATGCCACCTCAATGCGGTGAAGTTGTAAAGGCCAGCCTCTCTGGCCTACTGTTAGTTTGTCCAAACTAGACTGTCATTTTTTTCTCTCTTAGCTACATTTTCCTTACAAATATAGTAGCATGTGTATATAACTATGTTCCAATTTGAAGGAGGTCATGGCTAGTGATTTTTTTAGCAGCAAGCATAAAAGTTGCACAGGAATTATGCAGTACATGGTAGAAAATTTTGTCTGAAATCAAGTATTATCACTTATCTTCTGAACTTCCTGCTCATATCATGGGCATGATGCCCAAATGTTATGGGAACCATACATTAGTTCTATTTTTAGCATAACTCTACATTTTATACACAGTGTAATAATTATCTTTGCAGACATTTTACATAAGAGATAAGAATATTTACAGATATAAAAAAACATTCTTGTTTTATCTCTGGTCTAGTTATTGACATACTTTTTCCATTGTTTGACCAATATTATAATATTTTCTTTAATAGAAATTTATATTTTATTTGGCCTATGTATCAAATACTTCAAATAAATCCATCATATTTAATAGGTTAGAATGTTAATTTATTTACTTGGAGGAGGTCAATATCGTTGTTTGAATTTTTTTACAAATTACCTGACCCAACAAACATTGTTTTGCCATAAAATTGTTTAGATTTTTTTATGACCAACATGATTGGGAATTGGAAAGTAGCTTTAGTTCCTCCTTATTACAGCAGCTATCCGCCTGTGAAAGTCCAGTAAAAATTGGGAAAGCCGTTTCAGACATTAGTTGTAGAAATTTAACAAAAATATTTTAGTATATTTCATTACATATACATTACATTCATATGTATATAGTAAAAAGTGGTTATTTTATTATTAGAAAGGGACACTCCAATTTATATAATTATGTGTATAGACAAGCAAGTTTTAGTTTAGTTTAAAACACAAATGATTGTTTTTACATTTTATATCATGTGCATGTTTCACTTAATCTTCTTCAGGTTATGAAGAATCATGCAACACATTCCTCAAGCCTAAGCCTATGTTCTAGATTCAATAGGTTATTAACAGGCAGATAGGATTACAGTAGTGTGTAGTCTATTCTCAAATGTCTACCACCTCATATAAACTTTCCTGATGGTGTTATCTATCCAGAAGGGCAAGCAAATCAAATCAGTTATACATTTATATATTTAATGAAAGTAGTAATACAAGCAATGGTTGTTAGTCTTATACTTTCCTTTATATTATTTCTAATGGCTTTCCATAAGGAATAACAATGGGGTCAGAAATTAATGTACATTTTTGTTAGTCCTGATCTTCACTGTTGGAGTTTTCAAAAACAGTTCTTATTTATAATTAGTTTTTTGAAATGCTATCTTAATGGTCGAAGGCGTGGTGTATGTAAAGTTCGTTGCTTAAGAGAAAAATATTAATATTAATGTCGGTGAGACAAAATGCCATTCAATAAGCAATGCCAAGAATTGGTAGATTGTAAAATGTCGGATTTTATCATAATACCAAACTATATACACAGTTTCAAATTGAAAGGCAATTAATAATTGCAATGTGTTTTGTAATCCACTTTAAAGTGCTTCAATCTAATAATCTAGCTAAATTTTGAATGCCATACACCCTTTAAAGTTTTCTTTTATAGTCAAAGGCAAAGAAAAATGAAACGTCTGTGTGTAATTCATTAAATGAAGCTTTTTTGATAAAGTAGTATAAACTCACATATCACACCCGTCACTCTTGTTCTCTTAATAATTTTCTGCATATTTGAATCAATAGAGTTCTGATGAAACAACAACACCAGGCCAGATTTTTTTTAAATCTGACTAATTTTTAAGAAGGAAGTGAAAGAAGGTTTATTTATTTTATCAGTTGAATTTTCCCGTAAATGCTCTTGACATACGAAAACATTTTTTTCAAAATAACGAACATAGCTATTCGCTGTCAGTGAACGAGAAATAAGTCCTTCGTACAACAAATTTACATTCAAATGGAAAAAAACTAAATATAGTTTTATATAATTTATCAAATAAAAGCAGTGTGGGTAAATTTAGTAGTCATAGTAAGCTAGATTGGAATGGACTTGTAATATTGTATATGTCAGAATAGGTATATAGGGTATAAATGTATATACGGTATGTCGGAATATACAGATAAATCATTAATGAAGGTATATTAATAATTATCAACATTAACGCATGTGGAATAGAATGTGGATACATCAATATTTACAACTAATAGTAAATTAGTGAATTCATGTTCCTCCTCTTTTATCAGGCTTATGATCCCTAGCGCAAAAGTTTTCCTATAGTTCTGGCAAAGTTAAAAGAACAAGTTGGAGACTTTAGCATACGCAAAATCAACAAAAAAAATAAAGAGTGACAATAATAAAAAACGTACGTGGATCGGTTGTAGTTCAGCATAAGGGCTTCAACATGTTATAGCAGTAGAGCTTTGAGGCGTCGTTGTGCTCTTGTCATCACAAAGAAGGTCCACATACTTTTACTGCCTAAACACAACTATCACAAGTGAACGGTGAAGTTTTCCACGCAGGCCTTATCCGGGCGCCACCTGCAACTGCAGCCGGTCTGCAGTTGCAGGTGGCTGGGTTAGAACATTGTTGTTCTTAGGGATGTGTTGTGGTCTGTGGTCGAACATGGAAAAGTACACAAGTGAATCTTTTTTTTTGTCTATGACAAAGAGTCATCGATAACTTATACTAAGATGTCACTTATATTATTTTTGTACCCCAAAGTAGGGTATTTATTGATTGTCTGAGGTTCGAATACCGACTTTACGCGGACATATAAATTTAATGAAATAAAAAAGGAAAATATAAATCGGTATTGTACGATGAAACTTTTTTATGGCCGTCGTCGAAGGCTTAACTTGGATCGGGGGGCAACACTTTTTAGGCGCGTTTTGTATATTTAAAACTATTAAACGTTTCGTTACCACTTTTAGCTATTTATATTGTACATATCACTTATTCATCGTTTCTGTAGCAAAAACAATATGTAATTTTATTCATTAGGGTATTTTGTCAGCAAGGTTTTCAGTGGTTGTAGTTGTTAAATTGGAATTGAACATGTGCACAAAATCGGCACCCATATTTATTATTAAGTGAATCGAGTATTTGTTCGTTAAATAATCTTCCACAAAGAGATAATACCAGAGATTTAATCAGAAATCTATCTAAATCCACCAGTTTCCTGCAAACTGAAGTTAAAATAAATGGATTTATTGTCCATAGATAGGGAAAGGGCGTTTTAATTTCGAAATGCCGTTACAGTAAGGTTTTCTCTACTTAAAGTTTGTATAAACTACAGCAGTTTTTATTAGCTTCAGCTATAAAGACTTGTTAGCTTCCGATTGCCGTGGCATTGACATTATGAATTGCTCATTTTATTAACACGTACACATAAGTATAATCGTCTTATTGATGATTATATAAAAATTATCTAATCGACTGTTGATACCACTGTTTTTCCCTATATAGAATGTTTGGGTGTGGCATAAAATGGGCTTATATAACATTTTTGATCATACTGATAACCTTGGTTTATCTTCTTAATAGTTATTTCTGGGTATTAGAAATTCAAATTTAAGAATGTTATTTGTCGGCATATTAACTTATTTATCATTATCAAATATAAACTAGTTTTAGTAAACTCGTTTCGTTAGGATAAGCAATGGTCATGCTTGTAGCTGTTATCAATATGTATATTGAAAATATTCTTATACTTGTCTTTTTGAATAATTTCTCTGGCAGTCTCGGCCGAAAACTGGTTTCGTACCTGAAAGTTGTCCAGTGGTTCTCCTTTAATTTCTACAACGGGTTGTTGATATCCAATATGTGCATTTGCATTTATTGGATATCAATAATCCGATGTTCACTTATTTAATACGAATGATACTAAAATGTAGCTAGCCTTTCGGTTTTCTACAGATTGCATTTTGGAGAGTGTGCTCAGGAACTACATGATCTAATTCCCCCATCCCCTTTCCACCATCGGACTTCTAGACGCGCTGTGGGATATCATCCTTTTGTTGTGAACATCCCTTAAACCCGAACGAAGCTATTTGCTTCGTCTTTCATTCTTCGTACAGCAAAGGACTGGAATAGTTTGCCCGCGTCTGTCTTTCCTTCCGATTACGATGTGGCTATTTTCAAGAGTAGAGTGAATAGGCATTTACTAAGCTAGTGCGCCTTACCATCCAGGACTGCATTTCCACTTAACATCATGTGGGATCGTAGTCAAGCGCTTGCTTAGAAATTATAAAAAAAAAAAATGTTCTCGTGAGATAGTGGACTATAGTTTATCAAGAGTTTAATGGATCAATGTTAAGACTGGAACACCGTTCAGTATCTTATCACTTTATAAATACTGCACACACATTCCTACCATACGTCAACACTTAAAGATTTTTAAATAAATATATTGCAAGTACATTTTTTTATGACGAACTACACAGATTGGCCAGAGAAGCTGGCCTTGACTGCTTCACCGGATTGAGAGGTGGCATAGGTCTTAGGTCGCTTAACCTGAACCTCTATTGCTAGTAACTCGACACAAGGGTCCCCCGGTGAGGGGTGATGCAAGTACATAAAACAGTAATAAGCTCGTGTAATGAATGGTGTCGAGTGAAACGGTCGTGCACTTGAATTGAATTAGACCAACATCCTATGTTTAATAACACAACTAACAAGGATGTATTTTAATCACAATTCCCATCAATTCTATTGTTATTACCATAATAAGCTCTAAGGTCTTTCAACGCTATACACCAAGCATTAAATGATCAGAACCTCATCGATCCGACCTGGAGTCGAACTTCTGCCAGCTCCTAATTTATTACCGTTTCCCTTTTGTTCTTAACTAGACATCCGGCCTCGTTTTAATTCAGTTTATAACCGATCTACCAAGGGTCTGATAAAATAATAAATTATGGAATAAACATGTAACAGAAAACTTATGGTTTGAGACGAGTAATCAATAATAACACTTCTTCGAATTGTATAAGACTAAAGTTTTGTAATTTTTGTAGCTAAATTTAATAATAAAGACTCCCCATTTATTCGTATAGATTATTAAACGTTCACTACTTCATCCGTTACATAACACTATCAATAAATGACGTGTAGTATTTCAGTATTACGAGATAATGTGCGCCAGCTAGCAGACCCATATTATATACTTACATATTACGTATCTTGTAGGCAGATCATTTATTTATATTTGTGTAATTAGCAGCCTAGTTGCACATGATGTAAGATAACTAAAAAAAATTGATTGTCATAAAAGTAGGTGTCATAAAAAAAAATCACACATTTTTTTTTTAAAGCAATCTAGCAATATCTCTCTTTTTTATCAGAAATATTACTAACAATCTCGTTAACCATTCCAACTAAGCGTAAGCTTGTGCTAGGACATGGTTCACGGCAATAGTCGAATGGTGGATTCGAACCCACGACCTTACGAGTCGCAGGCCGTAGCCTAAACCACTATTGACGCTTTGGGTTGCTTGATGTTTTTGCATGAGGTTGTTTGATTGCTATAGAATATTAAACCGTTTTTTTTTAAGAATTTTAGCAAATTTTGTTATATAATATGTCATTTCAGATACATACTAAAGAAGCGCTTGAAATAGGAATCGACGAACACTTGAAGATGTATGAAAGTTAATGAAAGACGTGAGAGGTGTTCGTGTGCAAATTGCAAATCGGCCTTAAGAAACTTTTTTTACTGTTGTTATGGTGTGCAGACAATGTTGCTTGTGCAATGTTTAAATTATTTGGTGCTTAACTTTGAACTAGTTTACTGACGTAAATTATCGGAGCACAAAGGTCACTCAGTGCGCAGTTAAATTTGCCCTGATAGTGAATCCACTCCGATGATTGTATGCACACAATAACGATGTCTGATAAAGCTAATAGAATGTTGTTGTAATTTAAAATATCTATCTTTTTTTATTAAAAAACTGGCTGCGGCCATTCACCTCATTGATATATTTATTAGAATCTCTTGTGATGTTGAGGGCAATAGCGTTTAATTTTTTTAATTTTATTGTACTTTTAATTTATATTAACTTGTTTAAAACCTGATCGTAAGGTCCTTATTTCGGTCTGCAGCGCTTATGTTTATCAAAACGAAACTGTCGAACTGCCAACTGGTTTTAATTGTACTCGGGTAACAGTAAAGACCGCTTGCTATCTCGTTCCTGAAGTGGATAACTACGTATACGAGATGGACTAAAGATTTTTATAACGTGTATAAATGATTTTATTGATTGCTTTGTGTTATTGTAACTTACAAATTGTTTTAAGTTAAGTAATTAATATGATAAATTAAGTTGTATACTTAAGAGTCTTATACATAAATGTATAGAAACATATCCGTATAAGCAGGCTGGTATTCGAATCCCTGACTTAATTCTTCAAGACGAACGCTTAGCCTATGTTACTTGTTAGTTTCCTTTTTTGTCTGTTGAGCAAAACCATATTAAATGTTTGATCATTTTCTGAAAGCTTTGCTTATTTTTGCATTAAAAATATTTATTCAGTTATTTAATGTACATATATTTAAACAATATTTGGGTAATGTGGCATTAGTGCGGAATGCCAATCCCATTATTATTTTTGCACGTGATCTTGGCCTTCTAATGTGCCGCCGGTAAATAAAAATATCACAGAAATTATGAGGAATACGGAAATTATATTTTATACATTGGTTATATTAGAAATATACAATTTGGAAAACTGTCTAAACAAAAAGTTGAATGAAAAATGTTGACATGTGTCTTATAAAAATTTTCTAATTCCAAATACAATATGAATAATTTTATCGTCTAAAATCCTCTTTGGTAGTAGGCGAATGCAAGTCGCCACAAATAGCAACATTTATTTATTTTGTCTATCTATTTCAGTAAATGCGGAGATGATTTTTTTGTTTTTTACTGTAAAAATCACAGATGGATATAGATTGACATAGACTTTATACTTCTAACATAATATGCGCGGTTCTGGAATCTATATTTGTTTTATTTAAAAACTAATAATTTTCTATTGTACATACTGTTCATTACATTGACGATTGATTGTTAGAATTTTATATTTAGTAAATAAGAATCAATAATGGTTTAGGATACGATGTGCGAAACGTAATATCGTAGATTTAAATCCACAATTATCGCTTTAGCTTAGTTAAAGTTATATAAAAATTTAAATATTTTAAATAAAAATAAGCACAAGTGAAAGGAGGTCGAATCAGTTGTCAAGTAGAAGTGCAGTTCAATGTAGTTTTATGTATTTAATGTAAGAGCTATTTATGACTGGCCGCTGTTGTGATAAAAAAATAAAATGTCCAATCCACGTGACGTTTGAGTGTACCACTTGTTATTTTATCTTACGGCTATTACGGTCTGGCGAAAGCAATTACTTGACATCCTTCTCATCAATTGAAATGGCCATGAACATATTATCTCTTAATTGCTAAACACATACCTACGATAACATGTGAACGTGGCGAATAATAATACTCGTATAAGTAGGTACCAGTAAATGTTTGTAAAGTTTTACTAGAAACCCTAAATCGGTCTAAAGAAACCACTTAACACCAGATGGGATCGTGTTCGAGCACTAGTTTATACCCATTAAAAAAAACTTTCGACACTTAGAAACTCTTTTTATCTGTTATTTTAAAACGCTGTAAAGAGGTTTTTTTGTAGCTGGACTGTTTATACTACGATTTGGGTCTGCCCCATCGTGACGCTACCAACGATCAAGTAACTATTGATGCTGCCCATGCAATCCTCAAGCACAATGTGGGAATCAAGTGCGCGACCATTACTCCCGATGAGCAGAGAGTTGAAGGTAATTCATTTAAACTGTTAATTACATGATGAAGATCCTCTACTAATAATTCCAACTTCGTAAATTGAAGGGAATTAGGTATCGTGTGAATAGCTTGCAAAAGACATTACTGAAAATAACTCCGCTTTATATGACAGTATAGTGTAAATGACAGTGAGCCAGCCACAACTGCCGGGTCAGTAACGGCAGGTGGGGGAGGAAAGTCTTGGAATCGTATATGTGGAAGGCATTGTGGAAGGCCTTTTTCCAGCATTGGATAGACACATGCTGATGACGATAATTGTCTTTAAGACCACATTTTTGTGCATTAAAAAACATTTAACAAATGCAGAGTAAACAATTTAAGTGTATTGGAAAAGAGCACGGACACAGGTCTGTGGTTGCAATATAAGAATAAAAAAAAAAGACCACATTTGTAAAAAGACGAGTCGAGGCCGTCTTCAAGTCGAAATTCTTTGCTATAAATGGTATAGTGAAATATAAGTGTAACAAACATTTGTTCCTTCATTCTTCATTTTAATTTATCAGTATTTGTTGTGACTCTGTCATATAAAATATCAGTGTAGTAATATAAGGATTTCCTTCAAAGAGTGAATTACATTATTAATGTTTCTTCTTATCTTAAATATTCTCGTAGAGTTTAAGTTAAAGAAGATGTGGCTGAGTCCTAATGGAACAATCAGGAACATTCTCGGCGGTACGGTTTTCCGTGAGCCCATCTTGTGCAAGAGCATTCCCCGCGTGGTTCCCGGCTGGACTAACGCTATCGTGATCGGCCGCCATGCTCACGGCGACCAGTACAAAGCTCAAGACTTCGTTGTTTCACAGCCTGGCAAGGTAATTAATATTTTTTCTTCAATTTTTCATCATTGATCACGCACCCATCTGGTGTTAACTGGAAATGCAGTCCTGGTCTGGAAGAAATAGCGTAGTAAATACTATTCTCTATGGCGATTAAATTGAAAATTTGAATCATTCTGTATATCTGCAAAAAGTTTGTATTTAACATTTGTTCATGTTCATAACATTTATATAACATTACATTTTCGTATTTGTTTATCATACTTTCTTTTGGATCTGTGAGCTGTCGGCAGTAGGTGAGAGTTAAATTTCTTGTGTTTATTTTATTAATAATATATCTATTTAATAATAATCATCTAGTTTCACTTTACTAATTGTTATTAAACAGGTGGAGTTAGTTTACACGAAAGCAGACGGGACATCGGAGAGACATTTGTTATATGACTTCAAATCCCCCGGAGTAGCGCAGGGCATGTATAACACCGACGAATCCATCCAAGCTTTCGCGCATTCTAGTTTCCAGGTAAGTTGACGTTTATTTATATATATAATATAAATCATTATATATTTAATGGTGCAACATTATGCAGATACATTTGGCTGTTCTAGGAATCTATCGACTCGACCTCGTTAAAATTTTAAATTTTAGCAAGGTACCACACATAAATGGATATTCACATGAAAAAATATTATTGTTACACAATATTTAAGCATGCAATTTACAGAATACACAATTATAAACGAGAAACTAGACTTTATTGCTCAAAAACCTTTTTTATAGTGAACGTACTCACAAAGTAAACTTAACCTTTTTTTTTTGTTTACGGGGAGGAAATCTTCAGAAAGATACCCCGCCTTCTGGGGGGAAGGCGGCGGTTATGTGGGGTTCTTACCCACTAAAACCTCGCCGGTGGCCCTTTCCTCGGTGCATGACGAGGGGCTCCGGGATCTCCAGTGGAACGCACCGGAGCCCCTCTGCAGTGTGCTCAAGGAGAACACGTGCCAGAGGCGGGGAGGTTACTCCCTCCCCCCCTGTGCCCTCACAGCGCAAGGCGACACGGGCCAGCCGATGTCGCCTTGTGGTCCACTTTGGTGGACGACGCAGGCCTTTAGTCGCCTTGTACGACAGGCAGGGGATACCGTAGTCTTATTCTTGAGAGCCCAGAACTACAGGGTTGA
The DNA here is from genome assembly GCA_029286785.1 of Meandrusa payeni. Lineage (NCBI taxonomy): Eukaryota > Metazoa > Arthropoda > Insecta > Lepidoptera > Papilionidae > Meandrusa > Meandrusa payeni. Next base: position 10,101,515 of record JAGSMX010000024.1, on the reverse strand, counting down.
AACTTAACCTAAATGAAGGTAAGGGTAGCCTTGTCGCTATAAGCTGTCTATACCATGCAAGCCTATAAGACAGGCTTAGTATTTATTATTTAAGTCTGTTTGTAAGTTTTTACCGACTATCAATACATACATATAATTTAGCATCCTAACTAAACGTCCGCTTTAGCTATTGAGCACATAATTAACGGACGGAAGAATACCTATTTTTGGATGCAGCGGTGATAACAGGTTTCAATTCAAAACCGGTATTTAGCGATATGGAGCCGCGAGGTTTTCAACGAAATTGTTCTCATTTATAGTTACAGTACATTTTCCAATTCTTTGTTTTAACAGGTAGCTTTGCAGAAGAAATGGCCGCTATATCTTTCCACTAAGAATACAATTCTTAAGCGATATGATGGCCGCTTCAAGGATATCTTCCAAGAAATTTATGAAAGGTAAAATCAAATTTATGCAACAAATATAACTATTTATATGAAAATCACTTTTTTCATAATTTTCTGTTATCTCCAAAATTCTCTAATGAGCCTCAAGTTATTATAATTGGGTCAAAATGAAAATTGTGTGACATCATTTCTGCGTACGTTTGTTAATTTGTGCCAGTTTTGTTATCCCATGGCATACCATGACTTCTTTGAAATGTGCCATTACAATTTAATAAATATAAAATTCAATTAATATTATTTAGACGGTACTAAACTACGATTACTGGCGCAATGACAGTTGTAAGTGGTCGCAGTGAAAATACAGTGACAGTACCAGACCCGCTAAAAGAATCGCAGTTGCGGGGCCAACCTATTTAAACAAGATTTATGACGTTGATATCAGTCGTCACGCAGAAGTATTACGTGCGTTTGTTTCATGGTATTCTGCACTGTAGCTTTAGATTTTAGATTATTTTAGAGTCTATACAAATAAATAAAATTGGATCAAAATAACCTTTTACTACATGAATATACAGTACATATACCAAAATAGCTTTTTTTATAATTTCTGTCTGTCTGTTTGTTCCGGCTAATATCTGGAACGGCTGGACCGATTTTGATGGTATTTTCACCAGCAGGTTGCTGATGCAATAAAGAGTAACTGGGCTACTATTATTTTAGAAAAAAAAAATAGTTTTTAATCGCGGGTAACACCGCGGGGTGCAGCTAGTTATGAATAAATTTCTTACCGTTATCCGGTCCGCAGTACTTACAAAAAGCAGTATGAGGACGCTAAGATATGGTACGAGCACCGACTGATCGACGACATGGTGGCTCAAGCCATCAAGAGCTCGGGTGGCTTCGTGTGGGCCTGCAAGAACTACGACGGCGACGTGCAGTCCGATATTGTGGCTCAGGTATATTGTATTAAGCTACACAAATATTTCATTATAAGTTATTATAGATTTTCCCAGGCTATGATCCGTACTAAATACATGGTTTTTAAATAGTAATCATATTTTTTGAACCCAAGGGTAGACGGAGGTAGCAATGGCTGTCTGTTTTTCAGCAATATTATTAAGTGTCATGTATAAGAGCGGGTGAGTCCGTCACCATACATTTGAACAAGTGATATTTTTGTACGTAACATTTCAAAAAAGCATTAGTAAAAGTAAATTAGGCCGTTAGAACGTTAATAATAATAAAAATATAGACTTAGAAATTAAGAAAAGCATACTTTTAGCATATACATAAATATAGGGTACGGTTTTAGGGTTATGGTTCCCTGGGCATGATGACGTCAGTGCTTATGTGTCCGGACGGGCGCACGGTGGAGTCGGAGGCGGCGCACGGCACGGTGACGCGCCACTACCGCATGCACCAGCAGGGCAAGCCCACCTCCACCAACCCCGTCGCCTCCATCTACGCATGGACTCGCGGCCTCATGCACCGCGCTAAGCTCGACGCCACACCCGAACTAGAGCGCTTCGCTCTAGCTCTTGAGGAGGTAAGTTTACTTTAAGATATATATATATATATACTGCAAACAACTTAGTTTTCTGATATATCGACTTAGTCGTAATTTGGCCACTTACTTGGCTGCTAATAAAGGTTCATCCTAAGCGACCTCGAGAAAGGAAGAGCTTCTGCCGTGCACCTCTCAGACTCCGATGATAGTGTAGCGGCCAGCGTCACTGACCGTTAGATAGATAGATAAATCCTTTATTGCGCCAAAGTATATGTACAAACGCGAACTTAATGCTATTTAGCATTTTCTTCCAGCTAACCTTTAGTGGTTAATTAGATATGAAAAAAGAGGTTTTTTTACAACTTTATAAAACACATGTCACGTAGAAATACGTGTATTACATTTAACAATATACCAATAGCGACTTAGGTATGAGTTTTTTCACATATAGACGAGTTTTTGTTACAATACCGCCACTAAGAGGAAATTAAAAAATGTACACAAGGCGGTCCTAACGTAAAAGTTGACCTATTACAGTATCTTTGCTGATGATAATCCATAATGGATTTAATAGTCTACATCCAAATAAACGAGCAAGAGCGTGACTAGCATATTGTCTTTGGACTAGTGACGTTTCTAAAGCAAACTTCAAGTTATCTGCAATATAGTTTCGGAGTTGACGCAGTCATATATAGGCATGCTAATTCGTAAAGGTGAAATGTAAATACAGATATTATGTCCTTGTTTTGTCTTATTAAAGAATGTTATATAATTTTTTGTCGAATGTTGTGTTATTGAATGGTCACATATGACCATATAATAACACAACATTCGACAACATGATAATGTGCCATAGCACATATTTAGCGGTTATTTGTCTTTAAAACTTTTTTTAAAACCTTTATCATAACATTTTATTTTATCATTGGTGTTAAAGATAAACTCAAACTGATTTAGTAATTTTTATAGATTTTTTTTTATGATTGAAGGGTTTATAAGTTGTCACTACTTTATTATGTACATAGATAATATTATGTAGAAGTCATATCTATGTTTCGCATTTATACTTTAAATTTATTCTGATAAGTTTGAGCACTGGAAATCTAAATTACCTAATTACATATACAGCGAGCTGCTATCGGGCGAAACTGGGGCGTCCCACATGATTGATTATTACCTACTTGCAAAAGATAGACTATCGCAATTAAGCTGTCCGTTACATAAGAATTGCAGACATTCAACTGTAATTAGAGTGCATTTTTAGTCGTTAAGCATTTTGTTTATTGCGTCAGAATTACTTGGGATTCTACTACTGAATATTTTTCACGAATTTTCATTTCATACATCCGTTTTGTTGAATCTGTCTTCAGCGGTTCGCCCAAATGCACGACTTACACTAATCTATTATATGTACATTAATTATCTCATATCTGATTTCAGGCATGCGTTGAATGCATCGACGGCGGTAAAATGACCAAGGACTTGGTTATTTGCATCCATGGCATGGCTAACACCAAGGAAGGCATGTATTTGCATACGGAAGACTTCCTACAAGCTATCGCGGACCAGCTAGAACATAAATTGTCCAAGTAGAAAACAATTTACTAGAAGAAAATCCTGTCACAAATTTTATAATAAAATATTATTATGTCATGAACATGTTTAAATATGGAAACCAGTGTTATACAAAATTATAATCTATTTCTTCATTTTCAATTCAAAAATTCTCTTGTCGTAAAAAGAGAAATAGATTATTTTGTAAAAAAAAATAGTTGCATTTATACGGAAGCCTCACATACTGATCGTCGCATTAGTCTGTGACTGTATCCAAACATAAATTTATTTTGCTAAACTCCTTTTTGGGAAAGTACTTATTCATAAAAAAATGAGTTTGTACATAAAGACTGTGAACAATATTTATCTAATTAGTAAAAACCCAACTTTTAATATTATATAAAGATTAATTATTGTGGTAGCTATAATGCTTTATAAGCTTTGTAACCCATCCAATTGTATTTTTTGAATAGAAAATTTTATTGAAATCTTTAAATTTATTAAATCTCATCATCTCTATTGTTCCTTAAAAATACCTACCTTTTGAATGTAGTAAGAAGTGAAAGAAATAACAGCTGATGTAGCGAAACCGGAGTGGAATGGCAGACCCCACATGCCTTTGTAATATTTCTCATACACGGAATTTACAGTAAGTTTTCTCATGATGTTCTCTTTCATCCACTTTCGAGCACGTTTCATTAGTACCGACAATGGGATTCAGAGTATACTCTGGAAACTAGGAGAGGCAATACAAAAAGCTGTAAATACGATAAAACCTCCATTCTGCTATTCCTTTATTTATTAAATTAAATATTGCAGCGATTGAAAAGAAATAATTTATGATCAACCTATCTAGTTCTTCAAGCAGCGCACGATTACTGGTAATTGTTTACATTGCGAAAAGACTTGCCAGTTTCACCAGAAGGACAATCACTTGCGCAAAGAAGAAGCCGTTCTGCGAGTTTACATGCAAAGTGAAATAATAAATATGTACAAACGAATCTATACATATACTACATAATACTAGAGGAAGCTGATGCGTCGAAGTCGTGTATTTTGGCTGTATATTCTACAGGGATGGGAGTTTAATAAATAAATATAACGAAGATGCCTGCAGTGAGCAGGAGATAAACTTTGAACCGTATTAAGCCGAGACGTAACGCGTCAAACAAGTAAAGTACTACGTACTACTAATCAGCATCTTACACTTATCTTTTGACCCGAATATTAAGTTCCTAAAGAATTGAATTTCTATAAAAATAAGTCATTTAACAACATTAGTTATCTGAAATTAGAAGACCAAAGTCAATATTATTTATGTTCAAAATTGTACAAATCTCTTTATTAGGTTTACCTACGCATTTTATTTGATTGCCAATGTACCAAAACAAAATATTTAAGAGTTAAAACAAAAACTTCAAATCGAATTAAACGTTAAAAGCTTTTACACGCGGACTTGTATATCTGAATTATCGTTGGAATATAACAAAAACAAACTAAATCACGTAACCAAACTTTTGTCAAACTACTCTTGAAATCCATCCTTTCCTATAAAAAATGAATAAACGAAATACGTCGGCGTGATATTTTGTTATTCGTCCTTTTGTGGCGCACATAATTGATGCAAATTATGTGCGCCACAAATTTGCATCAATTTGTGGCGCGAATTGACAAATGAAATCAATTATGACAATATATTGTCATAATTGGATCAAATTATGACAATGGGATATATATAAAAGGGGCCACGCGGGAAACACCAGCTTTGAAATAATAAAAGAATCCTCGAAATCGGTTCACCCAGTCCAAAGTTAAGCTTAAACATTTCTTTACTGTTATGGTAACAAATATAAAAACATACAGACGAATTGGGAATAGCCTCTTGCAGTCAGGTTGAAAACATAAGTTTTACGTTTGAAATTTACCCTCTAGCTATAGTAGCGCCACTTTTACTAAAATCTTTTGATTTACATATTAATCTTCCATTCTCTACATTCCATACTCTTTGGTCTTGTCTTATTGTATACTCTTTGACGCTCCGAGTAAATAGAAATAGAGTTAATCACTTTGGCATTTTTAGATTTCGCTTTTGTTTTGGTTAATTATACACAAAATTTTATTAATGATAACATAATAATTGTTACTTATAATTCAGTAGTTTAAGTTCTCAACTATTATTTAATATGCACATTTTTCTCTTTTTTTATTTAATAGTATTTATACACACCTATTATGCATCAGAACATTGCCTATCAGAATCAGATTGCTTTCAAAATAAAAACAAATATAGTCAAGGTGTGTTTTCGTTTTGCCCACACATTTTATGTAAAAAGTGTTGTCATTTATGGCGAAATGTGTCAAGAAGCGCTTTTTACCGATATCATTTTTTGATACATGCTACAAACATTAAATAAAGATAACAATTTGTTCCTCAGCTATTTGCAAGATTTTATTATAGTCGTATTGTATTCACTAGATTAATTAGAAAAATCTGTAATTAAAAAATCTGTTACAAATATAATTGACATTGGAGCTATTGGACAACTAACAACAGCAAATCGCAAAGAAAAAGCTTATTTGTTCTTTGCAATTTGCTGCTAAAAAAATATTTCTAAGTCTACAATAATTTATTATAAAAATGCGTTATCTATCTTTTTTTGTTCACAACATATTCGGTAAAATTTTAGGAAAATAGAGTAGGAGGTAAATGCAGTATCCTGTGTGCAATGCGAATGATTTTCAATTTTCAGAGATAAATGAATGGACTAAAAGATAAATGAAGATATAAAATTATCAATTGAAAATTATAAACCTTGTGTTAAGTCAAATTGTAGTTGTTATGAAGCCGTTATTGATCAGGACTTGTCACCATTCAAAGGTGGAATTAGTAAGGAACAATTTGAAATGGCCAGTGTAAAGGGAACCAAATATCAGGTATGGTTCCTACTATATTTTATTCTTGGTGTTCCAAAGAAAAATATTACACATGTATAACTAGTGCTAAATAATAATAGACCTACGCTATCCAAAGTCAGGAGGGAGCCAGATCATTGGTGATATTGTGTATGAGATACAAGTGTGTGAATTTTTATTGTATTAAATAAAGTCAGCTGTTGAGGTATTTAATATTTTTCCTGCAGATTATAAATGGAAATGTGTATAGACAAAAGGATTGTCATTTTCCATCCAGGTGTGCCGGAATTGAGCATTATTTAGTTGCATTGGCTTCCAAATTGCCCAACATGGAAATAGCTATCAATACAAGAGACTGGCCCCAAATTAACCGTGCTTGGGGACATAAAGCAGCACCAATATTTTCTTTCAGTAAGGTTAACATTTTTTTATAGATAAAACTACTACATTAGAACAAAACAAATTACTACATCACAAACTATTACTACTACTATTGTATGGTGGTGAGGTTTTTATTAGAGGCTTTATATGATCATAGTTTTAATAAACTATTAAAAATACTTTAATTGAACTCATTGGGGTTTACTTTTAAGCTGATAAGCAGTTTTGTTTTTAATTTTGTCACAGACTAAAGACTATTATGACATTATGTATCCTGCCTGGAGTTTTTGGGAAGGTGGACCAGCTATATCATTGTATCCAACAGGCATAGGACGTTGGGACAAACATAGGCTATCTATTTCATCTGCTGCGGCAATGTAAGAAATAATTCCAACATTAACCTGTTGATATTGGACAATTTCATATTTGCATGCACAGAGACATTTACATATATGTTTCAGATGGCCATGGGATAAAAAAGAAACACAAGCTTTCTTCAGAGGATCAAGAACTAGTGAAGAAAGAGATACTCTGATATTATTATCTCGTTCCAGACCAGATCTTGTTGATGCACAGTATACAAAAAATCAGGCATGGAAATCCGAAGCAGTAAGCCTTCTTGATTCAATTATAAGTTATCTAGATAATTACTCCACAAACTTACAGAATATATTATCTCTTTGTTTTTTCTTACAGGATACACTCTATGCTGTTCCGGCCTCTGAAGTGTCATTTGAAAATCACTGCAAATACAAATACCTTTTTAACTACAGGGGAGTTGCAGCTAGTTTTCGGTTCAAGCACTTATTTCTTTGCAAATCTTTAGTATTTCATGTTGGAGATGATTGGCTAGAATTTTTTTATCCATCCTTAAAACCTTGGGTACATTATATTCCTATTAGTCCAAAAGCTAATCAAGATGATATAGTTAAATACATAGAATATTTTCAACAAAACGATTCCTTGGCTAAGGAAATCGCCGATCGAGGATTTCAACAAATATGGGATAATTTAACAGTTAAAGATGTTAAGTGTTACTGGAAGAAATTGTTAAAAAATTATGCAAAACTTCTGAAATATGAAGTCAAGAAAGATCTAGATGTGATACAAATCTAATAAATGTAAAATAACAAATATTGTTTTATTGCTACCAACATTAACATAACAAAATGTTAGAAACAAATAATTCATTAACAATAAATTTAATCAAATAAAATTATATCTATCAATAATACTCAAATATGATTTAATATATTTTATAGTATATCCTATGGTTCTCAGCATCAGTCATAAATGGGACCTAATAATCTTGACATAGAGTGGACAATAATAGGGGATAAAGGATGCGCTTTTTTCAATAATTGTAAACTGTAGATCATTTTTTGCTGGGCTTTATCAATAATATTAAATTTGGAAATTAAAAAAAAAAAACAAAGGAGGTTGTAAAATAGACTTAAATCAATAAAGGAAACAATTTTTCAGGGATATACTTTTATTTAACTTTTCAAAATAAATTCTAAATTTACACTATATTCATTTAAAGCTATTATAGCAATTATTAAGTGTTAAGTTGCAGTGCTAAGAGAAATGCTAAAACATGGTAACATTTGAAGAGTAGATAAATACACATAATAGAACTGATTATAATATTGAGATCTATAAATAAAGCAAGTTTAGAATGCCAAAAATGTGTTTTATAACACTATACTTATATATTGATTAGAAACATAATTTAGATAGAGATAAAATTAGCTTAACTAAAGTCCCTATCGGGGAAAACGGCAGGTGCTACAAGGGTCCACACATAAAGTCCGATACAGAGCCAGGAAGATGTAATCTTGATCCACATGGAAGCCACGTTTTCTTTGGACAGCTGTGAGCTGGGACTGTAAATATGTAATTGTTTTATTACTATGTAAGGGTAATTTTGTGTTAATTGTTACAATTACACTTCCCAAAGTGGCATATAAGTTAGTTTAGCTTAGATTGCCCCGAATAGTTTTTATTAATAAAATAGCCAAAGATATATCCGGTGAAGCGTTCCCCAGGTATATCTTTGGATCCCAAGGTTCCATGGAAACAAAATTATATGTACCTAATTTAAACCAAATCCTTTGAAACAAAAAAAACTAGATCTATTTATAAATGACGGCGCTATGTTAGCACAAACGTTTATTAATAAAAATACGGACATATTGAGAACCTTGTCTTTTGATGGTGGTTGAAAATTAGGTTTTAATAATGTAAAATGTATACATACTTGTACCAATTGGTGAGTGTCATCATCACATAGAGTGATGCCAACGCGAAGACGATGTGGAAGAAGGTCCACGAGTAGGCCACGCCGTCGCCCTCGTTGTCGACCACCTTGGCCTCCTCCCCGCGGCCCGCTTCTCCGCCGTCGCCTTCTATGGAACCATAGCCTGCGCTCAATGAGCGTCACAAATGTGTACCTATTAGATTCACGTTATACAAGCGTTGTGAGACTATGCGCAATTAATGTATTAAGTTTGCATTCTGTTGTCGCCGTATTGGCCACATTAAATTATGGCGACACGGTTGTTATACTGACTCAGCGCCCTTAACAGTGAACTGAAATCGTCAATGTTTATGAGACGTTTATTTAACGGAAGAGTTGGTGAATGAAATTGTGTCAGAAACAAATAGTTACGCCAAGAATTAAAAAAAAAATATATTTCTCAATTTGAAAACAAAATGTTTGAAAAAAACAATTTTAAATTCTTTTCTTCCAAAAATTCTATATGGTATACATGGCGCGACACGATTAAGAAATCTTCTTATTTGGTCTTTGATTGGTGTAATTTTGCGCCATAATTATTGTACCAAATGTACAGGATTGTGTGTCTACCAGTGCAAGTATCAAAATACACATTTTTGCTACACCCTCCCCGGTAAATCGTGAATGCAAATGAGTGATTGTTTCCAAAGATATCACACCTTAAACAATATAAGCCCCAAAATATTTTTTTCTTTTATAATAATAGAATGTTTCGTTATAAAATATTTAAGAAAAAAATTTTTTCTAGCTTATTTTTGTTTTACATGACAGGTATGTACTTGTAACTAATATTGTGCCATAGTTATTGGTATCCTCTAAGATCTACTAGGCTGAAGTGAAAAAAAAATGGTTATTTTTTAATTTGCTTATGAAGACAGAGAAAAGTCTATATTAGCCAAGCTCGAAATCTAGGTACATGCAGAGAGTATATGATAAATAATAAGTATAGTATGTCAGCTACAAAATTGACATTATTTAATATGAATGCAAATTTATCTTAGAATTATATTATTATACAGCACCTCATTATTATTAACCCATTGTCACTATATAATTTAAACAAAAGCAAGGAATATAATTGTAATTTGTTTATATTCATAAATTACACTAAAGATTTGATTTACCTTCATTAGCAATGAGGCCTCCTTGCCCTTACGCCGCGTGGTCGCCGCGCGTTACGTCCGCAAGGAATGCACAATATATTAGTATTTCAGCAAATAGAAGAAAAAATAAAAGAGTTAATACAAATAGTCTTGCTTTCCTTGTGTTTAACGCACTGGCGCTTGTATTATATAAAGCTCATACATCAACAGTTTTTTTTTATTAGTTTGACTCTATCACCGCACCTAGTTAAGAATGCGACGATGAGCCGTGGTAGCTCAGTGTCCGGGCGGTTGGCTCAAGTTGCATAGTACGCTAGCAACCCGAGTTCGATCCCCGGTGCCGGCACCAATAAATTTGTTGTTGCAATTTTATGTGCTGATTAACCACGCGCTCGGCGGTGAAGGAAAACATCGTGAGGGAACATGTCTCAGAAAATTTTTCTACGACATGTGAAGCCAATCTGCATTAGGGCCGCGTGGCGGACTATGCACTTATACTCTCTTTACAGAGAAGGCCTGCGCCCTGCAGTGGGACATATATTATATATATAAAGGCTGTGACTTTAACTCGTGAAACGTACAAAGAGAAGTAACACTTTTTTTTTAAATTTGCTCCTGTGGTTAAGGTGTCACTCATGTTTGTTTTAATTATTTTTATTTTTTCTAATTTGATTATTGGTGCAAGATATAAATTTATACAAATAAATAAAATTGGAGTGTCTGTTTGTTATATTAAAATTAGAGATGAAACGGATAGTAGTGTGGCCGGATACCGGATATTCGGCAAGCTACTAGGCCGGAGAGCCGGATATTCGGCCCTTTATTGCGTTGACGCGATCAGTTTGATTTGAATATTGGCGCGGTCAACGAGATCGGAAATATTCAGGCGCATTCGGATCGCACGTAAGCGGAGTCGCCTCTTAGCAACAAATGCGGAAAATTTGGTATTTATTCACCACAATTTGCCACTTGTTAATTTTGAGTATTAAACTAATAATTAATAAAACAAACATTTTTGATGTGCGATTATAAAAATTAAAAATAAACGGTGTCCATAACCTATTGGAGTATGATTGATTTGCCTTGAGTAAAATAATGAGATTTTTTAAAATTATACTATCCGGTATCCGGCCGGATACTGGATTACTAGCAACTTTTAATTTTGGCTGGATTAATTTTGACGGGACTTTCAGTGGCACATAGCGGATTTAATATGAAGGGGCTACTTTTACTTTAGAAAATGTTTTATACATAGTTTTTAATCACGGGTAACACCGCGTAGTTAGTAAATAATAGAATAGTAATGTTGTCATCAATAAAATATCATTATAATGTGATACATGCATTACAAAAGAGTTATTTTATATTGTTACACCAAGGGCGTTGTTATATGAATGATGTAGTATGTTAGATAATAATGTACTTGAAAGATGTGACAAGAAATCATATATTCACCTGGATTGCCATCCTTTGCTAGTATATGTTCAGACATTGTGATCTTGGAAGAGGAAGAGGCCGTTCGGATACTGGAATATAGAACGCTGCACACCCATATCACTAGTCCAATGATTGATTGTTTGTCGAATGAACTCTGTGAAATACAAATATATGTTATTAATCTATATAAACAAAAATAATTCACCGAAATGTTATACGTAACCGCATAACTTGCAAACTACTGCAAATTGGTTGATTACTTTTTTGTACTTGTTATTTTTAGGACAAGGTTTGTATATAATACAAAATGAAAGTTTTTTTTTTATTAAAATCAGATTTTATAAAACCTCCTAACAAAGAAGAGTAAGTGAGTGTGACAGAATGACGTTAAGTTGTTCAGGTTGCTAGCGTACCATGCAACTCGAGGCGACCGCCCGGACACTGAGTTACCATGGGTCACTATACACCATGTACTTTCTAAAATTAGAGTGCAGCAAATAGTTTTAGTATAGTATACAACTTACTGTTTTTCTCCTCTAAGCAAAAACTTTATAGACATCAAAGATATTTGCATTAGGTAGTTACAATATGTATGAGTATATAGACTATTTTTTTTTATGACGAACTACACAGATTGGCCAGAGAAGTTGGCCTTAACACCGGATTGAGAGGTGGCATAGCTATTAGGTCGCTTAACTTGAACCTCTACCGCTAGTAACTCGACACAAAAGTCCCCCCGGTGAGGGGTAACCTCGGCTTCGACGGTTACAATGTTACTCGTAAGCATGCCGACCCGAGGGCGCCCGAGAGGGCCGAACCACGACTCGGTTGGTATTTCACGGATAATCTAAGGGACATTCAAAAGCTAAACTAACTTTGAGTGCCACTTCGTGAAGCGTTGGCGCTGGGAGAAGTGGCTGAAGAAACTCTTTTTTTTTATGCGTGTAAACTAGCACTTGACCATGATCCCACCTGGTGTTAAGTGGAGTTAACTCCAGCAACGCTCCTAGCATCTAAGGGGGATATAGACTACAACCAAAAAATGGCCATGAGAAACAGGGACGCAGCGGTCGCGGAATAACTTAAAATAAACGGGGCGTCTTCGACGCGTGAACCAGAGCATTCTCCAACACCACTTCCAAAAATCAGACATTATAAAAAAAAGTAACTGTAGAGGTAGCACTCTTATTAAAAAAAACAAACCAAAGTAACCAATTCAAGAACATTACAAAAGAGCACGGACACAAGTCTGTGGTTGCGCTTTATTGAAAGAAAAAACATGTTTATGTAATCAAACTTGTATGCTGTCAAACATGGAGTACACTAATATGGTAATGGAATCAATGAATTCCATAAATGCACTTGGCTCTTCTCCTTTCTAATTTACCTTATTGTGTGATTTGATCTACAGTGACATAAGTGTAAACTAAAACATACTTATAACGCCATGTAAAAACAATTCTAGCCATGCATGCTATATTTCGTGCTATATGATTATATTAAAAATGCAAAAGATGTCAATGAAACAGTTTTCATATATATAATGTATGTGTGTAATATGCAATAATATGATTTAAAAATGTAATACAATATGTAGTAAATATACAAAGCAATTTTGACAAATTATGGCATACATACCCAATAAATATCTTCCTTAATTTCCAGGTTATGCAATAGTAAATATTATATAGTAGTAAAATAGATTATATTATAAAATTATAACAATATGTGAATTATATATGTATTCCTATAACTTGATACTTATATATAACCCTTTACTATTGAGTGTGAATTATTTAATTGCATAATTTTTTTTTCTTAACATATGTAAATATATTATGTACTAATATACCAACAGTAGATTGTAAAATGCAAGGAATGTTAGTCACATTGTATTTTAATTAAGTTTATCTAATAATGAGTTAACTTACCTGATTGTTTTCGGAAACACTGGCATTGCATTCACTTGAGGAATTGGAAAGTGCTGACCAGGTGAGGTACATGACATAAAGCGATACAACCGACGACTGCAGAAGACCAGAACGCGGCTGATACTCCTGGACTGATGGCAGTATCGAAATAGCACTTGCAATCACCATCAGAATCAAGTTGAAAGATATGAAGAATTTTGAAAGATCACATCCGCTGGGCTGTAAAAATTAAATATTACCGTTGGCCATAAAAAAGCTTACAGAACAAAAATATATAACAATAGCTTTTCTATAATCTGCTATTCATCCTGCCTACGCCATATACTTGACACAACTTTATTATATATTTACTAAAGACTTAACTTGATTATATTTTTGTATGTAGATGGAATTCTGTCAAATAGGAAATTAAACGCTTAGCTATTAGGCTATTGCTGCTATATATTTATACATTTTTTTAAATAATCATGGGTAATATTTTCGTGTAGAAACAAATACAAACACTGAATGATTCACTGAAATCGTTACAAGAAAATAAACCTATTTGTATTAGATTTAACCTTTAAAAGGTTTATTTTGACAAGGTTGCTGTGTCAGTTGAGGGTGCAAATATCAGATAACTGTATAAATCCTAGAACTATAAAAGAACTCAATAAAATTTGTTCCAGTGCATAGAATTAGGTTCACTGACTCTGTTCTATATTCTGAGTGAAAAATGGCCACTGGCTCTGCTCACCACAGATGGGTTAAAAAGATAGCAGAGCTTATTTAAAAATGTATGCATAATAAAACAAGTGTAAAATAAAATGAACTAAATTAAAGGTATATAAAACGTTTTTTAAATAAAAATTTTTTTTTTTGCTTGCCTTCGTATAATATACGTAGAGCAATACGATCCCCGTCAATGCAAGTGTGAAACATGTCAGCATAGATAGGAGAAGAGCGGCGTACCAACTGCGTGACTGCGACTCCTCATAGTTTGCTAAACATATAAATATGGAGTAATTAATATGCAATACACATTCACCATTAGGCCAGTATATGGTCTTAAGTTTTATAGTTTCTTTCGTGACAGCACCTATGAAATTGTAAACTGCAATTTTACGCACTAAATTACTACACATTTTACAGTAAAGGTCCTCATGGATTAGTGGAGCAGCAGACATACACAGTAGGGGGAATGAATAGTGATTATTGTCAATGAAAAGTGTTTTAAAATACAATAATTAAACATACTCACAGACCCAACGTTCAGCCCAAGTGTGTGCAAAATCAATGATCAAAATAAGCTGGATAACAATGAAACAGAAGCCTCCAATCATACCAAATACCATCCATGTAGAGGCAAACTGTCCTTCAGGAATAAAGAAGGCTCCAATGACACCTCCAATTACAAGAAGGTATTTAATGCCCCAAAAACTAGAAAAAAAAGAAAGCCATTAATAAAATTATAATGTTTAGTTAAAAATTACATATTAAAGGGATCTTACCCATTTTGAATACCAGCTCTTGGATCCTTGGATGATTTCACACCAAGCATAATGAGGGCCATCAGTACAAAGAAAAGACATGTTGCAAAACAAATTCTGTAAAGAAATAGTTATATATATATTGCAATGAACATACATAACATAGAAATGCATATATACATTTTTTAACATTATTACCTGTATACTGCTAAATAGCCAACAGCTTGGTCACAATCTACCTTATAATTTGCAGGTACAATTCCTGTTGAGTTTTCACAAAATGGTACCTGAAAAATATGTATGTAGCAAATTAAAAAAATACAAATTAATAATGCCCATCCTTTCAATTCAGACTAGGTGTGTTGTGGCTACATAAGTAACAATTGTATGAAGAATAACAATATCTATAAAACTATCAAATATGTAAAAAAAAAACATATGAACACAATATGAAGGCAAAATTTTAAATGAACTAAGATACAAATATAAGATTCATTCACTTTAATTTACCTAAAGTTACCTTTTTGATATTATTTAATAGAATTTGAAGTAATAGATCGGAGTTTGTCAACAGCTCTGCCACTTATATGGATATGGATAACAATTGCATGTTCCCTTTGACTCCGTTTGCCATGGTTAAAGGGACATTGGAGAATATTTCTTTTATCACTATACAAAATACTAATGAAATTATATAAATTGTGTATGTTTTTTTTATTTTTTTAATGAACTACACAGATTGGCCAGAGAAGCTGGCCTTGACTGCTTCACCGGATTGAGAGGTGGCATAGCTCTTAGGTCGCTTAGCCTGAACCTCTATTGCTAGTAACTCGACACAAGGGTCCCCCGTGAGGGGTAACCTCGGCTTGGGCCGGTTACTATGTTACGCGTAAGCATGCCGATCCGAGGGCGCCCGAGAGGGCCGAACCACGACTCGGTCGGTTGCTATTTCACGGATAATCTAAGAGACATTCAAAAGCTAAACTAACTTTGAGTGCCACTTCGGGAAGCGTTGGCGCTGGGAGAAGAAGTGGCCGAAGAAACTCCAGCAACGCTCCTAACATCTAAGGGGTGGGGCCTGCCCATAAAATAGCGGTATCGCGCAAGGATTATTCGCAACCTCCGACGGTCGCGAAATTTGTGTATGTCTATAACATGTTTATTTGTTGTGTCATCACCTCTTGAAAATGTATTGTATGAGTAATCATTTAACAGAGTGAACACATTAATAATAACATTAACATATTACCCACCTTTTTTAATTGGTCATGTAATCCGGGTGCCAGAGTAACACAGGCGACAATCATCATCAGAAGCAACATAATAGTGTACATAAGCCGTGTGGAGGTTGAGTTGCTGCATGATGGGCAGGCAGAACAGCATAAGGAACAGGCTGCACTGGTGCAGCAACATGCCATCTAAAGATATATAAAACGATACATTAAATTATTATAATATGTTGACAAATATAAAACAGTCGGACACCCAAATCTGATAGAAGAATAGCAAGGACAAATTTCTAGATTTTTTTTGTGATTGCTGTAATAGATTATTCGATGTTTTTTATATTTAAAATCATATTTGTGTTCGTTAATATAATCTTTATTAAGATTTACCTGTGCCGCAGAACAAAGACCTAGAACAGCTCCCATTTTTACTCTTCCACCGAGTACTTTGTCGTTTGACTTTCTAACACACACTAAGTAATTTGCAAGATGTAAAAAATGGACACTATATACTAATTAAACAAACATGATTATGAGTCCTTAAATATTTGATGCAATGAAAACAAGGAGCTAACATGAAATATTAATTAAATTGTGTACTGTACTGTGCTATACAATAGACAAAAATAATCTATACTAGGGTTGTTCGATATTCGTTGATGGCCTGAGAACATCGATGTGTAATTTCGATGTTAAATGTAACTTTGATAAATTGAAAATTCGTTCTGTAAATACGACAAAATTATACGTATTGAGGTATTCTTTTATCTTTTTAATTCCATGAATAAAGGCGTTGCCTTTATAGTACCTAAGCCCTCTGTGGCACCTTTGAGTCTAAATTTCTTAATCCCTAGTTAATAAGCCAAAACAAAGTTTTCTTTCGGGGATAAAAAAACAACACATCTCTTTCCCGTTACAATATTCAAGGCCAAAGACGCTCCAGAGAAGCCTTAAATAACAATCAGTATTATTAATCAAAAGTAGTAACAATCGTAGCAGTTATTGGCTAGACAAATTGTGGAGCAATTACTTACTAATGATAATGATAACTTAATTTTTAATCTACACATTGTGGTTAAAATATCGTCGTATGTTGAAAATTTTACTTCGACTGAAGCCTGTAGAATGTAGGTTCGAAAGGATGCAAACTCTCTTACTAGTCATCTGAAAGTATGTAGACACGACATCGCAACTATTATTTAGTTGCAAATTATTCTAGTACTACTTCCAAGAAACAGTTTCTTGGAAGTAGTACTAGAATGATATGTCGGATGAATTGGGGATATTGGTCCACTAATAACTGTATGTATGTAATACTTTGTGTTAAAATATCCTTGTATTCGCTATTCCATGCTAGCTCGTAATAAAACTGTTTCTTTGTAATGGTTGATGAATGTCGATACAACAAGTTAATTCTAAACTAAACTCTCAAATCGCAGGAACTACACCTTGGGATTAAAGAAATCCCAAGGTGTAATTTCGATTTGGACCATTACTCAGAAATCATTCTGACTCACTATATAGCTATTATGTATACCACCGCGACCACTGCGAGAACTGCGTATCTACAGGAATTGCAAAATTAATGATGGTGCAAAAACTGATTTCTAGTGTCATCTTATTATAATCCTTATAATAGATAATTATTATTAAAAACTAAGACCGCTTACTTCCCGAAGGAACGACAGTAAACTATTCTTCAAAAAATACTTGTGATTTCATGTCATTCTTCGACGACACTAGAATTCCGCACAGCAGTTGGTCAATTAAAATAATTCCAATAAGAAGGTCTTATACTCCAAGATTACTTTTGAATTTTTTGAAAATAGTAGTCATAATGATTCTTTATTATAGTTTCGCGGTTTTATAAAATTAAGGTAGAAATATTAAAACAAAATTTGTAAATTCTAAGGTATATATTTATAAATATATATATCATCTATAATCTGTAATAAATTATAAAGTCTAGATTTGTTCCATATATTAAGTTTGTAATTTCATAAACATTCCATTATGTTTGATATTATACACTTTATGAACATTTATCATTTTTGTTACGATTTTTTCTACTGTTTATTAGTATCATGGAAGTAAACGTTAAAGAATTATTTATTTATAAACAATGATTAAGTTCATTGATATAAAAGGGTTGGGAAAATAATGCGACGTAAATATCCAATAATCGTTATATATATTTTTCAAGACATAAATTCATTCTAAACTTATTGAGGTATAATTCTGACATAACAGTCTACATAAAGTAACAAAAATAACATGCATGCGCACAAATACTCATTATACTGTGTAACATGTAGCAAAGAAGAGATAGTAAATAGGTTCATATATATAGGAATATTATTTGCAGTCGAGTTCCATAGCTTTGAAATGCAATATATCATAATAATGACTTACAACAGTTAGAGAGCTTAGACTGTAGTCCACTACAATGCAAAGATATATATGTGATGATCTCAGTTTTAATTATGTTAACTATTGCATTTTTATGCTATTTAAATCCGGCGGCAAATACAATATAAATTAAATTGAAATATCAACCAAAAATTATTCTAATCATAATCAAAATTGTAACATTTCAATCTCATCAATCAATGATTCTGGAACACATGCTGGACCGCCACATTAGTGAACAATATAAACATTTCCTAAATCTAAAACGATCTCAGTAAAGTATAACGCACACATTCAATTTCAATATTAAAATTATAAATAATAGTCTACGCTCTAGAAGAATAATAAATAAAATTATTAATATCACAGTAGATCAACTGCCAGTTAATTAATGATATTTTTCTGTTTTATTATGATTTTTATTCCATTAAAAACACTGACCAGTAACGTACATTTTTTGGAGCATTTGATATAATAGGGTAAAAAAATATAGAATTTCTGTACTTCCGCTGACAGTTTTGGTTAAAACTGCTGTGATATTGACAACATGAAATATGCCTACGTTTTCGAGAAAAGAATAATATCTCAAATGATTCCTTAACTAGATTTAATTTTGCGTAAACTTATAACTACTGGTAACTATGTAATCGATGAATCGACAAAATGTATACAAAAAGAGACAGCTTTCATTTGTGTTCAAGTAAAAACAATTTTTTATAGTTTTTGTCTTTTACTATTTTCATATCATATATATCAATGGAGTAAACTATACTATAATTTATGATTTTTCCTATTGAACACAGGCAAGCGAAACGTAATATATTATCACGAATTTTTAGACATATTTTTTTAATTTATTAAAAATTTGTCATGTAAGTACGACATGCATATAAATAGGAAACTTATGGAAATTTGTTATAATTACTAATTAATTAGGAAAACTGATTTGGCCAAGTAATTTAATAACAAAAGAAAATGCCTAATATGGCTCTTGAATATTGCATTTTTAATCATTTTATATCAACAATTTATAAAACAAACTTCAACAATCGCCTTGCCAACGATTCAAAGCATAACTTAAGAGATGATACATGTATTAGACAAAAATTTGTACAGCTTCAATTAGTTTTTTTCTGCAAATTCACTTCTTAACATTTCGCATAGTACAAACAATAAATGACGTGGATTTTTACATTTGTTTAGCTTCGGTACTTTTCTGACGCCACAAAATTGGTCATAGTCACCATAGAGTCGCATTGATAACAATATTAAGCACTTATCACAATAGACACTTATTAACAGGAGACATATTTTTGTAGAATTTGATTGCCCACATAAATGTACCTACTTTATAATTATTGAAACAGAAATTTTAAAAATATTGTTAAGTTGTAGTATTGATTTTTATCCACAATATTAATCAATTATGTAAAGGAATTACCAGGTCGCTATTAAAGTAAAGTACCTTTACTCTGCTAGGAAAACGTACAACTAGTTTTTATACAGAACAATTGTTTCAAAATATCTTTAGGTAATTTAATATTATAATTTATTAAAGTAATAAACTTACAGAATCCATTAATATACATTATTGAATTTAATTACAGAACTATTACTCCATTAATTGCAAAGGTAAAGGGGTAATTTTGTTTGTAATCACTAGGGCTTTACAAAATGATTACCAACATGCTAGATAATACATAAATAAGTTTATTTATTAAAAATTTGTATGTTTATATGTCTATCTATTTATATGATCATTTACATATTTACATATTGCTTAATATCATTTCATTCTTAGATGTGTGACATTTAAAAATAAAAGAAAACCCATTAGGCACAAGATATTTATATATATAATCAGCGTTTCTTGTTATTAATTTCTTAATAGCCTTTCTTTGCCTGATATTGTAATATAGTTTGTTTCAAGATATGCTAAAAGAGTTAGTAGCTTCAATATAGGGTCAAATATTCGTCCGGCAGAAAAGTTGATATAAGTAATAAAATAATAGAGAATACAGACTAAATAAGTCTACGATATGCTTCTAAGTACAAAGGACGAGACACAATGTCTTCAAATAATTTCAATAAACGGATTACAAATAGGGCGTGTACTTGCTAAAGTAATTAGTTACAATGTTGAATATAAACCTTACAACAAAATAATTTAAATACACTCTTTATAATTAAGCTAGCAACATAAATGGTGTGGTTAATATCAAAACCGAATTTTAGGTCGAAAGAAACGAAGCAGGGCTCGACTCGATCGCTCCAATACAAGTGTTCATTTGTGATGGAGTTGTCTCAATACCGCATTATAGTGATGTTTAAAACTTAAAAAAAATAATTAAAAAGCTGTTGCTCTATTGTAATTTTTGTTTCAATATCGGACTTCATAATGGACATAAATAATTGTCGGAGAATATAGAGCAACATAAATGTCAAAAATGTAGTAGTAACGTTACAATAGTATTACGATCGATATATTGAAATTCGAAGTTGACATTAACACGACGATGAATAAATGAACGACGGCCAGGTATTGTTTGTAAAATTAGTTAAATCACGAAATTTGATTACTATGACGCCGCGGTAAATTGGCGAAAGTGTATGACGTATGAATATCCAAAAAATTGAGAAAACCAAGAAAAAATATCTCATTTATTATATACATGTCATGTTATATTTTATATTTCTAAAATGTTTAAATTAAAAGGCAAGGTGATTGATGCATAGTACATCGATGATATACGGAGAGAAAAATCCAACGATGCCTTATTATGCTTTTTGTACTGATAAGTTATAATAATTTTACTATAGGTAATGACTTTGGTGTTGAGTGTATACAATATTGAGCAAAAATTTGGCTAGTTAAATTAATACGGTACGTAAACTATATACTAATTACTAAGTAAAAAATAAAATTGTCTTTATCTAAATTAATAAAAAATAAAATCTAATATGAAATACTAAAAGAGTAATAAAGAAAGATGATCTTTAAAATATACTAATAAATCTAATAGCTTCATTTAAAAAATGAGATCGGTAGCTATACAAAAACCAAGCATGGCAATGTATCCGAAAATTGGTATAAAAGTGAAGTGATGAAATATATAATCTAAAAGAATCAAGGCTGTACAGGCGCCGCAAATATGAATTTTAAAACAATGTTGACCAATTTACGATTAAAATAATAATTGTTTTTGAATAAAATACAAAAGGAGGGGATTTATATATACTTATAAGTACTATATAAATCGTTCTAATTCTGCATCTTCTATATTACGACGTTACTCAAGTTTTAATATAAGGTCAAGTAAAATATATTATAAGACACATTTTTTGATTAATACATTAGGAGTAAAATGACTAATATATACATGCATAATACTATACTACGCACGATGTACACTTTATTCGATTCTAGATTATTCGAAATAAGGCAGAGTATGATAAGGCAGAATAGAGAAGAAAGTTATTTGATCTGACAAGAGGTACCTTTGCGTTTGCGTGACAGCCTGTCTTGAAATATTCAATGGTTACAATTGTACTTAAAATTATTAAATACTAAACATTATGACTTCAACTTAAAATATCAATAACAGCTATATATAACATAGAATTTAAACCCCTTTATATTCTAGATCCTTATAATATGGCAGTTGTTAATTCGCTAGCTGGGTTTTTACTTTTAAACGTTTTATGAAAGCGGCTAGAGCGGATTTTCGTTGAACATTATGATCACAACCATTATTGCAATATAATTTAACATAATGTATTTGGTAGCTTGTTACAGGTACGTCAAGTGTAAAACAAAATATACGTATGATGGGTGCTGATACGAAGATATTTCATGTAGCTCATAAGTACTTTTAAATTTAGTATTTTAAATCTTTTGGCAAGAAAATAAAATTTTTATTAGTCAGTTGAATATTTTATCGAATTTGCCTTTCATATTTATTAAAACATTGAATGTTGCATTTAGTGACGTCTGTAGTAAAGAATAGCAAGTTATGCATGGGTTAATAGCATTATGTAGCGCTTATTATGTAATCAGATCTAGCGTATTTTATAACATTGAGATCTACATTTCACGGTGTGAAATGTGAAGAGGTATCTAGTTAATTGATCTTTAAGAATTTATTTAACCAGTAGCTGCAAAACTGGAAGTCAAAAGTGATAATTTTTAAAATTGAATGTTTATGGTTGTCAATTGGAAATATTTAATAGTTGCTAAATGGCTATGTATAGATGAATGCACGTGTATAAATAGAATAAAATATATAGGCACGTACATATAAGTATCGCTATGTGCGTGAACATTTCAGAGCACCAAGTAAAGTTATAAATAGAACACGCGACGACAAATGTTTAGGGCGAATTCGCATTTAATGTACCTCTTTTGTGGGATTGGCACATTTTGATTAACGTTATCCCGCTAAAGTCTATGTTATTGGAAACGAACTTATTCGTTATAATCATCTTTCAATACAACATATTATGTATCATCGCAACGCCGATGCTTGGTAACTACGACTGACAATGAACGCCCTAACTATTGGCGTTCATACTATAACGAATCAGGGCCTTAACTAAATTATAATTACACATACACTATAATAAAATCTATCTTGTTCTCGTACAAAACAATTTCGATATTAATGATCACATTATGTAACAATAATATATTTATTAAAATTCTTATATATACACCCATTTTGAAAAACATGTATAATATATTAATATATAACTCGCATTATAAATATTTACATAATATATTCTATACTTAACGAATAATATTGCAGCTCGGAGTCGCTTTTCTTACTTCCTGGCGTTTTTTTTCAACTCTCCGACAAATTGCAGGTCGATATCACATACCATCGTCTTAAGGCATAATTTTGGAAACCCAATATTGTATAAAGATAACTTATACATTGCGCTATTTTAAGTCAAAACTTAAGTTTTTGCCTGTATTCATACATTTCTTCTGTCACTTGAAACTGACAACTCATTTTCATAGATTTAATCTGGTACCATATACAATAGACCAGCGAGTCTCTGTAATAGAGTAGTTGTTGTTGTTCTTTTGGCTCATGTCTGTTCCAAGCCAAAAACGTCTATTTGACAGTTCTCTGACAGTTGTTTCTCATTGACAAGTGCATTCCGATCCATATTTCTGATCAATAAATAAATATCGCAAATTTGACAGATGGCATTGGCACAAATTTGCGCGACGTGAGCGAAATTGAGTATTGTCTCCTTGATCATAAGGACATTCCTTGTATACAGTACAGATATGTTCATAAAAATTTAAGTCTAAACTTTGTAGTCTTTTAGTCGAATTTGAGATACTTACTGACTAAATTTTATTTCATCATGTATTTATAAGAATACGTTATGAACTTCAAATTCATCATTATTATCTAATAATTCAGTCAATTATTATGTAACACGTAGTGATAAAATATCACCGAATTTCAACCGACTGGACGAGTACTAATCCAATTTGACGCTCGGATTTTGAACAGTGTGAAAATATTGTTCACTATCAATTTTTTTATATATTTAGTCGGAAAAACACATTCAATGATGTGGACGGAATTTTAATTATTACTCTCATGTAATAGTATTAAATCCTTCATTGAGCCTCGCAAGTTTGACACAAGCTTAATAAAAAAAAATATTTTATTGCACTCCTAAAAATAAAGTCTAATCATAGATTCTTTATTATAGTCGTAAAGACTGCTGCAGCGTCAAAATAAATGAATCTATTGCAACTTTCTAAGGACCATAAAACATACTATAGACTAATGTAGGTGTGTTGTGATAATGACACCTAAGTCATCTCACTGAACCAAATATTTTCATTGTTTATATTTTTCATTCAATAATTTCTTTCTTTTGATCTAATAAGAGGTCTTATAAGATAGAAATTATTTACCGGTAAGTATCAAAAATATAGTTCATAAGAGCATAAATTACAATATATTTATGTATTTTGTATTTAAGAGACCTATTGCTTGCACGAAATGTTAGCACTTGTTACAGATTAAAAATGATAGGTACAACAGATTATTAATTAGGACAGATTTCTGCAAATAAAAGTGAAATTGCGCATTTGAACATAACAATAGTTTTCACACTGCCTTATCAGTCAGAACTTAGATCTAAAAACTTAAATCTAGTTCACAGTCTTTAGTCGATATCGCCGTAAGTTCGGCCTCTCGAGGAAAGCAACTGTGATGCTCTACAAAAATACGTGGGCAATGTCCATAATGCAGTCAAATACGAGCCACATTCAAAGAGAAAAAATATGTCTCCCCTATTACATTTTATAATCAACATATAGTATATACTCCGTGTATCCTTATATTTAATAAAAACACATTTTAATAATATCTCAATCTATGCTTAATTAAAACAACACAAACACACTCACGGAATTGTTTACGGGTTTTTTCACATTTACAGTTCGGGAACAAAAACTTATTTCATTAGTGATTTGAGATGTAAGGTGACGCGCTTAGGAGCTGGCAAGCGCCCTGCGTGTTATTCGTTGAAGCGCGTACACGCTTTCTTCCATTTACATTGCGTGCACCAAAGTTCGCGTTGGTCCATGCCATACACTTTGCGGCACTTCTTGTTGTCTGACCTCGGCCGCCGACCGGGGCTTCCGGGCGATCCATTCATTGCCGATAACCGCATATGCTTCTGTAAAATCAATTTATTACATGCTTGTTAATGTATGTATTATGTTTTATTATATAATTTAAATAGTTAAGTTTAAATCGATATAAGTCGACGATAAAATTGAACATACCGGTGAATGTGAGTTGGACCACGCGTGGGTCACTGGAATACTTATAGGCCTAGCGGAAGCGTTCTGCAATGTTGACAGTAGTCCTTGTCTGTAAAGTATTTCAATAAATCAGTATTTATGACAGTATAAAATGTAATTTGGTTATCGGTAACTCACTAGCATTAACCGGGTAGGAATTGAACCCCTGATCGTCAGATCGCAAGTCAGCCGCTTAGGTACTTGGCTATAAATAACCTTAAAAGATATGAAAGTTAATAGACCACTCAAGAATGCTGGCGGGAATGATTGGGAATGAAAAGAGAAACTTATCACAAATATTCATCATTCATTTTTGTATTATGTTTGGGACAATTATAAGAAAGTGTTCTTTTTGGTATGTTGCGAGATATTCTTCTCACTGTCCACCACATCATGTTCATTACCCATTGTTTATTTGTATTTGAGTAAAATTCGATGTCGATGTCCTCTCTATTAGTAGGAAAAGAAGTACAGAAGCACGTCGTAATTAAAGAGTAGGTTTAAGGTAGAACGTACCTGTAGGAGCCAACGAGCTGGCGCTGATAATCAGGGTCCTCGTGTGGCGGGCGGCACATGTCTCGGTGGGACAGAGTGGGTGGTGGTGGCGGTATCGCCACCTCACGCTCCGTGTAATAGAATTCTTCTTCATGATCACTCTCTCCTTCTTTCTTTGGTCTGAAATAGGAGTTGATAATAAATTGATAAAATAATCTCTTATGTTAACTTTTTTTACTTGAGAAGGGGGCAAACGAGTATGCGTCTCATCAGATCTTAAGTGATCACAGTCGCCAATGAACATCCATAGCACCAGAGGTGCGTTGCCGACCTTTAAGATAGCAGTAGGCTTGTTCCTTAAAGATCCTCTAATAGTAAAGGTGCGGAAACACGGCTGGTGACCGTTCATTCCACAGGTTGACAGTGCTTGGAAGAAAGTTACGCGAGAAACGTGCAGTTGTGGAACGCCAACCATCAAGATGGCGTGGACGGACACTCAACAACACTTACTAAATATTAACACCTACTGAATACACAAACACCAACTGGGTGGGTTGTCATCCAAAGAGTTAGGTCGCCGACACCTCGATGCGTGTAGTGGTCCAATGGATGTGATAGTGAAACAAAATATATAATGATCCAAGGGATACGCAACAATATAGTATCAATATAACTCCACTTTATGCTTGTATTCAGCTTGGTCGATAAATACAACATATTATGTATCATCGCAACGCCGATGCTTGATAACTACGACAGACAATGAAAGCCCCAACTATTGGCGTTCATACTACAACGACACAAGGCTGATACAAATTTATAATTACATATACACTAAAATAAAATCTATCTTGTTCTCGTACAAAATAATTTCGATATTAATGATCACATTATGTAAGAATAATATATTTTATTAAAATTCTATGTATATACCCATTTTGAAAAACATGTACAATATATTACGCATCAATATGGTATACTTGAAGCGTCATTAGCCTAATGGTTTAGGGTACGGACTGCGAATCGTAAGGTCGTGGGTTCGAATCCACCATTCGACTATTGCCGTGAACCATGTCCTAGCACAAGCTTAAGCTTAGTTGGAATGGTTAACAAGATTGTTAGTAATATTTCTGAATAAAAAGAAATATTGCTAGCATTCTTAAAAAAATCCACTTTATGCTTGTATTCTGCTAGGTCGTGCTAGTAACCCGATGGTGCCGACCCATTAGTGCAAAACAGAAGCCGTGGCAGTGGCCCTACTACTATTGGGTATAGATAAATCATAGTATGTTAACACAACAATATCCTATTTTTTTTTGGAAAGGTGTACACAGATTATATTTTACATTTACATGTTATAGTATTAATCTCTTGATAACTTGAACAAGTGAAAATTATAGTATTTAAAAATAAAGTGTGTTATGTAACAAGTACACAACGGTCTGCGACGACCTTGTCAGACACGGACCTTGCTAGTTATATAGAGCTGCGAACCTTGACGCGAAGCCTTGCGCTTCCGGGTCACCAAAGGGCCACTTGTCCTATATGGCATTGTGTGAAAACATTTTTCGTTTTTTTTTTTCTTTTTAACTAATAAAGCCCTTAACTAATTGTAACAAATATATAATTATTCTTTGTTGACAGTTATTTAACGCATTCGAAGCCCGGTCTCCGCGCATGCCTCCCCCCGTCATATCCACCGTCTTCAGGTCATACAAAATCATTTTCTGCGACGAGCCACGGGTGCGCCGTGGTTCGTACGCAATCGCGAATTACATGTCGATACAGGGCTACCGACGATAGCCCAATTCTTTAAGCAGGCATCTTGCGTGCCGCCACTTACAGGACTCTCCCCACTTGTAAATTCAGAAACGTCGCCCAGAGGCTGAGACATGTTCTCGACGATCCGGACGACGTGATCACCGTTGCCCAGGCTAGATCTTTACAAATCTACAAAGCGTCCATTCGCGACCGTCGGAGGTGCGAAAAATCCTTGCGCGATATAAGCATTTTATGGGAAAACCCCCCTTGATAAGATTAGGAGCGTTGCTGGAGTTTCATAGATAGATAATTTTTTTTAAATAATTAAGAATAGAAATAAATAAAAATAGAATTATAAAAAGGAAGATAAGTTAGATCATAATGTTAAATAGAGAATAAGACTAAAAATAGTATTGTAAAGATAAGACAAGATTAATAATAAATATAGGATACGGCTGGGATTCGAAACTACGTAAATAAGATTGTACAGACAAACGCTAAGCCTCTAGACTATAACGGTTTGTAGATCAATATTTCACGTCTATATATTTTATCAATATATTTTATTAACACCACAATGATTGCTACGAAGTATACGTATTTGTAATAACAATTGTGGTTTCGAAATGGAAGCCAGTGCGTTACCAGGCAACATTTAACACGTTCACCAAGATAGTGCACGTAGTGGTCGAACGTGTATGGTTGGTAAAAAATATTATCTTACTTAACACTAGTATCAGTATTCATAAACATTAATTGTCTTCCTTACTTCACAGATCTTCTTTATGTTATTAAAAATAAATACACTACACTATGGACAGAATATTTTGAAGAAAGATCTCTCACCAAAGGAATCTGGTACAGGACGATCCAGCAGAATCCTCTCCTATTTCCGTGGATTGATAGCACCAATATGGGATGAACTAACCTTGGCCTTTAGGCTTTGTTCCGGACACATTCCTCTTAATAGTTTTGCCTACATGATGGGAAGGGTGTCAACCCTTAATTGTATGGAATGCGGGAAAGTTGAGGATGTTTACCACATTATGGTCGAGTGTGGTCGGAACGAAGCCGAAAGACAACTATTTAATATTAACGCCGAAATTTAATATTAATTTGTCACATGTGGGTGTGTGTAATAGCATTCTTGCCTTTCCGTAGTCGGATCAGGCAAGAATGCTATACCACCTCATTAGAGCGGGCCTAAAACGCAGGTAATTATGTTTATATTTAGTATTCTTGTTTTGATGTGTATTTAATATTGTTTTGTTGTGTGAAAATTTTATTGTTAGATTTTTATGAGGATCATATGACAACTTTTGATCAAACCCTCCTTAATAAATTAAAAATAAACAAATTATATGTAAGTTGTAGGTAAATATTCAAACATGTTTTACCAGTAAGGTACTAAAATAGTTAAGACAAACTGTAACAGAATAAATCTCTACCTTCAATATCGAGAACTCAGTATTACAACAGGCAAGCTAGTGTTACACAATTAAGTATTAGTTCCTAGTTTAATGTATGGATTAGAGAGTTGGATGAGGCAAAAAAAGTGTCACAGTAAAATAAATGCAATAGATATGCGATCATTATGTATTATGTAAGTGGTCGACAGGACAACAGAAAAGAATTGGAAAAGTTACGCTTCAGCTGTTTGATATCTGACTGTCTTACAGGATTGCATGCCTCCCATATAGTGACCGATAAGTCCGCAGGAATAAAGTGTCCATCTACTCGTATGTCTTTCAGAGATAACAAGGAACATGTAGACAGTCTCTGCCCACCTCCGGTTTTATGCACTTATATTTTCCACTAGTAACTTTGCAGCACGTCCGATCCGACTATAACTGTGGTTTCCAGGCACGGTTGTATGAATTTAGTTTTGGTTCTTGAAATTTGCCATGAAAACTAATTCAAAAGACTTACCCCAAATGCGTGTGCCGGATGTGCGCTTCTATTGATGAACAACTGTGGGTGATGTAGCCACAACCTCGCCAAGTGCATTCAAACACGACACTGTTTATCTGTAACAAAATAAAACATATTCTTTATTGGCACAAAATAAACACATCAAAAAGACAGAAAAAAAATCAAATAAAAAGAAATAGTCAAAGAAAAAACGGACAAATAGTAGACATGATGCCAATATTGGACAACGTCTTAGCATATGCCGTCGCAAGGATGCGACAGCGCTGATTTTCAGCGGTGCCCAGGACTATCTAAAGTCGTGCGCGCCCAACAATACATTTAGATGGAATTTATACAGACAACAGACAATAAGAGTACAATAAATATGATACATGTATAAATAGTTATGAGATTAATATATATTACAAACAAAATATATGTTAGTATTTTAATTTGTTTATTTCCAAAAATATAATATTAAATTACATGAAGTTCATACGAGGCCACACTTCCCGATTTCGTATTTCTATATTAATATCTAATATTATAAAAAATATATAGTTACTAGTTGTGCATAATATAAGTAATTTTACAAAAAAGTTTCCGTAATATAATATTATTGTTCTGTGAAAGTCGATAATTCTGTTATTTTTTTGCATATTAGGTATTGTAGCGATAAAAACAATAACCATAAATAAAGATTATTATTAGTTGTGATTATGCTACGAAGTTGCCCGGTTGCCCGCTATATTATTGCTACTGATTGTAAAACTTTATTTCTGTTTTACGCATTTATTCCTTATATTTTATTGTAAAACAGATTAAATTAAATCTACAATATAAATTAAATCCTATGCGTATTTCTACATAAACGGGAATCCAATTTTCAATAATCCAGAATATTTGTTTTAGTAACTAAAAAGTAATTTACCATCTTCATGCAAAAGTGTGGCTGTTGTATTTTAAACGATTTTTTTTACGTCAGAAGCACGAAACGGGAAATAACCGGCTGAGATTCGTCTCTTAACAACCGAGTTGTCACCGCTAAAAAACTGTTCTTAGTGATGTAACATATTACCTCAACAAAAACAATTGACTAGATTGATTGTAAAACACTACTTGGTCTCGATACCGATTTCTATTCGGTGTTTCTATAAATTAGGTTACAGATAAGTAATCAATTATATACATTAAAACCTCTTCCGAAACACGCTCTATGTTATGGTTTCAGCGTCATACCTATACCTTTTCTAGTTTTTGCAGTTAAACGTGACAAAAAACGTCGGCATTTATTAATAATGATAAAATAGACTTATTTACGTAGTGTCAAAATAGATAATATGAATTGAATATTTATTAGCAAGAAAGCGGGGGTCCTTAATACCGTGGAAAAACGCAAGCTTTGGTCATATAATGCGTAATAATAAATACGAACTACTCCAACTCATCATCCAAGAAAAATCCAGGGTAAACGACCACCTGGAAGAAGACGTATTTGTGGCTCAGAAATCTCCGGACATGGTTCAATATAAGCACACGATCCTTATTCCGCGCCTTAATGATAGCCAACAACCAGTAGGAGATGGCACTTCAAGAAGAAAAATTTAATATTTACCTAACATATAATAGAGCGAATTTGTAATAGAAAATTAGTATTAAATTATAGGGTCCAGATGAACAATTAATGACATTTTAAAACTGATTCTGACGGATCTCAGAAAAATTGCATTTAAAAAAGTTGCGTTTTTTTGCGTGAAAAAGTACGTGGTATAGATTACGACATTTTCAAGAAAATAGATTGTTTCAATTTCAATAGATTTAGGTCAATTTATTTTAACAAGGTAAAAGAAAAAAATAGTATAGTGATGTAGCGCGCGTTGGCGGAAGCAGCTCTAGGTCGCGGCCTTGGCGTCAGCGTTGTCGCAACACTGCTCGCCCCTCGAGTGCAGCCACACCCCACGCCGCGCACCGAAGCCGTGTGTGCAATCATAGGTAATCATACTGGCATGACTATCCGACCTTACGCCTTTGCTTTATGTTTTATAACGTAATATTCTCACATATTCAAAGTCGAGACACGTTTTGAAACGACTTTAAAAAGCAATATGCCATAAAATTCTGTGTTTCAAATATTTGTTGCACTTAGAGCGTCGTCATTTGTGAATTGATTTTGTTTCCTTATTTTATTTCAAAAAAGCTTTAATTACAATTTGTTCCCAAATCCATTTTTTTTGACGAATTACACAGATTGGCCAGAGATGTAACTAGTAACCCGACACAAGAGTCCCCTCGGGGAGGGGTAATGTCTTACTATGTTACGCGTAAGTATTCCTATCAATAATAATAAATATATCAAATATAGAATAACTCGTTTGTGCCTAAATATTTTTGGCTTAACAATTCCCCGGTCGTTCTTAAAGAACAACAACGCAACTGGTATTGCCGATTTTCAAGGGCGACGGTAATCACTTAATGATGTCATGATATGTTGCCTGTTGTTAGAAAAACAAATATAACTACACCATACAGTATCAATTGATTGGTTATAGATCTAAAAATGCCAGGTTGACTCGCCAGAATAAGATTCTAAAAACTGCAACATGTCGGTTATTGATTAAAGCAATTTGTTGGTTGGTTGTAGATAGTTAAATAGGGCGAATACGTCACGGCTGTGTCAGGGACGTGAATTGGGTTGCGCGCGCGGAAGGCAATCGTTCCCCGCTTGGAAACTGCGGCTATATCAAGTGCATTTGTAACTGGGTCAGGTCGGGCCGGGTGGGGCGAGGGTGGCTGGAACGGTAGAGCATGTAGGTCGCAGCTCCACGGCCAAGGGTTGTCGGCTAAGGTTGCGCTGCTGCTTTGTGTAAGTCGAGGACGTCTATTGTTGAATACCTTATGAATTGTTTTTTTAACCGACTTCAAAAAAAGGGGACATTCTCAATTAGTCTCTCTGTTTTTATGTTTGTTAACTCATAACTAGCGACTGGGTAAAGAGATTTTGTTAAATCTTTTTTTTATTTGAAAGTTGGTACTTCCCCTGTGGTGAACAATGGCATCCAAGAGAAATTCAAGTCTTAAATTTGCATTAAGTATGTGTGCAAGAAATTCTTAACCGACCAACCGATTTCAATGATTCATTTTTTTTGTACTTCAAAGATAGTATGATGAGAGTTTTGGTTAGGTTCTGATTAATTCTATTTCGTAATATTCCTAATTCCTATTTTATTTGAAGTCGGTTTTTGTTTTTACTCGTAAATATATTTTTTAATTCACAATAGTTTACTCATTTTCTGTTATATACGACTAAAATGCACTCTCATATCATAATATATAAACTATTTAAAGGAAACACTGGCAATGTTTCAATGAAATAACTAACTACCTCGGGAATCGAGGTCGGATATTTGTTCAGGAACGAGAAATAACGTTAACGTAGATTATAAACTTATTCTCTTGTACAAAAATAAGCCGCGCCTAATGATTGCGTAATATATTTTGATATAGATGCAGTGTTATGCAATTTAATCTAGTAACACAAATACCTATCGCTTTGTTACGAAGCTGATTTCCTAGCGCTTCTCCAGTTGGTTCTATTATAACGCTCAATGCACTTGTGTGCTGTATCCACGCGTTACACGTGCCGCCATATTGCAATGTGTGCGTGGCAGTGAATATACTCGATAATGCAGCAGCCGCTTGTGCGTTCAATGACAATTTACCGTATGATGCAGTTGGCAAGATCTAAAAAACAACGCTGTCATAGAGAATGACTGTTTTTTTTTTATTATTATTATTGTTTTAATAGCTTATAACACAGCAGAAATAGTCAGAACATATACTTTTATGTTAAATAAAATACAGATACATAAATTAGACGCTTTTTTGGTATTAAATTTTCTTATGGATATTTTAATATGCTTCTTTATTGTTGCCCACCTTTTAATTCGGTGTAGTTGTAAAAGCCTTGGGCTAATAACGCAAATATACAAACAAATTATCACATATTTTAGAACGTGTATTGTTACGATAACAATATAAATAATTATATATTTAAGATAATGTCAAAAATACCACCTTTTCTATTTTAATCAATTATTTTCAAGTATTATTTTTGTATACATGCATAGTAGTTATGTGACTAAAAATGTTCAGTAACAAATTATTTTATTATTATATTGTTTTGTAGTAAAATTAAAAAACAAAATAACACGTTTTCACTTGAAATTAGGAAAAAATAATTACTATTGAATCAGCAATCTAATCGTTACGATATTACAACGGGATATTCCATCATCCACGAAGCGCTTCTATAATAACTAATAACAAGTTGGCGCCAGATCAAAGACATATCTATTGTAACGTGATAAGGTTTATATTTGAATAATAGCGTTTTGAGTAAAGCAAACCGGCATTTAATGCCGGTTTGTTATTATGCCGTCTCACTCGCCGGCGAAAGACCAAGATGAATTATTGATTTGTTTTCATTGTGTCTCTTTTTCGCACGTTTCCACATATATGTTTGTTTCATCCACGTGACCTTCTCCTTATTTACTCCACGTTATGCAGCTAGATGGGATGTTTTGGTGTCATCTCGCTCTAGCAGTGGGCCGAAGAGCATTTAAGAACCTGTTGCGTAGTTCACGGGTTGTTAAGCGTTTTGTTTTTACAAATCTGATTAATTCTATAAAATAATTAAATATTTAGTAATACATTAAAGCATTTCTAAATCTTGGATATCGTTTTAATATTATTTAAATTACTAAGGCGTGTGTGTATGTGCGCCATTATTCGAAGTGAAAAAAGAAATAATGGTACCCACTCTTATCACAGAAGCAATAGGATTGGATCACGTGCTCTATGCAGGCGTCCGCTCCTTTAAACATACTTTGTCAACGTACGGTACTGTTTACAAACAAACCACTCTCGTGCACGAACTCTTCAAAATATACATATAAGTAACCAAACAAAGAACATTCCATATCCGTAAAAACACATTGTAGGTGCGTTTAAACTACAATAGAAATTAAACAATTCCTGAATTCATATTAGAGCTTGCTAATATTTGTGCTCTTTGTAAGGCGATAGGCTTCCTAATTGTCACGTTTGGCAAGATTGGTCTAAGTAACCGAGTATTACATATGATGGGTAATGGAAATGGGGTAACATTCTTCATACATAAATAGGACTTACGAGAAAATGTCTCTTCTTTTTACAATGCCATAAAATAAGTAATAGACACTTGAAGAATTCTATTTTTATGAAATTATCAAGATCTCCGTATAATTTAAATTAGAATTATAAATGGTACGAGAAGGTTGATAGGATGTAGTAATTTGAAGTAGCATTTTAAGAAGAATGAAGCGTCAAACATTAATGGTCTGGGTTTGGATTTATTCAATATAAGGTCGTGCGTTCAAATCCATCATTCGACGTTTATATGACTTCACCGGATTGAGAGGTGGCATAGCTCTTAGGTCGCTTAGCCTAAACATCTATCAAGCTTAAGCTTATTTGTAATTGTTCTCCGCTGTCCACCCCCAACATTTGATACCTTTCTAACAATCTGTGCGTCATACACTCACACATACACCAGTGTATATGTAACGCCACGGCAGGAAACTTCCAATGCGTTCATTTGCCTCATCTTGTTCTGAGAAATAACTTTTATACGCCTACCACCGTGTAAAGCGATCGAGAATACATACTAAAAAACCTTTTGTATATCCGTTTATTAGTACATTTATAAATTGTACATTACATTGTTTATTCTAGCATAATATAAATTATCTAATTTAATTAAATAATCTAAAACAAAATGCATAATATAATAAATTTGGTATGGAAGAGCGAGATTTTCTGACACAAGTAAAAATTTTAAAATTTGTAAATAGATCGCATGTATGCAAATAATCATTTTTTTTAATTAAATAATGTACATGGAAATTTAATGTTTCGGATGATCAAATTTGTATTAAGTTATTTTGAGAAAAATATCTTTTTTGTTAGAATAAATTAATCTAATTATCAGCGTTTCGTAATTTCACACGAAAGAAGTAATATATACAATAGAATGGATACGTCGAAAATGTACTGAAACGAAATCTGAACCCTCTAAAGATTGACATAATCAGTCATTTCGGTAGAAATTGTTCCTCTATATCTCGAAAACTAATTTTTTGTTGTCACTCTCCCTTAGAACAAAGA
Organism: Meandrusa payeni; assembly: GCA_029286785.1. Taxonomy (NCBI): domain Eukaryota; kingdom Metazoa; phylum Arthropoda; class Insecta; order Lepidoptera; family Papilionidae; genus Meandrusa; species Meandrusa payeni. The sequence continues at coordinate 10,065,691 of JAGSMX010000024.1, read as the reverse complement.
CAGACATGTATCTTTATAATTCTTACCATTTTGTGACTAGAAAATAAATGTGAAAGTAAATGTTTTGGGAAAACGGAACGTTTCAAACCAATGAATGAACTGTTTTATGTATTATCTGTGTAAAATAATTTATACCACTATTAACGAAAAATGGCGCGGGGAATCATCTAACTTACATTTTCATCTTAGACGTAAGAAATAAGTGTGTGTTTTAAAAAAGACTTGGCTTAAAGGTCTTGTTACCATAAAATGTTCAACAACAACCACTATTACTCCCAGCACTAATTGGTCCTGGATTAGTCTTAGATTTGTAATATAGTTCACATTATTACCTAGAGTTTAGTAACAAATTCGGACTAGTTAATCCTGGTTTAAACCAGGACTATTTACATTTTTTGTAATAAGACGGATAGGGTATCTACTGTTTAAATATGTTTAAAGGAGTATAAACATTCTCTGCTGCTTTGATAATTAAAAAAATATGTTCTTTTCTATTTGACAAAATCCGTTATTTCCCAGCTTGACAAATTACCGACAAAGCGGGACGACTATTCAACAGAACAGCTTCGGAATATAATTTGTATGAAATTAATATGAACATTAGAGTGAAAGTTTTTTGTTTGGAAACATTAGTTATTGAAAGTAACATTGCACTTTCATTGCTCACGACATAGCTCACGCAACAATGTTAAATGACGTTAGAATCTTGCCGTTTGTATTGTTCTGAATATTATTTACGGGGTAATTTGTATGTATTGCTGATGTTTATTTCTTATCTAAATAGAGTTTTCTGTACATTAATTATATCTTTAATAAACATTTCTTGCTCTTATATGTTTACTGTTGATTTTTCTTCTTACCCAAATATATTTTTTTATCTCTACATGGATGTCTGAACCGCGATTCTACTATTAGCTAGTGACGTTACATACTTCATCGTTACGTTTCAATTCGCCAACAAATTTTCACAAATTCTACCGCCACCATCTTGATGGTTGGTGTTAGAATGTCACATGTCACTGTCAACTTGTGGAAGCAACTGTCACTAGCGGTGTTTCCGAACGTTTACGATTTAGGGACCTTCAAGAAACGAGCCTACTCATATCTCGAAGGCCGGAAATGCATATCCTTAGGTGCTACGGATGTTCATTGGCGTCGATGATTACTTAAGGTCTGATGAGACGTATACTCGTTTGCCACTTTTCATATATATAAAAAAAAATAATGCACACGATTGGCGTCAGTGGTATGCCATTGATAATCCGTAGTGGCACCTGAATGAACTAAAAGACTAAGAACTAAAAAGACCAAAACTAGCTAATACCGACCACAATGATGCCAATGAATCTTCAATTTGTACATATTCGGATAAGGCCTGTTATATGTAATGTAAATGTTTTAGCAATAAAGGGTTCATTTATGTAATATACGTATACTTACAGGATTACTGATTCTTGTCATGAATATCAGATCATTATTATGTGTAACATAAAACTGCTCATTTAATATTTAAATGTACTACGTCATTGTTTATGAGTCTATCGCTAAACACAGGAGCAAATTTGTTTTATAGTTAGAAACTCAAAATAGCGAACTCATCGTAAGTTAACATAATTACTCATCGTTAGTCTAGCTACGATCTCTTTGGCTATCAATATTAAACTAAAGGAGCAAGAATAAATTTCAATAACAAATGTTGCAACATCAAACTTAAAAATCTACTAGACAAAACAATAGCGGTTCAATTTATTCCGTGTAGTAACACTGGAATGTTGAATCATATTGTAGAGCGTGATTATTCCAAATACTCGAGTCACCGAAGTAGTGAGAGATGAACATTTTCGAACAAAAGGCTTGTATGACGTGAGTCAGAGACAGGGACGCTGTCGGTCCGGTTAAGGTGGCAGGCAGTAATGATGAATCAGTCGAGTGGGGCAGTCGCCAATCGCGGTACAGCCGCCTCGATGGGTCACCGACCTCAACTGGTTCTGACTTGTTACAATTTCACTTTTTCTTCAAATCGACGCATATAACTTGTCCTCTCTTAACCCTAGAGATGTTTTGTTTTTATTCCACCTTCACAAATGTATCGAATACCGTCGTATTATGAGTTAAATAAAGGAAACAATGCCTGTTTATTTTTGTAATCAGCACGCATTACAGCACAACATTAAGCCGGTAAATAAAAGTGTCGTCGGCTAATAACGTTATTAGCGCGGTACGGTGTTGCCACGATCACATTTGGCGCACATTCAAAAGTTTAAAACGACAAAATTTATTAGGAGCATTGTGTCCAAAGAATTCAGCGCTAAAGATTTGACAAGGCATAAAGTTTATTTTACTTGTAAAATGGGAAGTTTGTTGAACCCGCGGGAGCACTCATTATCGCGTCTGATGAACTCACCGCCGCCATTGTTCCCGCCGGTGATATTCCCTCCTGTTTATACGTAGAGTTATGCACGGTAAGGGATGGACGGGCATTTCAAGAATATTTTTTGAAAAATTAAAAACAACATTAAATTGTCTTGTTCCTTACTGCTTTAAATTATTTAATAATACAAGGACCTTGAAACAACATTTGTTGTAATTTTTGTTGTAAATATGGTATTAATACGTCAACAAATTCAATAAGGGATCTAATTTATATTTTAAACTACTAGGTATTTTAGACATTGATACAATTTAATACTATAGTATAACTACATGCAGTAATATTGTTGGTACATTTGGTATGTTGACGTCAATTCAAACAATAATAACGCGAAAGATGACGTTACTAATACATTTAAGGTTAATATTACTGTAAATTCCCAAAACCTATCAGTCATAAATTTACAGCGTAACGTACCAATTCGGTTCAGTGTGAAGTAAGCAGTAGTTTCATTGAGATGTAAAGTGTAAACATTTGAACTGTCAAGAACGGCCAGTGCCCCGACCACGGTGTCAATGCCCCGCCGATGTCGTTTAAAAAAACTCATTGCCTCCTCCACCTATCCTACAATGCCGCAAGACATGCACGTTAGAAATGAATAAGAAACCCAACAATATAAACTGTTGCATTCACACAAACGTAACATTCTACACAACATACGTGTCAATTGTATTAATAAGAGGAATATTACGCAATGGGTGTATCTATCTTCGATTTAGGCATTAATCGGTGCCACCCACAGAATTTCGTGTAACACGCAAACTGTAACACTTCCTTTGTTTTAATTGTGCAGTGCGCCAGAAGTAATTGCCTAACGTGGTCACATGTACAATGACCGTAACCACAGCTGCTATACCCGTTGACTGGTCAATGCCTGTTCCGGAGGGCTTTTGACCGTACCAAGGTCGCCAGGACTTTATGAAAGTGTTTGACGCCCACACGCGAAATTGTACAATTTCATGCCCACAAGTAAAATGTGCCCGCCAAGAGATATTTTAGCACGAAAACGATAATGAAATATAGGAGTGTCGATACGCACAGGGTTATTAGAACGAGGGAGTCGTGCGGTGTGTCGGCCGATGACCCGGAGAGCGAGACAGAGCGACAACAAAACTGAAGTTCGCGCGTACCTCTATGACGCCGTGTCAACTCTAGTCCCTACTTAACATATTTTTTGGACTATTTGTTTGCTGCAATATCAGTTATGAGAAAAAAACGCATGCACGTGTAACAACTGATAAAGTGTGACCAGTAAGAAAAATTCTTTTAATAAATAATGTCTAATTTTACGGATTTTATAGCCGTTTATTTTCAATTTTAATTCAAATTTATAAAATTTAACACATTTCCACGAACGAATGCGTGGGATCTTCAATTTTTTGTTATAATAATTTTATTGAAATCTGTACTAAGTTTACGATTAGAAATTCGTATTATCTTATTGTGTAACGCTTGCACATGCGTCCTACGTGTTTGCGCGAACACAAAGAGCTTGAAAGCCGACATATTCGTGCAAGTAGGTCGCATGCATGGACGTAACCTATTTCGCCATTGCACAACGCCGTCTGACATAGTGGGTACTTGAATAACCTATTATAGCCGTTCCAATCACTCATTTGATCAATAATCATCGATAATTGTGCCAAAGCCTCAAGAAGTCTATGCGTTATACTCCAACACATGCTACGATTGCCTACTTAGTAGTGCCGTAGAACATTTACCGTTCGAAAATAAAGCATATAATGTTTTTTTAATAACATTAAAAACCGGTTACATGCCAATTAAACACTATTAATTACAGATAAAAGACGAGTTCGTTGTATATGGCCGCGTCAAGTGTATGCGGCCCACTTCTGTGCTCCACTTTGATACTGTAATCTTCCTTTGTTACATTACATTCCTTTGCGAAGTTTAATTCACTGTCAAATGGCGTTAGGTTTTGCAAAAGCCAATTATGTATATTTCATTTTAAATATACTTGACTGAAATCGCAGTAGAGGTAAAGCATATGAAAAACTGTATTATGTTACCTTAGAGATAAGATAAAAAGAAAATGATTAATCAAAAACTGTAAGTTACATAATAATCATAGATAACAAGTCTGTATTGCCGTAAAGAATGTTTGAAAATGATAATGATTTCAATACCACTTCGTGTAAAATACTGTGGAAATTTTATCGGTATCTTGTTTTCATGCATATTTATACGTTATAGTGATCACATGAACAGTTTACAAATAAGGCTCGAATCAATATAGTGTAAGATAAAGGTCAGAGCTCTGTATAGATTGAAATTTTGTATTTTAAAAGAAATCACAAATAAAAACACTAACAATTCTCTCGAGATAGAAACGATAGCTTAATTATTAAACAGATAATGTCATTGTCAATCCACTAATGGGGTCAGAGGCGTATAGTTGATACTGTTTTCACATGTAGTTAATTGGTACAAATTTGTCGCGACGTATCGAGGTCATAGTACAATATAGTGAACGAAATGCGTAATATAATGTTATAAATCATGCGCGAGTAACGTGAGGGCACTCGCTGCTCGCCTTTTACACTCCTCACTGTTTACCGAGCGAGCGATCTGCGCGCTTCTAGTGCCGCATAGCTTCCGCGTATTAAATATAGACCGCGAAGGCCGAGCCTTTATTAACCCGTGTTGAAATACTGCCACGATGCTGCTACGTGAACCTTGGGCCGGCGTCTTAGCGACAAAATAACTATTCGAACGCCACCGCGATAACGGATTCTAATCTCGTGACGTAACCGTTGCCGGGTAACAAAAAAATACAATACGAATAGTGTATAAGGTCAGGCGCAAGGCTCCATACGATATATTCAAATTAGTGGTAATTTTTCGTGCAAACGAAATGATCACGATTCACTTGTTTGGTACGCTTGTCGAGTTATAACAATAAAGTGTGGAAAATGTCTTACTGACACGCTTAGCGACACGATTTCGCGATTACTACATAACAGAATACACTCGCATTTATTTATTTAATTGAAAATAATATGTTAATTATATATATTGAAGAAGACTAAACTAAAATCAATTTTAATCTTCTTCTTCCTATCGGGCTTTCGCTTCCGCTTCTTCTTTCGGGTCCGCTTCCCTGCTTAATCTACTCCACTTTGCCCGATCTTTGGCATCCTCCTTTCTTAGATGGTTCTCTAACATATTCGCCTTTACAACATCCAGCCAGCGTTTCTTGGGCCTTGTAAATTGAGGACTAGGCATCTATTTCCGATGTAGAAAATAATAACTGTATGTAGAAAATAATAGTGTATAATGGAACTTTACTGTATTAATCAGATCATACAAGTACTTAGTACAGGTCCCGTTTAACCTCCGATTACTATAGTTGATAAATGATAGAGTGTAAATCTGTACATAACCACAATAGAAACGAACAAAAACCTTTGACATTAGTGTATTAAAAACTTTAAAATTTATAGTTTCTTATGATTTCTGATAGGGATCATATATATTCTATTTTAAAAGATGGATAATTAATTGAGAAGTCATGCTTATCCTACAATATCTCATGTCGTATATAATTGATTGAAAAGGGAGTTGTTATAGCCTAGTGGAGATATATGTAGATATATGTATATAGGATAGGATTAAAATTTATAAATAAACACAGCTGAGTTTCTTTTTTATAAAAGAAACGACATTTAATGTTAATTATTTACAATATTTATACCTATTCTACATTAATTATTTTATAAGTTCAAATGTCTCGCTGACATGATGACATTTGACAACATTTTATAAAAGAAAATTATATTTTTCTTTACAATTCTCCCCTCTAAAAGAAGACAATATTAAAAAATTGAAAATTATAATAAAATTATCGTTGGTAGTCAGTCTGCTTATTCAAGCACAGGGGCTGGAGTTAGTTTCGAAATCTGGAAAAAGTTGGACTCTATTTTCTTATGGCCAGTATTTACTTTGTAAATTGTTTTGGATATATTTTCCATAATTTTGTAGGGTCCGATTCTCAGTTCATCCAGCTTTTTCCTATTTAATTTGTTTACCATCGACAAACGACATTTAATGTTAATTATTTACAATTTTTTTTTCTTTACATGTAGATAGGTATATGTATATATAGATGAGTTCAGTGATGAGTGGACGTCATCGCCTTTAAAACACCAAGAGAGTTGCAGGTGCGTTACTACGTAATGTTGTAAAAAGAGAAGAAAGTAAATAGAGTAGTGGAGATGAAGGATGCACGATCGTAGTGCACCTACGTAGGAACCGTCCCATTAGTGCAGCAGCATAAGCCGTTCTGTGATCGTTTAATGTTCACTTAGCACTGCCCGTAAGTCAAGTTTTGAGTATTTACAACAAACCCGAGTCGCATTATTCCCTAAGGAAAACTGACGGTTTATTGTTTTTGCCTCTGCTAAAGTCAAAGTGTAGGAAGATTTAAAAATATTTCTAGCAGTTAATTTTAGTATCGATAACAACGCACAGACAATAATAAAGTTTTATATAATTTTGTATGTATATTTATTTGAATCGTGTCATCGTTAGATGTGAGAAGGTGTTTGCAGTCACGTGCCAAATTTAGCGAAATAGACATGTTATCTATGGACGTAGACGTTGTGTAACTATTCGAGATAATATTAATACTATAAACATATTCATTTGTTACATGAGTGCTGAAATTTCAATCGTTAATGGTGTATTGACGTCTATCTACTAGTATGTTTTGATTTGTCAACAGCATCTTCATCAAATTTGATATCATTTATAGGTTTTTAGAATTGAACACTGGCAGAGCTACTGCAACGGCTTCTCCTATTGGATGAATGGGCCACGACGATATGGGAAGTAACATCGTGAACTCAGAATACCAACGTGAAAAGCAGGTACATTATACGTGTGTGTTTCTCATAGTGTTTAAGATGTCTTCCCTAAACTCTTCGTTAAAAGTTAGGTAATGCATCTACAAACCCATTCGAAAATAAACCATCATGTGGATTGACAATTGCATGATGAGCCTGGTCACATTATTAATATCTGTCATGTAAACAAAAAAAAAGCAAATTATATTAGATATTAAAAATAAAAAATCGTGTACTTATTCCCGCAGGTTCCTTATATTGTTATATTTTTTTTAAGTTTCTCTGTCTCGAAACCAGGGAGTTTCTTAGTTTAATGAAAACCACGGGCCTGCGCCAAGTGGGTTTCATATTGAGGCTTGTCTACGGCAGTTAAAACGTCCTACAAGAACTTCCGAACAATTCGACAAGTATTAAGTACAGCAGCTTTTTGCATGGTAATGTACGTATTGCTGTGTAAGCCAATTTGTTGAACGTAATGATAAACACCTCGTTTAGGGATAATACCAGTACTGGAGAGCACCAGAGGCACAATGTACACTCTGTTCATGTTTCAAAGTCTCATTATTTCCTCTTTTAGCTCGGTGTATTATTATTATTATAGTCATGTGAAAACATTGAAAATTTAATTTAATTAACACAATCTACTGGTTAAATACTATCAACTTTGTAAACTGAAAATATTTTTTATGGTAGGCGGGTATGGTATTATGTTCAGTGATTACACTGTTGACAAACAAATTCTAAAGGGACAATCGCGTTGCCAAACTACAGAATAGAAGAGAGAAGAGCTAGAACGCCGGCACTTCACAGACCAAATAGCGGAAGTGTAATATAAACCTCCATATCACGCCAGTATTCTGCGAAGTCATGGTAATTCCCCGATCATAAGAGTTGCCCGCATCCCATGGCATGATTCCCGCATCTCTTCCAAGTCATCAAAATAAGGTAAAAAAAGAATTAGTAATAACAAATAATTTAATTTATAGTATGATTAATTTGTTATCTAACCTTACGTTAAAATGTTATAAAAGGTCCACCAGATTACGAAGTTTTATCGGGCAGGCTTAAAGAACGTAGCAAATCATTTGCAAATCTACAATGAATAGTGTGACTGATTACACACTGGTAGGCCATGAGCAACGCGGAAGTTGCCCGCCGCCTCCAGATAACAATTGGCTTATTTTATCAACGCCTCGCGATAAAGCAACCTTCGCGAAACACGTAACAGTGATGCTACGTATTAGACCTCGTGACACGGTGGCCTCGCCGATGTTTCACCAACAAAAATCAATGCTTTCTTTTCAGGCACTTCCTAAAGCTACGGAGCATTCCACGTTACTACAATTCCAGTTTACGAATGTATATATATTTAATAGATAAATCAAATTATTTGGCTATTTTTGCAATCTTTCAAAATTAATTTCCAAAAATTTCAAATGTCGAAAATGCTTGAAATTTTGTACTCGTTTTTATATTTCATTATGTTGACCTAATGCCCTAACCAGGTTATATAAATGACATGCTTTGATAACAAATGTTGTAACCATAACCAAACATCTAGGACAAAAAATGTTCACATTGTTATAAAAGAACGATTTTTAGTTATTGTATATGACATACCCGCTTACAATCGGTACTTTTGGAAATCGTTGGGGGAGGTTTATATCCAGCCAGTTTATATCAGCCCTGTAGTTCTCAGAGCACGTCCTGGGAGGGAGTAACCTCCACCCCGGGACGTGCTCTCCTTGAGCACAGTGCAGAGGGGCTCCGGTGCGTTCCACTGGAGATCCCGGAGCCCCTCGTCATGCATCGAGGAAAGGGCGACCAGGGAGGTTTTAGTGGGTAAGAACCCCACATAACCGCCGCCTTCCCCCCAGAAGGCAGGGTATCTTTCTGAAGATTTCCTCCCCGTCATCAAAAAAAAAAAGGTTTATATCCAGCGTCTAAGCGTTCTCTTTTCCTACATACGCGCTGTTAAAAAAATGTCACAGACTATTTTAAATTCTCAAAAGAGTGATGGTATGTAGACGAAATGTTGTTTACAGAAGACTTAATATTTCTTTTCATGATTATAAGTATTATAAAATACATAAAATATATGATCAATGTTGACTTTATCAAAGGATGTACAATAGTCAAACAATCAGCATAATTATTGTAACGTCTTATCGTCGCCATTGTTCGGACAATTGAATATTGACAGTCTAATTTAAGTGTTAATATAATAGCGTATCTAATGATATATTGTAAATGTACTCATTAAATACAGTTTACCACGTTAAGATCTACCTTCATTGCTTGGTTGTGTTAACGATTGATACGAATTAATACTGGTCTTCTATGCAACGTTAATTAATTTTTTTCTATGACGTCACTGTACTCGTAATGATCGCTTTTTCCTACGTCAAAAAACACCAAGCAATCATCACTGACACTTGTTTCATTGCGTATTATATATGTTGACGCGTTAGACTCATTTGCAAGTGACCTCTTTAGTAATAACTTCCTCATGCTGGTCAATAATGCTGGTACAGTCCAAACGTGGCGAGGTTCGTTCTATAGAGAAACTTAAGTGCAGCTTTCCGCATATTGTTTCATTGATTCGCGAGGCCGATTTATTACGAAACCGAGGTTACACGTGCTCGACGATAATGTGGCTCGTGCAGAATTTCCCCGGCAATGCGAAAGCGGCGTGCGCTTGAATCTTACCGGTGTCCTTATCAGCGGCTGACGGCCAGGCTATATGACATTTCCTTATGTTCACAGCGGCGACAAGGCGACGCGATACCGCAAGGTTGCGATTTTAAAAGTTAAGGTTGTGTACACTATTATGCGGTGATATTTACGCTGCGCTTGCGCCGTGTTTTCACCTTCTGCAAAATAGCGCCAATAACGTCAATTCGAGAATATAAAATGTTAAATTTAATGAGGTTACCGGCCTTTATCCTTTCATAACTATCCCTTCGTTACTGTATACAAATTCAAATGTCAAGAGAACATTCGAATCACTTGTACTTCTTTTTATCTTAAATCAAGGCAATTGTTGGTATTATCTGGATGTAGCTAAATCCGTGATGAAACGTAATATGTCCATTATAGGAATTATTGATTGACCTTGATTTTAAGTCCCGAAAGTAAGTCTATTTCTGTTTCTATAAACTTCAAAGTAATCAGAATTGAACGTGAATGTGATATGATGACCACTATTATGACTAAAAGTCGGCTGGTGGACTAGAATTGTTTGTGATCTCGCGCGCTGGGTCAGTGATGCAACGTCTCTCGTGTTACTACAGAAGGCGACGTCATTACTTCGAAGGCGGAACGGAATCATTGCTCGTGCAAGTCTGCTATGCCATGTTATCATTACATATTCAATACGGATTATAAGGCGGATAGGAAAAGGCCATGCGGTATGTTTTGACGTGTGTTGCTTTTATACAACCAAACGGCTATTTAATCCGTAATTAACTTAGTCCGTGTCCCTTCTCCCTTTTAACTATTAGCTATCCAACATATCACAGCCTAAAAGGTAAGTGTTCTTAACTTTGTACTTTAGTTGCGGGCCACACGAACTCCCTCTTTGCTCAAATAATTATACTCTTTTGGTGATGCCGGTGATAAATGTCTTTCGTGCCCTCTAGACATTTTCAATAGACTAAATATGTATAGAGGTTATATATGCGAAGCGGATATGTTGTAAATAATAACTATTAACTATTTCCTCCACAAAAATAATTTAATTTTGTAAATTTGTTAAATAAAAAACTATAAAATATTACTTTTTTTATTATAGTCTTAAAATTTTCATAATTATATTTTCTTTGTTAGGTATATTTTTTTAGTTTTTTTTTTTATAAATTAGTCAAGTAGTATTGTACTCACTGTTAAACTGTAAACGGAAAATGTTATTAATTAAAAGAAAAATAAAAATATTATAATATAAATATGACTTCCCCGGCGTTTAAATATTTTGTGTACGTAAGAAAAGGAGCATCAAAGTTAAGGACGTCGGACACCAAGGTGCGTGAAAACGTAACTTCCCGCGGTGTTATATTTCCTCAAACGTTTATTATTGCGCCAACGCTTCCGGAAGTGGCACTCAAAGTTAGTTTAGCTTTTCCAATGTCAGATTATCCGTGAAATAGCTACCGACCGGGTCGTGATTTAGCCCTCTGGGGCGCTCTCGGATCGGAATACTTACGCGTAACATAGTAACCGTCCAAGCCGAGGTTACCCCTCACCGGGGGGACCCTTGTGTCGAATTACTAACGATAGAGGTTGAGGCTTAGCGACCTAAGAGCTATGCCACCTCTCAATCCGGTGAAGCAGTCAAGGCCAGCTTCTGTGGCCAATCTGTGTAGTTCGTCATAAAAAAAAAAACGTTTATTAATGTATTTAAAAAGCATAATACAATACAGGTAGGCTTATTATCACTAACCAACAACAAAGGTTGTAAGTATTTAGCATTAAATTGTCACCTTGAATCTCATTATAATATTCTGTAGCGAAATATGTATACCTAATAAGCATAGACATATTTGCGTTGTATGCAGAAAGTTTGCAAGGCCATGCTTGGCTATAATAGCTGCGTCCTCATCCAAGGTCTGCCAGCTGGCGTCACTCCTACACTCGGCAACAAGAGAAATCGTATATACATGTATACATTAGCGGTACGGAATTATTTAGACACGGCGTTAGTAGCGCTTGGAACTATCCCGTCGATAACATTGTTCGACAATTTTCGTGTAATACCTGATTTTTAATTATAAGAAACCAAAATAAAAATCTAGAAAAAGAAATATTATATATAGATTTTAAGAAATCTCATATTTATATGAATATTAAATATAAAACAATTTTTATCGCGTTTTAAATTTATTTTTCAACTCTGAACTTGAATCTACAAAAATTATGACAAAGGATGTCAGAGCCTTAGTTCTCCCCGTGAAAATTACCTGGAACGAATGAACGAACTAAAACAGACTAGTTAATTATTTTTTTTATAAGCATTCAAATTTGCTAATCTAAATATATTAATGATCCGACGATTCCGAAGGTTAACATTTGTTATGCTGAGCATGAACGCTCTCTTAATAAGTATATAGGCACGAAAACTGGTATGGTTATCATTTAACCTGGCAGAATAAAGATGACGCAATTTAATATTGTATTTTAATTTTAGTATTTTGTTTTATTTAATCCCGTCCCGTTTATGTTAATTTTTAAAAATAAATAATAAGACACTATCCTAATTAATAAATAGTCTTAAATTATAATTTGCCACCAAAGTTCCGATGGCAACCATATTGTCTTCATCATTCCGCCAAAAACAATAATCTGCTAATGCAATTTCAATTGACTTTTTCCATTATTTTATAATAATTTGATATTGATTAATTCACTTAAAAGTAATGTATTCTTTTAGAAGATGTCACTATAAACAAGGTACATACGGCATCGTAAAACTATAGTGGCACAACTTAAAAACACGAGTACCAAAAATAGCAAAAATCGATAACTACAATAAATAATAATAGTAACTTAAGATAAATTATAAAAATCAAAAACACAATAACATACATATGAAACAAGAGACATATATAACAGATGGATTATGGTGGATTTACACTTGAGCTAGGACGAATCCTGTGTCTCAAGTAATCAACCCTCCACCCCATTACATATTCAAAAGGAGTGTACATAACTTAAGAACACAATATCAAGCTGTTTGGTCGTGGTTATTAATTTAGAGAAATATATAAACATGGAGGAATATTCGTAGCAATTAGATAGATGGTGGTATCTGATCCTGTGTGTGTGAGTGTGCGTGCGTGTGTGTATGAGAATGAAGATGTGTGGTTGGTAATGTAACTGAACGTTCCTTTTGACATAACTACTTTAGTAGATTCGGAGGCCTTATATGCTTCTAGCCTATGATATTTTCCTTTAAATCGTTTTTTTTTCAGTATAATGTATAAAATGATACTATAAAAGGTGGCGTTCGCAAATTGTCTATACGTTGTAATCTATCTGTTTGTACTGATGACGCTCCATGGACAACGGTCTGCCGTAAGTGGTGCAGAGGAACAGGTTCTGCGCTCCGATCACATGTGGGCAGGTCGCCGACCCCGGGGGCGATAGTCCGAGGAGCCAGCGACCCATCGGCACCGGCTAGACGACACTCGCACCATAAACACGTCCTTATACATTAAAAAACATCATTTACCTTATTTTTATATTTACGTTACAACCAGCAACCGTTATGGTCCAGTTCGTAATCGATAGTCACAAGAATCTCATTTGTGGTTGGGACGGTTAATTGTTTAATATCAATTTTCTCAAAGCGTATAGTAATGATCAATTGATTTAGTGCCTAACTGCTGCTGTAATGCTAAAGTTATGAACACACATATATAGGTATAATAGTATCCCATCGAGCGTGCAATATGAATATGCCTAGGTATAAAATATATTACTAACACTTAATATTTAAAAATAAAGTTTCCTAAGACCTAATCATCTTTTCAGTCCGGTGAAATAGTAAAAGTCAGATTCTCTGAATAATCTTTCAATCGTCAAAAAAAATTAATATTACCAATCAAAGTAACTGTCCTAACTCAGAGCAATAAATTCTCTATTCTATTTAAGATTAAATTCTAAATGGAATAAAAAGAACGTTCCATCAACCAGGTTTTGAGTTTAAATTAAAAGATATGACCGTTCAGTGTCTTTTACTTTACCTTTTCCCAAAAGACTAACTCCCGTTCGCGACCTATAATTACGGCAAATGGCGATTTGATTGTAACTTGCATATTATATTGGTTAAGTACCATACATTACTTAAAATGGCATCTCAAATAACCCGTTATTTAATAATATGTATGCAGATATTTGTGTAAGTGGCGCATACTGTAATCTTTGCTGACGGGCATGAGTGTGTTTGTAAAACGTAGGATAAATATATAGAAACTTAATGCATAAAGAGACAGAAATATTCAATTGGTAACTTATGCGCTCTATAAGGAGTTGAGATTCGTTACAAATATGACTAGGATAGAAGATATGTGAAATAGCACCTTTCTCACCGTATGCAAAAATATAAATACCTCTGCATTATCCTTGCCATATAAAGAAAGGCAACTGTTTTTTTAGCACTGCCAAGTTATGGAAGAGACATCAAGTTAAAAGTTGGATTAATTTAAGTTAGGTTTATTGGTTTATCCCTAATGGGAAAGGCAAAAAGACTTTTATCCATACAGCCATGTCTTGAATAGGAGAATTTAGGTAGTTTTAAAGTTCATTGTTCTTGATCGTAAAGCCGAGCGCGGGATTTACGGGACCAAGGATTATTTTAGACCCTGTATCGAAGCTGTGAACTTCAGTTTGACAGTTCTATTCTGACATAGTTTTACGTCATAAATTTGGAACTTTATAATTCATGAAATCATTTCATCCTAACGTGCAGTAGTGAAAAATACTGAGGCGACGCGGGGCACGAACAGAAAGTCTGGTGTAAAAAGTAACAAATAACTGATTTTAAATATAATACACGTGTCATGGAAATGTGTGCGTGTTGCCAACGATGTTCATATGACAATAGAAGTTGGCGACGTCGCGTCTGGGGTATGTCATTGTGAGTCGATTGCACCATTAATAGTTTGCAAGAAACGGACGCCATTTGCGTAGGCGGTTGCACTCTGCCATCTTTATATTTCACTTAAGCCATCGGTCACATTGATATTATTTACTGACACTGATTGACGTCAGAAAAATAAATGAAACTAAAGAGGAAAGACAACATGACACGAATGAACTAACGACGTTTAATAATAGGATAATATGGAGATACATTATAGGCAACGTTTATCGTTTTGGCGTTACTTATAAATAGTTACTGAAAATTTTTTGTGACACAGTTATTCACAATCACACTTAACCACGAAATCTCCTATTTACGATGGTTGTAAGCGTTTAGACAGCTCGTACATGGCTCCACCAGTAGATTAACTAATTTATATCCTTATACAGGAGGTTTTCGGCGAGATTTAATATTTATCGATAAGATAAGCCAAATATTTGTAAAATTTGAAAGTTAGAGTATTCTAATGATTACGAACATCTGCCTGTTTAACTACCCACTATAGATAGTTGCAAAATTGTAAACAAATAATGAGCAACTAGAAACGCAATAAGTTGTTAACTCTTGATATAAGTACTGTTTGCGTCACTAAATGCGCAATTATGTATATTCTGATTATTTTCCTGTAGAATCCTAGTCCGTTCGAGATTGATCTAGAAATTTATGAAATTTCAAAAGTACGCTTAATGATTTTTTAAATCTAATTTTAGTGTTTTAAGTAAGAAGCCTTATAAAATTCAAATACTCAAACGAATTGTGTACGCTGCAAAGTAGTGGCGTATTTAAACAGGTTCAACTAAGGCCGTCGTCTCGTAGTAAACAAACGTATTCTTTTAAATTAATGAACGACACAGGTCGCGCACGCGTGCCACGAATTTGGAAAAAAGGCGTTACTCGTGCATGTTTATATGAATAGCACAACTTGAACACACAGTGGGCGGTAGTGGTGTGGTGTAAATATCTGTTACGTAAGCGAAGTGGGTAACGGAGACACGAGGCTGCTCCACCCACACACCTCGGCCGCCAACTGCCGGCGCAAGGTTAGCCGAGCGTGGGCCCGGGACGTCTTCCATGCCAATACTACGCTAATGTTCTCCTAGTGTTCCCACTTCAACGCTAGGGTTACCAATCAAACTAAACTAATGCATGAAATAGACTTACAAAAATTGAGATTCTGATTGGTCAGTCTGTATTTTGACGCTAATGTTTTCAAATATTAACTAATTTTGAATTTCTTTTTTGTTTGAAAGTGTTCCGAAGATATACTAGAGAAGACCTTAACATCGTATGGATGAATGCTGGTCGAGTAAGATAGTGACAGGTTTATGACAATCTAAAACAAGACAAGTACTTCTTAACGACAAGCACAGAAATGGAGGAGGAAATAAAATAATATACGTGTCATAACTTTGTAATATAATTATAATAGAAATATCATGGAAATAAATCCGCTTTATTCATAAATATACTTGTAGTTCTTTTGAATGTATAGCTGTTGCCTAAAAGGGGCGTCAGAAGTACTCGAAATTGTCGATCATGTAATGAAAATGCAAGAAGCAAGCCGTTTGTCATAATACGTAACCTCTGCCTACCCCTCTGTTGACGGTTTGAGAGCTTTTATATATTGATGTACTAGTATACTTTTACCATTAATAACGGAAAATTTACTTACAGCCCTATTGAAAACGCCGTTCGCCCGCCGTACCTACTGCACGTCGTGACAAATGTCTTTATTTATAGCTTACGCGCAATTACTAAACATTTTTGTAGTTGTAGTAGCAGCAAAATGAAGGAAGTATCTCTAAATTGTTTAGCAATCCGAATAAAGAAACTGATCGAGCCCTCTCTTCTCGTACCAGAATGCTGTAGCGCATTGAGCAACAGCCTAAAAGGGGTGTCAGAAGTACTCGAAATTGTCGAGCATGTAATGAACATGCAAGAAGCAAGCCGTTTGTCATAATACGTGATCTCTGCCTACCCCTCTGTTGACGGTTTGAGAGCTTTTATATATTGATGTACTAGTATACTTTTACCATTAATAACGGAAAATTTACTTACAGCCCTATTGAAAACGCCGTTCGCCCGCCGTACCTAGTGCACGTCGTGACAAATGTCTTTATTTTTAGCTTACGCGCAATTACTAAACATTTTTGTAGTTGTAGTAGCAGCAAAATGAAGGAAGTATCTCTAAATTGTTTAGCAATCCGAATAAAGAAACTGATCGAGCCCTCTCTTCTCGTACCAGAATGCTGTAGCGCATTGAGCAACAGCCTAAAAGGGGTGTCAGAAGTACTCGAAATTGTCGAGCATGTAATGAAAATGCAAGAAGCAAGCCGTTTGTCATAATACGTAACCTCTGCCTACCCCTCTGTTGACGGTTTGAGAGCTTTTATATATTGATGTACTAGTATACTTTTACCATTAATAACGGAAAATTTACTTACAGCCCTATTGAAAACGCCGTTCGCCCGCCGTACCTAGTGCACGTCGTGACAAATGTCTTTATTTATAGCTTACGCGCAATTACTAAACATTTTTGTAGTTGTAGTAGCAGAAAAATGAAGGAAGTATCTCTAAATTGTTTAGCAATCCGAATAAAGAAACTGATCAGGCCCTCTCTTCTCGTACCAGAATGCTGTAGCGCGTTGAGCAACAGCCTAAAAGGGGCGTCAGAAGTACTCGAAATTGTCGAGCATGTAATGAATATGCAAGAAGCAAGCCGTTTGTCATAATTATTACCATTAATAACGGAAAATTTACTTACAGCCCTATTGAAAACGCCGTTCGCCCGCCGTACCTAGTGCACGTCGTGACAAATGTCTTTATTTATAGCTTACGCGCAATTACTAAACATTTTGTAGTTGTAGTAGCAGAAAAATGAAGGAAGTATCTCTAAATTGTTTAGCAATCCGAATAAACTGATCAGGCCCTCTCTTCTCGTACCAGAATGCTGTAGCGCATTGAGCAACAGCCTAAAAGGGGTGTCAGAAGTACTCGAAATTGTCGAGCATGTAATGAACATGCAAGAAGCAAGCCGTTTGTCATAATACGTGATCTCTGCCTACCCCTCTGTTGACGGTTTGAGAGCTTTTATATATTGATGTACTAGTATACTTTTACCATTAATAACGGAAAATTTACTTACAGCCCTATTGAAAACGCCGTTCGCCCGCCGTACCTAGTGCACGTCGTGACAAATGTCTTTATTTATAGCTTACGCGCAATTGTTAAACATTTTGTAGTTGTAGTAGCAGAAAAATGAAGGAAGTATCTCTAAATTGTTTAGCAATCCGAATAAACTGATCGAGCCCTCTCTTCTCGTACCAGAATGCTGTAGCGCGTTGAGCAACAGCCTAAAAGGGGCGTCAGAAGTACTCGAAATTGTCGAGCATGTAATGAACATGCAAGAAGCAAGCCGTTTGTCATAATACGTGATCTCTGCCTACCCCTCTGTTGACGGTTTGAGAGCTTTTATATATTGATGTACTAGTATACTTTTACCATTAATAACGGAAAATTTACTTACAGCCCTATTGAAAACGCCGTTCGCCCGCCGTACCTAGTGCACGTCGTGACAAATGTCTTTATTTTTAGCTTACGCGCAATTACTAAACATTTTTGTAGTTGTAGTAGCAGCAAAATGAAGGAAGTATCTCTAAATTGTTTAGCAATCCGAATAAACTGATCAGGCCCTCTCTTCTCGTACCAGAATGCTGTAGCGCGTTGAGCAACAGCCTAAAAGGGGCGTCAGAAGTACTCGAAATTGTCGAGCATGTAATGAAAATGCAAGAAGCAAGCCGTTTGTCATAATTATTACCATTAATAACGGAAAATTTACTTACAGCCCTATTGAAAACGCCGTTCGCCCGCCGTACCTAGTGCACGTCGTGACAAATGTCTTTATTTATAGCTTACGCGCAATTACTAAACATTTTTGTAGTTGTAGTAGCAGAAAAATGAAGGAAGTATCTCTAAATTGTTTAGCAATCCGAATAAACTGATCGAGCCCTCTCTTCTCGTACCAGAATGCTGTAGCGCGTTGAGCAACAGCCTAAAAGGGGCGTCAGAAGTACTCGAAATTGTCGAGCATGTAATGAATATGCAAGAAGCAAGCCGTTTGTCATAATTATTACCATTAATAACGGAAAATTTACTTACAGCCCTATTGAAAACGCCGTTCGCCCGCCGTACCTAGTGCACGTCGTGACAAATGTCTTTATTTATAGCTTACGCGCAATTGTTAAACATTTTTGTAGTTGTCTAGTAGCGTGGTAATTAATTTTATAACGCACATAACATGCAAATACTGTATATCTTTTTCGGGTTTCAATAAGTCGTTTCGTTTGGAGATTTTTATTATATAGTTTGCAAAAGTACAGACTTCCTTAATTATTGTAACATAATACGTGTAACGTAATTTTCATAAATGATATGTTTTTATGCAGATTATGCAAACATTTTCTGATTGTATCTTTGTTTTATAAATTAGTACGTTGGTAACATTTAATAATAATGCAGTACGGAACACTGTAACGATAAAAACTATACGACGACATGAAAACAAATTTTTACAATACTAAATAAATAAATCTCTCTCATTTGTTTTACCAGACCACAAATATGGCGTAGACATAGACTGTAACGCATTGGTAGACATAAATAGCGTGTGCTACTAGGTTTATTAAAATAAAATTCTATTTACGGGACAAGGTAAGTACAAATAGAAACTAAAACGCGAATTTGAATTCCAGAGCGTCATCGTAAGTCTTATAAGTAAGGCTTAACCAATTATATCTTTTAATTACATGTCAACATTATTGGCAAAATATTTTTAAACGGAAACGGCACCAACAATTTTCTTGAAATTTTGTATAATGGAAAATTTGGGGATGGGAATTTTTTTGAATATGTCTTTTTATCCGCTTACACCCTATTATTTGTTAAATAGATCGCGTTGCTAAGCAACAGTAAATCAATGAGTGATGATAAATTATTTATAAAATACGTGTGTCATATGTTTTGTATGGTGATGAATCAATAAAGTACTCTAGTAGTAGTGAGCGGAGATAGGTCTTATTGGCTTGAAACAGACAATGGTGGAACACACATATGAAATAGATCACAAATTTTGTAACAAAAAGTTGATGCAGTCACTCGGTTAAAGCTAGGAATCCGTAATGGGTTCGAAGAGCGAGTTGAATCTGGAGTTAGACAAGCCATACAACGATCTACTAAAAAAATGCCAAGCAAAGCTCATCGCGGTCACTCAGGTACTAGTAATATTTATACCAATAATGTAACTACGTAGTAACGTAGAATTATAGTAACATCAATTTTACTTAACTTTACTTTTTAGTTTCATCGAACACAAACATCAATTATTACTAACAATGTACAAATAAAAATAAATATTTAAAAAGAAACACAACACGGAATGAATACTAGGCAAACATCGTGCTGGAGTACGGCTATAATAATTTATTGTCGTATTGACCGTGAATACAAAACGTCACTGTGTTGCAACTTCGCACACGATCTCGGCAAACCTTTTGTTTCTATTAGAAAACAAAGAAACAGTGTGAACTTCACTATAGCTTAGGAAAACAAAAAGAGACTAGCTAGTTAGCTAGCTAGTTACAGCCTTTTATATATGTCCCACTGCTGTGCACAGGCGTTCTCTGTAAAGAGAGTATAAGGGCATAGTCCGCCACTCGGCCCTAGTGTGGATTGGCAGACTTCCCATGTCTTAGCAAAATGTTTTAAGACATGTAGGTTTCCTCACGATGTTTTCCTTCACAGCCGAGCGCGTGGTAAATCAGCACATAAATTTGCAACAACAAATTTATTGGTGCCCGCACCGGGGATCGAACTCGGGCTGCTAGCGCGTACTAAGCAACTAAACTTGAGGCGACCGCCCGGACACTGAGCTATCAAGGCTCTAAAAAGAGACTATTAACAATAAAATAGTAATTCGGTATACAATAACTTCTTCTACCTAGCGATTTCCGGGCCTACTACATATTTAGTGAGATTGTTCTCGGATATGTCCTTTTTCACGACGTTAAGAGCGTTTCTTGGCACGGCCGCGGGATTTTGGGCCTTGTAAAATTATGTGTATGTATTTCTTTCCAGGTAGTCTGGAGGCCTGCGGCATATGTAGCCGTACTATCGAAGACGATTTTCCTGCAGCTTGTCAACTATGTGTTCGTTACTTATGCGATCTAGTCGCGTAACGTCACACATCTATTGCAGCGTCTTCATATCCGCAATGAGCAACTGGACACGTCTTCCGAGGACTGTTCACACCTCACTATCTTACAGTGAGACTGGTCAGATGATGCATTTGTACACGAGGTTTAGCTTTAATGGTGTTCTGCGATCGCACAGGACACCGGTAAATTCTTGTCATTTTGTCTAAGCCGTGTTTATCCGGGCTTAGACGTCGTGATCTAATGACTCGTGTAGTAAAGACTAAAATTTTTGAACGGGACTCTGTAAGTAACAAAGAGTTTACTATATTTTGTTTGTATTTTCTAAGCTTTGTACTTGTTAAACAAAAACTTATTTGAGATGTGACTTCATACCGTCAAGGTTACTACGATTTTATTGTTTCACGTGGCGCGCAGTGGGCCGCGCCACGTTCACAATACACAAGACAATTATCAGACGTCATTATAAATGGGAACATTTTGAGTTGTGTTTACATTTACACAGCGGAAAATAATTTTACAGGTGAACATTGTTATTTTGTAGGAAATATTAAAAACTTCTTCTTTGTCTCAATATCAACATGTGACGCATATGAATATATATACATATGTGTAGATGTCTGGAAGTCGGAAGTAATTCTAAATTAAATCCATTATCTCTACCTACTCTACCACGTATCCCAGTAGGACACGTATTCAGCATACTCGTAACACGAAACTATTTTTATTTTTGTTCTTACAGTAATGTTACTCTCGTTGAAACAAAAAACCAATAGACCTAAAAGCTTTTAACGTGAAAAGTGACAGTTGTCATGCTCGCTTAACGTCCAAGATAAAAATTGTTATCAATATATTTAATTGCATTTGTTACACGATATTGTAACTGGTAACGCGATAGCATGAGCGGTGCGTCGCTGAACACGTTCATAAATGTATTTACGACAATTTTACAATAGAATTGCATAAGCGGCCGGTGCGCGGTGCCTTGACATTGTGCGACACACTGAACTGCGCACGTGTTCCTAACTCATTACACGTATATATATAACTAGCGACTTGCCCCAGCTTCCCGCCGGTCTCAATATTTCTGTACACTGAGATATCTATACAAACAAATAAAATTGAAGTGTCCGTTTGTAATATTAAAATAACCGCTTTTCTCTGGATCTGGATTTTGACAGATCTTTCGTCGGTTAATAGCTAATGTAATAAGGTAAGCATCTTAGCTACTAACTACTATTATTTTTTAATTTTCTTTTTTGTTGAATTCCACGCGGACGAAGTCGTGGGAACAGCTAGTTGAAAATAATACATGTGAGCAAATCTAGAGAGCCTCTACATCGTGAAATAAGTAATAGTAACAGATTTGTCCCATTGTAGGGCGTAAGCATTTCTGATAAGAGAGCATTGGAATAGTTCGCGGCCCTAGAGCGGATCGACAGACGTCAAATGTGGGACACGCTATCAGTGTGGAAAGTCCCGAATGCATGGGGACAAAATTTTAGACCATAATTATCATTGTGAAAATAGGATAATAATCGCAAACTCAGCTTTACCAATATGACTCGGCGGGTCTCCACCATTTAATGATCGATGTTCCGCGCGTCCGAACGAAGCGATTTGAGTCATCGTTCATCGTGCGTACAGCAAAGGAGTGGAATAAGGTGCCTGCGTCAGTCTTTCCGTTCAAGTACGACGTGGGAGCCTTCAAGAGTAGAGTGAATAGACACTTACTAAACTAGCGCGTACCATCTTTCGACTATATCACCACTTAACACCGGGTGGAATCATGGTCAAGCGTTAGTTTACATGCATAAAAAAAATCATTCATTGTAAATTTGATTAATTGTATATGTAGTTTAGCTAAGTTTTGTAAATAAAATAAAATACGATTGTATAATGTTTCCACTTTTAAATCAAATCTTTAATCCTATATGCTTTTTTTTGTGTTTGTATATGATTCATGTAATTTTTCTACTGCTGTTTATCAATTACAGTTTATTAACTAAGCAGCTGGCATACTTACGTGCACAGTCAGAAATGCTTTATAATGTTTAACCGGGATGACTCAAGCTGCACTACTATTATATCACGGTATCTGACATTTAGCAAATCCTGTTGTGTCACAGCATTTACTAACTCCATTGTACAGCCTGTATAATGTTAAAGTTACGTTGGAACAGGCGTGCTGCGTATGCCACTTTCACCGGCAAACCACCTGTTCTCGTTGCTGAAGGCCATTATATCACAAGTGGATAGCAATGCAAAGCAATTCCTATTCCTGGTTTCGCAAACGTCGCTAGACATCGAAGCTATTAATATGTTTATAACGATGTATATTATTGTGAGATTTTAATGTGGAAACATTATACAAGAAGCTGAAGCTTAGCCAAACTACATTTACAATTAAGCAAAGTTACAATTTTTTAAATAATATTAACCAGCTTTCACGAGCTTTTGATTCATATTGTCAATATTGGCAACCATGAAAGTGCTCGGAATTTTGGAAATTTAAAAATAATATTAAAAGGCAATAAAACCCGTGAATGTTGTGTTATTCAACGCGTAACACTTGAATAGTAATGCATTACGTTACGAAAGTAGCTAGTACCAATCACTATTCAACTATCACTGTAAGGTGGCATTTCACACTATTTACCTACACGTGTAATTAATAATTAATTTTCATACTTATTTTACAGCAACACCATAATCTGAAAGTGAGCACGATCCATGTCACGGTCTAATTGAAAACGTTACCGGCGTGCTGGTTGGACCCGTTCAACAAGATGTAATATTAGCGAAGACAGACTATAAAAGTGTACACGCGGATCATGAAAAACAATAACGTAATTACTACCTATTTAGATATTTAAAAGTGATAAACGAGAACATATTTGGTTGTTATAAGTGCCTACGATTCTAATATTTATTAATTCTTATAGCCTTACAAATAAACGTGGTAAAATGTTAAAAATATATACGAGTACATAGGATTAAACTACGAATAGGCAAAATTTGTACTAATAAATCAAGAATACGTTATACCTCGTATAACTTTGATGTTTTTATTAATACAACCGTTATTCCGAAGTTATAACGACGTACAACCTTGTTGTCCAGTATAACATTAAAAATAACATGTGGAGGTTGATTAACTTCTGATATACTGACAGATACCATAGACTACAATTATTTTTTTAGACAATTTTCTGTAGTTTCTCTTTGGTTGCGCTGTTGCCAACTCTTGCATTTTGACGCGCTGGTACAGTCTCTGTTTCACATCTTACACACCGCCGTTTCACTTGATATTCATTTCAAATTGTTTACTTCGCTGATGTACATAACCTAACACCACAGAGATGGCATCATTATTCCCAAGAAACGATAAATCACTTACCCTTTTCTTGCGTGGGTGTAGATCCTCGTAGTCCATTGCGATGCCCTCGTCGCTGAATGACGAGGAGGCGGGTGGAGGTGAAGGTGTGCCAGAACGCCATGAGGAACCTGAACTGCTGCTGGCTCCTGGCGACACCGACGAGCGTCCGCCCCATGCACCTGCATCACATTGTTTTCTTTAACAACGTCACTTCTGATGTGTTACAATTAGAGGGATTTTTGTTTCTTAAGAGTTTTAAAATAGAAAACTTTCGCTCTTCATTTGTCGTCATGAACTTATGAAACATAGATTTCGTAAGCACTATTTACATACTAGGCATATAGCCCGACCGATGTCCTTATTTATTAACGTGCTGTTTCGAGATGGAAAAATTATTTAAATTTATTTGTTTTCAATAAAAGATTATTTACGCATTTAGAAATTATAAAAATATATGTGTTAAAATAAGGTAAGCTTTTTTTAGCAAGATACGTTTCAGAGATGATTAATAAAATTGGATTATTTATATAAATGAATTATTAAAAATAACATTTGAATATTATCTGCGTTCTACTTACAGTGCGCCTGCGCAAATAAATTATACAGCTATAAATTACGAAGCGGAACTATGGACGGCCACTTTCACTCACAAGAACAGCTATTTTCTCGGCATGCATGCGCGCGCGCCGCTGTTGAAGATGAATCGTAAAGTTTTACGATTAGTGACGTTTGTAGAGGCGGGGTCCGCTATTGTGTAATACGCTTAGGATTGCATACAGACTATGAAGATAATTTCTTCAATAATTTTTATAAACTAACTTATTCTACCCTCTGAATCTGAGATATTATACTAATAATTAACGGATTGATTAATATCTTTTACTATTTATTTAAAATGTTCTTTCGTCTCCTTTGTGTTCCATTTAGGAAACCGTCCCCCAGAAGGGTCTTCCACTTAGTATGATTCTGAGACACTGATTACATCCATACATCTCAAAGGATGAATGAGGATGGGAAAGGATCAGCCCTGTAGTTCTGGGCTCGAAAGAATAAGACTATGGTAGAAGGCGACTAAAAGGAGCCTCTGGTTGGCTCGGCGACAAGGGTGGAGGCGTTTTGTCGCCCGGGAAGAAGGCGAGACCGGCTGGTCCGTGTTTCCTTGCACTGCGACGGCACGGGAGGAGGCGGGGGGGTTTATACGGCGGAAGGCGGAACATATCAGAAATGGATAAGGAGTAATCTAGTATTAAGTAATGCGCAGATTTTTACAATATATTGGATAAGGCTAAGCGACCTAAGTATGAGCTATGCACGGTAAGGTTGTCAAAAAAAAGCAACATGAACTAGCCGTCTATCTTATATTATAATAGCATTTAGCACATATACAGTACGTATATTTTATCCCGCCTTAAATATTTAAGTGTATTGATTAACAATGAAAGCTAGATTTGAATTCTGCTCAACTGTTCGTGCTTCTCCTGTACCCAAATAAGTGGATAGCATTTGGTCGGAGCTCATAATACGAAGCGAAGTAACACCGAATACCTGTCTAGACGCCGTCTAGACTGCTGTCTAGACGTTATCAACGTTTCGTAGATTTTATACAAAATTCTAACCATTTACCACGGTCTTCATCAAGTAAAACAAAATAAAATTACTCTCTTATTTCTCCTGAATTTACTCGAAAATATCACGGGAATAAACACATTGTTTCTGTAATTATTTTGAATTTTCTAAAATTGTTGGTTTCAATTAATGACATTTAACTCAAAAAGAACAAACCGAGGTCACGGCACCGGTAAACAACCATCATAGTACCATCAATAGCCTAAGGTTTAGGGTACGGTCTACGAATTGTAAGGTCACATAGGTTCGACCATTCGACTTTTGCCGTCAGTCATTTTACAATCTAGCTTAAAGCTAGTTGAAATGGTAAACAAGAATGTTAGTAATATTTATAAAAAGTTGTGAGTATTCTTTTTTTTAACACCATACATTACCTTCAAACCGTAGATGATGTTGCGCGCAAATCTTAGTAGTGTAAATTGCATTCCCAGCGTAAGATCACTTATTCACGGGCGGCCATTTTTATGTAACCTCGAGAACATTCCTCCGCATGCACACGTCAAAGTTGTGTTGCGTGTTGCTTGCTGATGCGTGCAATGACAACAAGTGATGTTAAAAATGGTTAAAGCTTTACGTACTTCATTTTGTTAAACGTGAATCTATTGTGAAGTCATGTCATTATATCTGAAATATATGTTTCGTGAAATATCTTTATATAACGCAATGTAGACGTTCTGCACACTAAGTTTGAAAAAGCAATCAGGTAGCGTCAACCTGCGACGATGGTGGAGCACTTTGTCCGACACAACTTGCTCTTTTTTCAGAGAGCATATACGCGTTAGTCATATGCGGCGTCAAAATGTTGGAATAACAACCCCCCGCTTATTAGAACGTCAAAAACATTACCTATATTCAAAACAAATTGAAATACTTCCTGAGTCTCAACGTAACCACGCCAACATCAACTACGACAAATCGTTTATTTAACACTACAATTATGTTATATATTATATAATTTGTTTATATATATGTAGATGCGTTTTTTAAATATATTTATGTATAATATATATAAAAGTGTATGTAACACCATATTAATACACAACCGACTCATGTCCGCCCTAGTTTTCACAGGTTTTTTGGCTGAAAATCAGTGCTGTGCTACATGTGTGAGCACACAGCACATGCTGTGGCAACTCCTTTCGGCACAATTTCTATATTCATTTTTTTTAAATTTTTCACAATTTTAATTACTTTTGTTTATGTTGTTTTTTTGTTTTGTTTCACCTGTTGCTTCTGTGTTCTTGTGTCGAATAAATGTTTATTCTATTCGATTTTCTCAAGTAAATTCAAGAGTAACTGTAACTTACTTGGCCGCGGGGAGTTGGGTGAACAGCTGAGCGACATGAGGACAAGCGCGGCGTTGCATTCGTTCATCTGGTCATCGCGTTCGCCGTAGCCCAAGTCGCAGGAGCTGCTCGGGCCGCGCTTACGTGACCTACAGGCAAACCAACAGATATATTAAGTATTTTATATAGTAATAATGAACACAAGATCCTGAATAACATGTTCTCTTATTGGCATTTATCAAATATATTTCATTAAATAATAATAATAATAAGATTAATAATTTCAGCCGTAAGACATTCACTGCTGGACATAGGCCTCCCCAACGATTTCCAAAAGGACCGGTTGTAAGCGGCTTGCATCAAGCTCCGTCCTGCGGCCTTTATGAGCCGCCTTTATCACCTGGCGCGTGGAGTCCTGGTCTTGCCGGTATGCAGTCTCCAATCGAGAACTTTTCGGCCCTATCGACCAACTGTTCTACCTGCTATGTGCCCTGCCAATTGCTACTTCAACTTGCGTATACGGTGGACTAATTCAATCCTGATACGATCTTGTAGGGATAACCCAAGCATATCCCTTTCCCAGCCCTGTAGTTTTGGGCTCTCAAGAATAAGACTACGATATCCCCTGCCTGTCGTAGAAGGCGACTAAAAGGGGCCTCGGGTTCACTGGGCGACAAGGGTGCGGGCCTTTGTTGTCCGCTAAAGTGGACCCGGGAAGAAGGCGACATCGGCTGGCCCGTGTAGCCTTGCACTGCGAGGGCACAGGGGGGGAGGGAGTAACCTCCCCACCCCGGGACGTGCTCTCCTTGAGCACAGTGCAGAGGGGCTCCGGTGCGTTCCACTGGAGATCCCGGAGCCCCTCGTCATGCACCGAGGAAAGGGCCACCGGGGAGGTTTTAGTGGGTAAAAACCCCACGTAACCGCCGCCTTCCCCCCAGAAGGCGGAGTATCTTTTTGAAGATTTCCTCCCCGTTAACAAAAAAAAAAAGCATATCCCTTTTCATAGATCGTTGTGCAACTTTGAGCTTACTTATGAGGCTCATCGTAAGAGACCACGTTTACTAAATATAACATAAAATAATTGTCACATTTAATATAAAAAATGGAGAATTTTTGGAATATTGTTTTCATCATCGTTTATTTTGGAACAGTTATAAAAATTGTTTATAATTTGTTATCATTGTTAACAAGAACAAATGAACAAGCGTCCGCACTGCGCAGTGTTCGGCACGTACACAGCGTGTCAACCAAACCGACCACTGCGCTGCCCCTTGCGGAGATCCGTAGACGAACGAAGGTAACCGACATAGCTCGCCGGATAAGCAAGTTGAAGTGGCAATGGGCAGGGCACATATCGCGTAGAACAGATGGCCGATGGGGCCGAAAAGTTCTCGATTGGAGACCACGGACCAGCAAGCGCAAGGTGGTCTGACGACCTCATAAAGGTCGCAGGACGCAGCTGGATGCGGGCCGCTTACAACCGGTCCCTTTGGAAATCGTTGGGGGAGGCCTATGTCCAGCAGTGGATGTTTTACGGCTGAAATGATGTTAACAAGAACTGTAAACAGAACAAGGGCTGAAAGGGCTTCTCCCAAATAAGAAATGGAAATAGTGAATAAGACATTTTCACAGAGACATTCACCAGACGAAACGAAGGAGTGTAATATAGCTTCTCCGCGTGGTGTTTATGGACTGCGGTAGTCATATAACATCAGTTAAGCTATAATCTCGTTTGCCCGTTAACCTATTAAAATAAAAGTCGAATATATCGCTATCTAATATAACGGCTTTCTTTGTAGCAATCTATTAATAGATTGTAACAAAGCAAGCCGTCTTCCTGTATTGTTGACGGTCGCTGAATCTTGTGGGAAGTCTTACACTTTGTTTGTTTATACGAAGTAGACTTAATCCAAACATTCTTAATGCCTTAATGGGTACTATTATTAGAATAAATATAATCAAAATATATGCGTTATATTATAAAAAAAATCAGTTAATTCGTTGTGCGCAATACTAAATGAACCGTTGGATCTGCTTTATATAATATATATTTTCCTGAACAGATAGATAGATATTTTCCAGATCAGTTTTTCGCTATATCACGGGTGAGTGACTGTTAAATAGAATGGGCCTTTGACTTACAATTTGATGATTCTTGTATTATTGAATTTCCGTTTGTCATATTCTTTTTTTTTTCTCTTTATTTGGGACAATAAACAATAGCACAATTGATATTATAAAAGACATAATAGAAATAAGATATGTAACTGCACTACCAACAACATTATCCGCAAATTATTATCATTATTATTTTAACGTGCAACACTTAAAAAACAAAAACAAAATTTAAACTAAGAAGAAGAATACGGAAATAAATGAACTAACAAATACTTATTAACTAACTAAATAAGCTGTCTTTAATACATTTTCTAAATTTAATAGTAGGCAATGAAAACAAATCAACATCTGCGAAGTATATATCCACCACACGACGGAGAGGTGAACGCACACCAGCATTGGAACGACAGGAGTTTAAAGAAAATAAATTATATGTCCTAACCTCTCGCCGATAAACTGTTCTGGGTACAACGTAACATAAATTATTTACTAAATAAGAACAGTCAAATTTATTGTTACACAATCCATGTAGAAACATGGTTTGAAGAAGCATGCGCCTTGATTTCAAGGGTAAAATTTTGTGTTCCCTTAATATATCATTGTAAGGAGTACGATTTTTGTGGCACCTGTAATTCAAGGTTTTAGGTTATTCTTATGTACAAAAAATAATAAAAGATACTCTTTTAATTAAACTACAAATATATTGTACTACGGCGACTTTGAACCTAGAAGTATGAATTGTTTCTTGTTCAATTTATCATGGTCTGCGTTTGATTCTTTCTATAAAGATCTGACGGTGTTAATATTACGTAACAGTTGGTATGAAGAATGTAGTATTGTAGAAACTTGTACAAATTGTGTAAGAGCGGTCTGTGATCCCTTCGTCGTCTGGCCGGTCACCCCGTCCTACGATGCCTGAGGCCGTTTAACTTTGACGAGTTTTGCTTAATAAGATTTGGAGTCGTAGCACTTAGACATTTTCATTAAAATCCATTTATTATATTTATAACACACAAATATTGACTAATAACTTAACACAATAGACCGTAATTAAATAGTTAATAGTTTAAAAATCTCAAAATATTTGTTAGACGAAAAAGGACTGATCTTACTGCTGTATATATATGTATATAATCGTAATACTGGAAACAATAGAAGCGATGAAGCGTCAATAGCCTAATGGTTTAGGGTACGGACTGCGAATCGTAAGGTCGTGGGTTCGAATCCACCATTCGACTATTGCCGTGAACCATGTCCTAGCACAAGCTTAAGCTTAGTTGGAATGTTTAACAAGATTGTTAGTAATATTTCTAAAAAAAAATTAAAATATTACTAGCTTTCTTTTAAAAAAATTAGAAAGATTAATCGTAGGTCCTAAACAATATTAAATAATACGAGTATATGTGCTTAAAAGTAATAAATAAATATATTTCTTTAAAAAATTATATCGATTAACAATTCAAATTTAAAGAAGAACTTTAAGGGAAAAGATAATAGGGGTTTAAAACCGAGGTTCAACTCGAGGTACTACTGTATAAATATTTTTTTGTCTCTGAACACAAATTAAATTATATCATAAGAAAAAACAAAACTAACAGAAAAAAATACCATTATGAATGTACTCGTACATTAACACACAAATAAATCTATTTGCGCCTTTAAGAATATGAAATTTCAGTCGTTCACTTTTATATCCTATTCGTATTTTATTAGAAATTTGTGCATATTGTGCATGTCCTTGTTCATAAGGAGATTCCTTATATAAAAATGTATTAAAATTATTTAAGAAACATATTTTAAAAAGAAATTTGAGAGCATTTTGTAAATATGTTTTTTACAATTGATCTTCAAATTGCGTAGAAATGTGGATTATCAACATGAGTCGGTATCAAGTAAGGTGAATCTCCTTTACATTCTAAATTCGTTTATTTAAAAACAAATTATTGTATCCGGATATGACGCAGGACTATTGAAAAGCGAGCACCGAACAATTGTATATGCAAATAGCTTTCGTGACGAGGGCAACACTTTCGGCATCGAAATAAATTCAAAGAATAATATTTTTTTACAAGAAAAGGGGCAACGAGCATGCTGTTTACCTGATTGGTTTTTTTATACTATTTTTACAAAGAAGACCTTTATCACTGTTGCGTACAGGTCTTATATGTAAAGATAGTATAATGATAGCTGAACGTCTACGACGCCATTCATCAACAATAATAATAAATGATAAAACAAATAAAAAATAAAATAAAAAAATTATAAGGCATTTGAATTATTTTTTAAATGCTGCTCAATAAAAAATATTGTGTTAATTTAATTCTATTAAAATTTTACTCAAATATTTGTTGGCACGTGTAAATAAGTAGAATAACAAAATTTGAAGGCCGTGTAAAGGACCTAGAGGTTAATCGTAGACGTCCTCGGTGGCAAAGGCCGCTTCGACGTGCCGCCTCGTTCGTTGACTCCTCCCGGGCACGAGTACGCCCAAACTGTCACAACCCTATCAATGTTGCCTACATAAGGTTGTGACAGTTCGGATAAGTATAATTGATGATCGATCATTAGCTGGATATTATCGAGCTGTTGATTACGTCATCGTTTAAAAGTTACAGCATATATATTTTAAGAGTAATAAATTCTTTTTTTTTATATTACTAATACTCTTGTTCACGACCTTATTTCGCAGACAGTAACCATATGTCTTACTGTCGAGCACAGAACTTCTCTGTAAGTCTCTATTGAGGCATTGTCCCCGATAAAGTTGATACCGGCACCGGGGACAGAACTCTGGTACTATGCAACTCAAGGCGACCGTTCGGACAACTGTGTCTACTACCACGGTTTATTCACGATTCTGTTATCGACACAAACAAACATTGTATTTATTATTAAATAATATTTACAATTAAAGTGTTTGTTACAAGAATTAAACCTTGCTGAACTTCGAGTCGGCAAGTTAATTTCCCTTTAGCAGTGATGTATACACATAATTTGTTGTCAAACCAGTTTAAAAACAAAAGTGTTGAATGTAAACGTGTCCATAAAGGTAAACGAGTATTATTGCGTTGTTGTAGATAAAAAAAGAGACCTAAAGCGATCGTCGAACGCAACCCAGCGGCCAGAAACAAGGTGTGTTCACCCCGTGCGGCTGCGACCTCAGCCGGCACGCGGTCGCTCCTCGACCCGAAACACATGATTGCAGGTCATTACCATATAACAATATCAAGTCAAAGCGATCAATGGGTCGTAAATAGAAAGGTAATGCAAGGTTAATCAACTATCGAAGTTTATCTACCTCTTCTACGCCACGACGTGTGACAAACGCAAACATAACTGCGTAGCGGACTGCATTAACGCATCTTTGTTTTTAGTATTGTTACAACTACCACCTTGTGACAGAAAATACTCATTATATAAGTAAATAAAGTCACACCTTTGACACAGAAGGGTAGGCTGAGATTACTTTTTCATACTGTCTTTTTGCACATCCATAGATCTTTGTATATATTTTCGTTAATATGTCACCAATCTGGTCGGCATACATCTGCCTAGGACGAGAAGTCTTCCCGACACTCACTTTTGGGTCATAATTTTTTCCCTGTGTCTGTCAGACACGTCTAAACCACCGAACGCGTGGTGATTTTCTCTATTCCAGACACAACGTTTTGAACGATGGGATATTATCATATATGTCATTGATAAGGGAAGAGTATTCTGTCTCAAAATATTCTTCTTTTCTTACACAATTAGTCTTTTAATGGCCGCCAATAAATATTGCATAGCTCTTCAATTATAATAGATATATTTTTTTCATCGTTTCATAGTGGTTACCGGTTTTATCACAGAGCGCCAGTATCTGACGAAGACATCATTAGAATGTTAGTGTAGCATAATTTTACTTTTATATGCTGACGTAATATAGAGATACGTGGGTATGTATACTGCCCGATCCGTTGTTTATTCTCGGACGAGATAAATTCTTGGCAAAACGCTCTTCATTGCCGAGATTCTCACATTGAACTGATTCATCGCTACTAAAACTGGCTGTTTAAAAAAAGTGCACGCTATCAATAATAATTGCTGAGGGCTACAACGCGCGCGCTCGTTGACGAAGTCCGTAGTACAACGTCACATTCAGTATGACCTTGCATGTTGTTACCTCGCGAATACTGACGACATTGCTTAGAGCTCTCGACGATAAATTTGCTTCTTTTACGTCCGCCGCCGTATCTGAGCCGCATCTTGACGTAAATGACGTGTTCGGCTCGCTCATTTCTTCACTGTATTACACGCCATTGCACTGAGAAACGTTGCGCGTTATGATTTCAATTTTCTCATAATTAAAATGTAGTGTTACTTTTTACGTTGTTGCATACGCACACTTTATTTCTAATACCAATCATTATACGTGACACGATATCTCAATCTCTTACGTCCTTTTAGCTCTAGCGGGGTAGTCAGAGATAACTTTCGCGAACAGCTTATTACCAAGCATTATAAGCTTATTGAAAGGGGATGAGCCGGTGGCCATATACCGGGCTTAATTTAAAAAAAAAACGAAAATCTGCATTTCATTGGTTTTAGCTGATTGGGATTCGAACTCACGTTGCCGAAGTTTGCTGCTTTATAGGTAAATAGCAGTTGACTCGAAGCTCCTTAGATACCAAGTACGTTGAAAAAAAAAGTTAAATTACCAATTCAGCTAAACGTACAAAGTTGACGCATTGGAGCTACTATTGATGTAGGTCGGGATGTATTTTTTACAACGTGGTATAAAAAGGTGCGATTTGGCTAGAACGGTGCCTCCGTGCGTTCCCCCGCTCTCCGTTCGCCTTCACTGCCGCGATGAGGTCACCGAGACACCAACCTCGCCCGCCGATGCCGGCCACGTTAATTTGGCACCACATTTACTCGCTACAAAATCACCACCGCCAGTGTCTTTATTACAATTAGCTTAGGCCGTTTTTTTTCTAATAATTTTAAATCATTATGGGCACGCTTTTTGCTTAAAGAATTACGTAGATTATTTACATATATACAGTATACAGTATATATTACGAGTCATAATGTTTCATCTATATAAATAAATAGAATTGAAAAATTGCAAATTATTAGAAAAAATAATCGCATGTAGTATGCATTTGTAAATATATATGTGGTACATATTCTAAAATAACAATTTTTGTCTGTCTGTTCCGGCTAATGTCTGGAACGGCTTTACCGATTTCACTACTAATGTACTAAAGAATAACTGAGGTTACTGTTATCTTAGAAAAAAAATAATAAAAATTTTAGCAAATAAAAAATTAAATAATTTAGTTTGTAAATGTGCAAGTAGGTCTTTTATTAAGTTAATTAAATTTATTGAATATACCTGTAAGGTGAAATTCGTACACTTTTACGGCTTTTCGTGAAGTTCGAAACAACTTAATAAGAAAAGGTTAACCTTTTCAGGCACGAAGTATTTTGCCCTTGGAAATTTTTACGTAATGGTAAGTAATTTAATGATTTTTATAATACTATACACTGAGTTTCGCAAGCACACGTCTACCTCTTAATATGGTAATGTTGTAAATGATCTCTTTTACAGAAATATTTACACAGATCCCGTCGTTCACGGGAATATCAAAGACGGAATGTCCAGAGGAAAACTCGGTAGGTGTACGGCGACACATCATGATGAAAAGAGATCGAATGGATTCGCGTCTGGGATGGAACCAAGGCATTGCTGATCTAGAGATGCTTCGGGAATGTCCCGGCTTTTAATGGCTTAGTACTATTAAAAGACTAATTAGGGTCACTCGTTGGGCGCTTACCGTTAAACCTAGGCAAGAAACATAGAATTAGAATGGCCGATAAGTCTAGAGATACGGCGTAAGCTGACATTACCGATGTCTCTCAATCGTCCAGGCGGTACGTCTTCAGGCTAAGCGAGCTCAGAGCTATGCCACCCCTCAATCCGATGAGGCAGTTTCTCTGACCAATGTGTGTGGTACGTCACAAGAAAAGTGTTAAGGCCTTGGCATATTAACCGAGTGCAGTTTTTGAAGAAATGATCATGCCTAATTTATGATAAAATAATAGAAAATACATGAAGGAGCTCGGCCTTTATTGATTTTATGATCGTATACCAACTGAATCTATACTAATTAAGATAATGATATAATTAACTTAATTAATTGCAACAGAAAATAATTAAATAACGAGCAAATTATAAGAAAATAACGTCACTATTTCACCCGCGACGATTTATAGATAGATAGATAGATAGATATAACTTTATTGTACACCAAAATCAAACAAAAGGCATTACATAAGTAAGGTTTTACAGTTTGTTGTACAATGGGCGACCTTATCGCTGAGAGCGATCTCTTCCAGGCAACCTGTGTATGGACAGGAAACATATGAACAAAACAGGACGATGGCGTTAGAAATACAAATAAGATAACAATACATATAATTGACAACCTACACTAAATATACCTACATAAATAATTTATCATTAAATATACTAATACATAAAATATTCAAATATCATAGTTCCGACGAAATCGATTGATAATGTTGCGCTAGCAAATTTTTAAAAGCAGGTAGGGATTTATCAAGCCGAATGGAATTTGGAAGGGCATTCCACAGTCTAGTAGCCCGCAATGTGAATGACTTCCCATAAAAGTTTGAGGAATGAGTAGGGTTTTAAGTTTAAAGGTTTCAGAGGATCGTAAGGATAGAGGATCGGATAGGTGGATAAATTCAAAATTTATATATATATGTATATATATATATATATATAGATTTATCATCGTTTTATTTTAACACCGTGACGTATAATCTGACCTGCATGTGTCATATATTTCAATTACCACGAATTCTTCATAACCTTCTACTGAAGTTCAAGTTTTACCTTATACATTAAAAAAATGCTTACTGTATAAATATTTAAATGTCAATAAAAATTGACAGAATATGGTATTATTTAAAATAATTTCTATGTTATCTGTATTCGTAATAACGCAGTAATCGGGCTAAACTTATTTATCCTAAGTGGGAAATTACCACTCAGTGTGACCTCTTCAACTTCTAGACTTAATAACTGCGAGTGAGTGTGATAATTTATCTATGTACTACTCGACCGGATCTGTTATTTTACTAAAATATATCTATATAGTAAATATATAAAATAAATAATAGAATATCATCATAGTAAATAAAAGTTGTATTTAAAATTATAAAAATACAAAAAGAAATAAATTTAAGTAAAGAGCTTTCATATCTTTACTTTACATACTCATATTCGGTTTTTGGTTTTAATCATAAATATACTTGTTTAAATTAAGATTGACACAATAAAATCCGTTCAAGTAGTTTCAAAAAACTTCGATATAAATGTAAATATAAATATCTATATATGAAATCTATTACTAATTGTACTAAATTTGAACTAAACATACTCTAGAGCAGTGGTGGGCAAACTACGGCCCGCGGGCCAAATCTGGCCCGTTAAAGCATTTCATTATGTTAATATTTTTGATGTGTTTTTGTAAAGTTATTTATATCAGTAGTGTTTATAAGGTTTAAAACCTTTAAAAATTCTCGGTTTGTTTAAAAAAAAATTATAACGTCGTAAATTTTTACGTAAAAAGCCAAAAAAATAATTACCATCAACAATTTGTGTAATTTGCTTATGTAGATTTTATAAATCAAAATATTATTCTTTCGGTAAAATTTTAGCCTCTTTAAAAGTATTTCTTACAATTTGTGGTCCGCCAACCAAAAAGTTTGCACACCACTGCTCTAGAGTAAGTTAGAATGTGGAGAATACGAAAGATTACTAAAATTTTAAAATGAAAATTAAACGCATTAAATCAAAAAATCGTTTTTCTCAAAATAAAGTTCCAAAAAAATGAAACTTGATTTATTCAATGTGTTCTTCAAATTATTACAATCTAACGACGTTGTTAAATTCACTCAACGTTGAAAAATGACATTGTATTGAAGGATGCAGATGAGTGACGTCCGGACAGGACAGTGTGTTGAGGTGACCTTCCTGTGCCATTTCAGTGCTAAGGTATTAGTACTTGTCATCGCCCAATGACGTTTCGAATGTACTAAAGTCACGCAGTAATTAGCCTCTAATAGTGCCCTCATGTCATATATTTGTTCTACTAGCGTACCTGTTATACTACGATTTTGTTTTATTTTAATTAAAAAATAAACTTACATTATTAAATATTTAATTTAACTCTCACAATAATATATAAAATTATTCATTTCTCTTCGTATTCATTCTCTTTAGAGCGGGTGAAGATATAGACATATCAGAAAATACAAAATTATTCTTATGTGAAAAGTTAAAGTTACAGCCTATATATACTTTTTACACGCCTCTGTAAAATAGAAGAGAGTATAGAGGGCATTGTCAGCCACGCGGCCCTAGTGCGGATTAGCGGACTTCCCATACCGTAGAAAATTTCCAAATGTAGGTTTCCTCACGATGTTTTCCTTCCTTCCGCAATTAAAATTGCAACAAACAATTTAACTAGGATCGAACTCAGGTTGCTGTGCAACTCAAGGCCACCGCCCGAACAATGAGTTACCGCAGCTCTAAAATCATATTATGGCAATATAAATCAAAAACTTTTTATACGGTTAAACGGTGGAATAACCCGCAGGTAGGTCGCTCAAAGTCACTGAAAATCCGGTTGAGCAATGACCAGTAACAGCCTAATAATACAAATATATTCACAGAAAACAACATGCATAGTATATAGTTTACGATATTCTTGCAACGTAATTCACAACGCCATCTTTGCATAACATTAAAGACACTCATTTTTGTAACACTTTCTCTAAACGAAGCCGGCATACCGGCACCTGCCAAATGAGATAACGGGCCTTTTGCCGTCGCAGCACCAACGAAAGCAAACGTGTACCCAACGAGAAAGTACCCCCTCCACTGGCGCGCATTCTCTTTACACGTTGCGCAAACGCACGCGAAATATTTAATGTACCTCCACATCACAATTGTTCAACAAACCTTGGGAACGTTTAATTTTGTAGTTACGTTTCATGGCTTCAAAAAGTCTCCAAGTGTTGTGAGCACACGATTAGAATTACATAGGAATGCGCTACTAATTTTCTGCCCTCGATACGTTCTCATTGTCCATGACACTGAAACGTCTAATTAACATATAACAAACAGGCTCCCGCTGTACTTTGTTCTATGGATAGATAATTCGGCGTACCATAAGCGAATAACGTATAAGAAAATCCCTTTAATGTATTGTTATTAATCCTTCTTCTTCTATTTTGTCTATTTTTCTTTGAATGTGTCATATTTTGTTTGAATTGTATTGTATATTATGATGCCAATAAATAAAACGTCTATGTTGTAATGTAAACTGTTGTTAATGCTTAACAAGTTCGTATATTATCGACTCCCTTTGGAGTTTGAATAGAGAACGAAGAACTGATAAGTAGATACGAGTTGCAGTCTTGCGACATCAAAATGCGGGCTGTATTGCCGTCCTACTGACCGACTGAGCTACCTGCACGAGGACGTCGTCGCATGCCAGATTTGAAACAATGATTGAATTCATTTCCATGATTCGGAATGTTAAAAAAATTAAGATAGAACATTTCTTTTTAACTTACCGTGGACGCGTGACAGAAAATGATATAATTTGTCAGTTTGATACGGTATTCGTGGGTATCGTTGTATGCGGCACTTTTCTAGTGTGTCGTTCCATTTTTAAACTAGGTCACTGTGTCATGGCGGCCGCAGCAAGTACCAGGCAAACGCGACGCCATCTTTGAATTTCGTTGATTTGCGTTTTAAGCATGCCAACGTCATCGCAATATATATGTAGCATAAATATAAATAATTGTACAGAATAATATAAATAATTATACAATTTTTGAAGATGTTAATAATACCATAATTAGTGGAAGTATTTTTTTTATCTTTTTATTTGTAAGCTGATAATTAGTAAAAATCATGTTAATTAAAGAAATAATTTAATTTGTCGTCATCTTCAAATGTTTTGCCAACAACATGAACGGTGTTAAAGATTAAACCTAAAAGACTTTTTATAAACTTTCACTTCGTCGACGTTTGGTCTCGTGATTGCGAAATTTGCTCCAATCACGACTAAGAATTCGTTTAAAAGTCATCGTAAGGAGTCAACAATGGCGTCCATAGAAAGATTTCTAATCTTAGAATTATTTAAAGAGTGTATAATGGTCAAATAGCATTTCGAAATTATTTGCCGGTCGCAATAGATTCTGCTCAAAGCGGCTAATAGGTATCTTACATTCTCAGTGCCTTATAGGAACAGGTTTATTGCAATCACGTTACGACATTGGTCGCTTTACTAAATATACATATAATATAATATATTCTGTGTATTTACTACATTACATATTATTCCATTTATGTAACACAACTATTAATGGAACTTATTAAGTTATATTGAACAAGACAAATTCGTTAAAATTTAAAAATCTTGAAGATTAATAAGTTATTGTCGAATCCAGTTGAATAAAACTTGTTCCGCTGA
Organism: Meandrusa payeni; assembly: GCA_029286785.1. Lineage (NCBI taxonomy): Eukaryota > Metazoa > Arthropoda > Insecta > Lepidoptera > Papilionidae > Meandrusa > Meandrusa payeni. The sequence goes on along the minus strand of JAGSMX010000024.1, from coordinate 10,025,579 downwards.
AGATACAAACACGTACATATAAGTTAATTGATAATTAACACTGACTGTTACTGGCTGTATATTGGTAACAGCAACGATTGTGAAATTTGGATCGAGAGGTAGAGTTGCCACCTCTCACCACTGTCATTATGGAAAGTGAAACTTGAGTAGTGACGAGCATCACGTCGCTACAGCCGATGCCGTTTGTTCCGGTTCCAATGTAATATTGATTCAACAAATTTCATATGATATCCCACAATACATTACTATATTCCAAACAAAAACTATTGGAATCCAATCGTTTCTTTTTCGCGGCTATTTGCAAATGACATTTCATTATTAAACCAACCGATTACAAGTCAACTTTCATTGTGTCATAAACCGTAATGTACTAATTTAATTTTTTCAATTGTATTTTTTGATTCATAGTTATTTGATATTTGTTGAAATGTATCACCAAATTTGTAAGATGTGTGACAATATTAGATTGGTGGCACGCCATTGGAAAACTACAGCCACAACTGAACCAGCAAACTGTCTCAACTCAAATCGACAACTGTGATGTCACTGAAGGTTTGACACAGTTGAATTACCAGATTCGGGGCTCTGATCTTAAATAGTCCCGTTGGTCACAAACACTTTTGAAGGACGTTGCGTTACCAAACTGTTATCAATATTTGGATTGTCGCCCGCTCACCTTGTCACAAGCAGAATTGTAACTTCTAATTCTGTATTTTGTTGACCCATTCGTGCTCTGATTGAGCATTCCTTTTTCCTTTTATAAACACTTAAAGGCATTAACATATAATATAGGCATATTGTTATTGTAAGTATTGATCAGACTGTAGTAACAAATAGCATCTATTGGAATTTTCTAATCGCTCTCACAGTGTTGCATTGTCAGTCCCAATGGGGGGGCGGGTCGCGGGAGGGGGGACGGCGGGCGCTGAATGTAGGCAAGTGTGACAAGGACACGCCCGTACTCCGTGGTAACACTTCCATCCAGTTTCTAACGCTCGGTGCTCATTTCGCAACGCTCGCCCGCGCTTGCCTCCACTCCGATGTTCGTTAGGGCCACACCGCACGGCCTATATTTTAAATGATTAAATTGTATTTGACTTATTTTAAATTTCATTTGTAATTATTAACATATAATGATTGCTTGTTTAGTAACAAACCACTGTAATATTTCAGTGGAGTTAGTTTTACTTCAATACTTTTTCTTTTTGTGCATCTTCATGGCTGAAGTTTGGCTGACAGCCGAGAACAGATCTTGCGCAAGCCCAAATATTGATTGGAATTTAGTATAACAGCTATGCGTAGATGAAAATATTGACGTGGTTTAAACAATAGTGCATTCAGATTACAGTAATGAAGACCTTAAGGTCTGTATATAAATGTGCATAAGGATAAAATTACACCAAAGCTGGAATACAAATTTAACTAATATACTATCAGTCTAGTTGACCAGTAATTTTTTATTATACTTTCAAAGCATTGTACTTGATGACGCTCCTACCTGATGTAAAGTGGTAATGAAGTTTTGGATGGAAAGGCGCACTAAATGCCTTACTTTTGAAAAACCTAAATTGTTAACGGAGGAAAAGGCAAACGCGCTCAGACTATGCCAGTCTATTGCTCTACGAATAAAGACGTAAAAACGAAGCAAAGCGCTTCGGGTTTGCTGGATATTAACAACAAAAGGATGAAATCCAGCAGTGCGTCTTGAGTTCCAACGGGGGTGGGTGAAATAAAGCATTTAATTTCCCAGCAGAAACGACAAAATTCATTCTGTAAACCGAAAGGCTAGCCAGTCTGTGGTCAAGACTGAGCAGATCGGTTACAGCTGCATTATAAAATTAGTGTAATTTGTAGTACAAATTATTCAGTGTTATACGAAACTCAAGTCACAATGACATAAGCAGCGACAATTGAAAGAGATAGAAAAATTACAATGCAAGTATTTAAGTAACAAATTGCTTACTGTATAAAAAGTTTATAATCTGATTGACCTTATGATGTGTGGACGAATGGAAAACTTTCGTGGATTCTGGTCAACGGTCCGTTTGAAGTAGAGCGATGTGAAAGCCACATGCGCACGAAGACACGTAGACACTTTCCCAATGAATTATATGATTATATTCCTTTCTTACTGGTACAGTCGCATTCACAAATTGATTTGTACGTTGTTGTAACGAAAGAAGCTGCATATGGTTGTTAAACTACACTTTAGGTTCTTACCACACATAATTATTCATCATCATCATCATCTCAGCCGTAAGACATCCACTGCTGGACATAGGCCTCCCCCAACGATTTCCAAAAGGACCGGTTGTAAGCGGCCCGCATCCAGCTGCGCCCTGCGACCTTTATGAGGTCGTCAGACCACCTTGCGGGTGGACGTCCCACACTGCGTTTGCTGGTCCGTGGTCTCGAGAACTTTTCGGCCCCATCGGCCATCTGTTCTACGCGCTATGTGCCCTGCCCATTGCCACTTCAACTTGCTTATTCGGCGAGCTATGTCGGTTACCTTCGTTCGTCTACGGATCTCCTCATTCCTGATTTGATCTCGTAGAGATACTCCGAGCATAGCCCTCTCCATAGCTCGTTGTGCGACTTTGAGCTTGCTTATGAGGCCCATAGTGAGAGACCACGTTTCAGTTCCGTATGTCATCACTGGTAACACACACTGGTCGAAGACTTTCGACTTCATATATCATATATCATTTCGACACATAATTATTGCCATGCCATAATTACCACGTGTATAATAATCCGTATTATGAACGAATTATTAAGAATTTGGATTGCTAATAGTGGTAATCGACTTAAAAATCATTTTTGAGAATATTGAAATTTATATAAAATAATTTTAAAAGTTTTATGTGAAAATATGATGATTAATGATTTCTCTATAAGAAATCAATTTTATTGTTAAAAGTAACAAGAAAATCAATTAATAAGACAATCATTAAAAGAGTACAGGTAACATTAATTTTCTAGTGTCATTTAATACTTATATTTTTAAACTCCTAATGGCCACACGACTGCTAATAAATTCTTAAATCGTCTAAATTTATATTCAAAGAAAATTTCTAGATTTCTCAAACAACCTTCAAAACTCTACCAAGCCATTTCTTAATTGGGAATCAAATGTCATATTAAAATACTGAAAACTTTTAATTTTAAACTTTGTATTTATTCGTAATAAAAATAGTTGCTTATTAATTTTCTCCAAACGGCGACACATGCACATCCACTAATTTGTTTCGTTGACTATATTACGTAGAACCTGTGTCAGCCATTTCATTAAACCCAAGCATTTTAACTCTCTTTATACAATACTAATATACTCTTAATATTTTTGATAAAATTAAGATAACAAAAGAAAAAGTTTCACTATTTAAAACTGTTGTGTATCATAAGATTCAATACTTTAATGATTTTAGTTATACTTTCTAAGCAAGATAACTAAGAAGATCTTTGCCAGTCTAAATGATAAAAATGAAATAATTTCTTACCCCTGCATGTGATGTGTAGGCACTTCTATGGTGGCGGAGGCGCGTCGTCGGTCGCCCGCCATGTCCGCCAATCTTGCAAAGTCCGTATCCACATCCGCCAATCTTGCGGACTTCCGCGACTCCAGCAGTCTTATTTCATCCAGCCTCTTTTTCAGTTCAATTGGTGCCTAAAGAAAAAATATATACATAAGATACACAGATAAGGATTACATTATAGATACGTTAGTAAAACTAGTTCTCTACGAATTTCGAAAAATTAGGAGGTTCGTCTATTCGTTCAATTCTTCTGAATGCTTTTGTATGTCTGTTACCTTAGAAGTTTCGACTGGGTGAACAGATTTTTACGATTCTTTTATTTATTTGAAAGCCGGTGCTTCCAGTGTGGTTCCATTCAATTTAGTTCAATTCTGACAATGACTTCCATGAGAAAACCATGCATCTTAAATTTGCATCATGTGCCCGACAAATGGCGCGAATTAATTAACGCTAGCTGATTTCGATGATTCTAGAGTAGTTTGATCAGAGTTTAGTTAGGTTTTAATTAATTCTATTTCATAATAATTCTACGTTAATTCAGAAATACAAAGAAGGAGTCTACGCGTAAAACCATTTAAATCTTGATTCGAATTGAAGTCGGTTTGTGTTTTTACTCGTATATACGAGTATAATTATTTTTTAGATCTGCTATCGATGTTATTTTTAATGGAAATAAAAATAAATTCAGTGTCTTTATTTGACTTACGGTCAGGGGTTGATTCGTAGTCGGCTTGAGCCAATGTATGCCGGTTTTTCTGTTAAGTACGAAAAAATCACTTGCTAAAAATTTGTACTCGCTGTAAGCGATGGCTTCACTTCCCTTCACATATGGGACTAATAACCTTGGTGCAAAGAGAACAGTGAAAGCTGTGTCTGTCTACCACGCTAGTGTTATAGACGTGAGAGCTTATTTTCATTTATATATTTTTTCTTGAATAAAAAAGAAGAAGTATTGTGCAAGAAGGTTAACTTGTCAAAGTGCATAATATACATAATTGCAGTGTCATAGATGCAACTAGTATATTTAACATGCGTCATGTGCGGGATTATGTAATGCCGTGGAACGAGCAGCGGGTGTGTTCGAGATCGATATGGCCGACCTTCATGCGGTCTGTGGGTGTGACGTCATGACCTAGGCTGCAACTGGGGCGAGATGCGTTCCGTGTCACAAACTTTGCTTTATGCACCGCTAAACTACTCTATTGTGGTACTGTATTTGTGGGCTGTCCTCTCTTACATATATTCATATATAAATTAAGACATTTTAAAATGTGTTGCCTTACGTGATGTGGCTGGATTATTAGTAATACTATTTAATAAAAAGATGAAAGTGGTAAAATAATCATATAATATTTACTATTTTTTAAATGGATAGATGTTCCAAATCTACTAATCAATAAAATTTGTTTATGGAATAATATAAAAATACTGTGATTATGAATAAATATATAAATCGATAAAAACATTAACGAACTTGAGACAGATGGGTAGGCAGAGATTAGTTTCACGACCTTAGTGCACTCCGCTCGCATGCAACATACTCGTCTATCAAAAGTACTTTTTTCGTTTAAAAAAAGATTTCTACAAATTTTTTTACAAATATTACCAACATTCTTCTAAACTATTCTAATAGTAGTCAATAGTCGAATAGTCTATTTGACCTTTAACCTTATGTTGTGCAGACTTTTACCTTCAAGTATGATAATTATATATAACGTCATAAAATATAGTTTTTAATTACATCTTAATATCGTCCCAAGGAAACGAGGGCCATTAATAAAGATCGTCATCGAGGTCTCGGATACTAGTGCATGATCATCAAGTGGTTGACATTGATAACGTTTTCGTCTTCGGCTTCCTTCTACGCCAATGATTGCGTGATTGACATAATATCACCGAGTACGCATGCCGTAAATGGCTTGCGGCGACGTTTCACTTGCTATACGTCAGCACTGCTGCCTAACTACAGCGGGCTCGCCGTTAATGTTTTGCCTGACCTCTGTACAATGTGTAAAATACGGTTTTTGATTGAGTTTCCACAGTTGACCATAGACAAGCGATTTTTTTTTCAATCGACTTCCAAAGAGGTTCTTCTCAATTCGTCTGAATTAATTATATTCCTTTTTTGTATTTATGCTATCATATCGCCAATTTAGATTTTTTTTAAAGATTTTAATTAGGTGTTTTATTTTGTAAAATTTTTATTTATTTAATTTTTTATATACTGCTATATATAGATTTGAATTCAGAAAAAAACTACTCCGGATATAATAATGTATTTAACACTTGATAATACTTTTACAAAACAGTCTCGGTAACAAATCAGATCTTCTCATGATCAAGTGATCAATTAGATACACGTATCAACCCGCCGACACGTGACAGCTCCAATGTGTTACCATTACAAAAAATATAATATCCTGATATTTAATAATTAAATGTCTATTAAATCGAAAATATAATACAATCGTGTGGACAATAACTAGCACTTCCAAATCTATGTAATCACTCCACAGACTAAACAATGCTTACATAATATAACTATGATATTTCAGAATTAAAAGTAAGCCTTTACGAGTATTGGTGTTTGATGTTTGACACGTCTGTTTCATTTGATGCTTTTGTTTTTATTAGTAAATATACTTGCAATTTAAAAATTGATTTTGCGTGGATGATCAATTCAAAATAAATATAGAAATTAATTGTAATATGATATCTAAACAAAGGAGCAAGTTGCCAAGTTTTTCAACATCAGTTCAACAATAGAGTTATATAAAATTGTGTTTCGCTTTTAAGATGCCGTTCGTTACACAATGATGTTTAAACGTTAAAGCGTAACGAATCACTGACACGAGATTTCTTGAGAAATTTTATTTTACTTTCGAGACACGACGACAAACCTGGCAACTTTGCAATTTTCTCTTAAACATGATTTCCGAAGTGACAGGACGACCTAGTTTCGGGTAAACTGAATCAAAGAAATAATCACTGGTTACAGTTAATCATTAGTATATAATAATATACACACCGATGAGACAGATTTGCAGACAGTTAAGATTGTTCAACAAGTACATTTACGAGTAAAAACAAAACCTGATGTCACGATACAAACATTCACCGTCACTATGCGCGGACGCTTTTTTTATTTCCGTATTCCGATAGTTATTTTACGAAGTTCTGAATCTCTTTTGGGAATTCTCTGGTATATCCTGGGATACCAAGGTCCTATGCCAACGAAATTAATATAGGACTTAATTGAAATCAAAGCCTACCATACAAAATAAAATTCAACATCAATTGTTAAATGACGGCGCTACGACAGCGCTAACAATAAAAAAAATACAGACGAATCGAAGGTCAGCTTCTCTGGCTAATTTGTATTGTTCGTCACAAAGAAAGTTTCTTGACTAGGGGAGTAAGATAGTGAGAGCGTTACGGAACGTGTGATCGGATGAATAGAAGTTGAGAGGCAGATATAAGATAGTAAAGCTAGAGAGAGAATGAGAGTGAGGTGTAAGTGAATGCATTTCCTTTCTCTCTTGAAAAATCGCGTATGTATTCTTGATGGAGCTTTACTTTAGTCGTGTCTAAAGCACAATTTTTAATGCTTCTATTTTTATTAATTTACTTGTATGAAAGTTTTTTGCGATGCTAAATAAAGATTTTTTTTGAGACAGTGTCCAATGGCATCATACTTGCGCCTGGGTGTTCGCCGACAAGTGTACAGAGAACGTGCGCTGTGATCACATCATGGTAACTTTCATTTTTACGCGATTTGGTGCACGGAGTCGGCCCACGACCGTCGCCGGAACAATGAAAGTGGTTCTAATGAGTAAACATTATGCATGCCTATGTCTTTTTAAGGCCATTACACGTTGTAGTAGAAGGTACTAATGTTGCAATTAAATATATTGCGACCTTGTGCACCGCGGAGAGCGGAAGATAATAAATATTGACAACGACATTACAGGGTCGTAAGATAAAGGCGTGAATTAAGAAATCGCATATATGAGCCGGAATAATGTATTGATGCGTTCATCTTGTTGTCAACTGATTTGTCTATTGTAATGATTATTAGGCTTAATTTTTTCGATAAAATCGTCGTGGTTCCGACCTCTTCGGCGCCATCGGATTGGAAAGCCCTTGCGATTAGAGAAACTGCCCAAACCGATCCTGGGGGGTCTTGCGCTGAGTACTCCCTAAAGAGGTTGAGCCTAAATGCTATGCCATGCTTTAATTTCCGGTGAATCTGCAGGGACCAGCTTCCTTTCCTTCCACCTTTGAGATCGTAGTAAATCGGTGCTTCAAATTTTAGACTAGGCCGGACACTGAGCTACCATGGCCCTATTTCATATATGCATATTAAATACGGAGACTAAGCGAGTATCGGCTTAAGCTTCTCACTGACTCTACAACGTCCGCCTTCGACAGCGTGTTATGTAAAAAGTGACAACAGTTGCACAATCGCCCCATTCGCTGGCGAAACTTGGCCGCTGCGGCAGTGAAAGTTGCCGAATGACTTTGACACGGTAATCGATAAATACTACGCAGTTATTAGATCAGCGACTCCAAATCTTAGGTTCGCGTACTCCTGGAGTACATGAAAATTATATTGTATTACGTCTAATATATGTTGTTTTAGATGAATGTTATAATAACTTACTAAGATTAATAAATAACTAATAAAATGTTAAGGTAATCAAATTTTAAAAAAAGAGTCTCTAGAGACAGTTTTAGGTATGTAAGTTAAGTTAATAAGGTATATAATTTACAATAGTAGACTTTAAGAGAAACGAGACACATTTTAGAAGTAGGTATGGAGGTATTAGGAGACAGGGAGTGTGCTCATACTCGGAAATTGCTGGAAACCACTATTAGGTGATTAGATCAATGAAATCTACTCTTACTTCTACTTAATAATTTACATGTAAACCATTACATAACTAGTAAATGATTAAGTTAAGCACATTGGACAGCATTAACGTTAAGCTGCAGCTAAGTACGTAATAGACTAGTTTAAATTGTCGTTATGAGTTATTATTGTAATGTGAAAATTGGGTTCAGTGTCATTACCAACAATTGTTGGTTAATATTACGTTCGCTTGTTGGGGAATGACTTCCTGATGTATGGAATACGTCAAAGAATTAATTAATTTAACATAATTTTCACTTTAAGATGCCAGTTTATCAAGTTTTACTTGTAAATATTTATTATGTATGCAAAAGGAAGTAAAATGTACACGTTCCCTATAACGCACGAAGCTGGCCTTGACTGCTTCACCGGATTGAGAGGTGGCATAGCTCTTAGGTCGCTTAGCCTGAACCTCTATCGCTAGTAACTCGACACAAGGGTCCCCCCGGTGAGGGGTAACCTCGGCTTGGACGGTTACTATGTTACGCGTAAGCATGCCGATCCGAGGGCGCCCGAGAGGGCCGAACCACGACTCGGTCGGTTGCTATTTCACGGATAATCTAAAGATAAATTCTTTACAGCAACAAAATATATGTACAAGGGCGAACTTGTTGCTATTAAGCATTTTATTACAGGTAACCTTTGGTGGTTAAGAGCAGAGATAAAATAGTGTTTTAAGATTCTTATATATAAATAAAATAATATACATAGTATAAATAAATTATAATGTACATTTATCTTTTCACTGTTTGTGTTGTGTTTGTGTATTTAGATACATGCGACTTAAAGACATCAGTTGATAAAGCCTCCCTTATCTCAGACTATTTGCTGCTACTGTACTAGTTAACTTTTTCATTATAATTCTTTTTAAAAGATAGCTAACAATATTTCTTTTTTTTTCTGAAATATTACTAACAATCTTGTTAACCATTCCAACTAAGCTTAAGCTTGTAAGATATGGTTCACGTCAATAGTCGATCGGTGGATTGGAACCTACGATCATAGGATTCGTATACCATAGCCCAAACCATTAGGCTATTGACGCTTAACGCAAAATATCTTTGTCATTAATGCAGTATTATAAAAAAATTATATATAATTTTACCTCAATTTAAATTAGCGATGAGGAATGTAAAAAATGGAATAATTATTATTTCAAGTTCATTTAGGTAAAATTAACATATCTTGGAAATTATAAAATATGTAAATTAAAAAAAAATTAAAACGCAACACAACGAAGAGCGCAGTTTTTCTGCCCGACCTGTTTCCACTTACGAGCAAAAACTTACACGGATACACTCTGTTTTTTACAAGGAGGCGATGATTGAAGTCATCTCTTTGTTTCAATAAAAATTGTAAAGAAAGAATACAAGTACAATAAGGATGTTGAAACGTAAAATTTGGCAGCCGGTACAAATTTTATTTCGGTCTAAATTATAACAATAAAATTTTACATGATTTCTTCATTACAATCTTATTGGATGTTTGCCGTTTAAATGTAAATGCACTAATTGTCCTTTGTACAACTTTTGTAATGTTTCAAATACGTCATATGTTATTTTCGTTTCTTTGTAATTTTTCGTTTTATTTTTAAAGAATGCAAAAAATGTTTTTCCTCACAAATATTAGTAACATTCTTAATAACCTTTCCAAATAAGCTTAAGCTTGTGCTAGGAGATGGTTCACGTAGTACTGTAATGGCCTCGGGAAGGTGCGTGCAGTGCATCTGTGCGCTCCGTATGTAGAATTAATGGAGAGCTCCATCTCTTAGAGACGAGGTTCGTTAAGAGCCGTCACCGTTGGAAGTACGGTACTGTGCGAAAGTAACTCCGACGAAAGGCACGAGAAAAAAGGAGATAGTTCACATCAGATTGTGATAGTTGAATGATGAAATCGCACCTACGACTTTATATTTCGTCGTATCCTATTGAAGCTTCAAAGATTTTAAGCGTATGAATTTATTTAAGTGTCAGGGGGTCATCTGACCGGGCACAAATTTTACCAAATGATTTTTTGTAAATACCGAAGAAAGAAAAATCATTAATATAGTCGTGCTGGCAGTCGAACCCTAGCCGATTGATCATAAGTATATTAAAGGTAAGCCATATTAATTGATAATATTGTGGGATCTGAATGCCTTGATAGTTTTCCGATAAAAACTACCCTGATAGATTAAATCGAATGGTGGAATCGAACCTACGACATTACGCTTCGCAGACCTTACCCTAAACTTGAAGGCCATTGACGCTTCAAGTACATATTACTAGTCTGCGAATGAAATAATATCAAAATGAAATCATTTTATATTATATTTGCATGGAAACAATAACTCGTTCGCATACCAGCTGTTTACAGCTAGGGCAATACACTTAGCATTCATTACCTTTGTATTATTGAAAACAATACATTTCGTATCAGTGTAAATACGACCGATAACGTTGCAGCTCGAAACGCAGATATTCGTCTGCAAGTGGAGTGCATGATAAAACTACAACTATGTAATGGAAACCAGAACGTTTTAATTTCTATGATCTGTACAGAGATGAGCCGTCTCTTTAAAATAATAGAAATATTATAACTAAAATATTATTAACTAGCGTACCCAGCCCGCTTCGACGGACTAGATTTCGCTTTATTTTATTTAAACAATAAACTTACATCATTAAAAATTAAATTTAACTCTCACAATAAATAATTCATTTCTCCCCGTATTCATTCTCTTCTCGCGCGGGTGAAAATCATTACCTACACCCATGTACATATCAGTAAATACAGTATCATTCTTATAATTTAGACAAAAACATATTGGGCTCAAGTTAATGTCAGGAACAAAAGGGCGACGTACGGCTTTTGACACTTCAAAAAGAGGAGTGCTCCGATCGTCAGCAAACTGCACTAACTACAAGATTACTCGCCAGGTCAATCTGAAAATTCCCTGAAAGTTTCACTGAAATCGGTACAGCCGTTTCGGAGCCTATATGGAACAAGCCCACACACTTTATATATATATATATATATATATATATATATATATATATATATATATATAGTCGTATATACCATATGATCAATTTAAAAGTAAAAAATATATGTACTTGATGGACATACACATAAATTAACAAATCACATTTTTTTTAATGAACTACGCTGATCACCTAGTCCCCCTCTACAGTCACCGGTTTTTTTGAGAAGTGGCACACCTCTCAGGTCTAACTGCCCCCCAGAGAGGGAACTTAGGCCGGTCGAGAAACATTCAGATTACACTATACCGTAAAATGAATAAGTCTGACGTTACTTAAATATACTTACGATACGGTTAGGCCTCGAATGTGCCGGTGCCGGCAGGATTTTAACACACTCCTGCCGGCACCTTAACACGGTTTTTTTTACTAATATCGTTAGCTAAAATTTGTTCCCGGTCAGATTACCCGCTCACATATGTGATCAGATATGCTTAGTGGAAAGCGTAGTGATTTTTTGTATTGTAGTGCGCTGTCTATTCGTACCATATTAGGTTCATAAGGACTATAGCGATGAATATTAAAAAAAAACACATCGCCGAGTCTTTTAAGTATTGATTGAGTATTACTAATATTTCAGATAACGTTTTGTCAACAATAGTTTTTTTTTATTTTTTTTAATTACTTCTTCTAAAGAATAACCAATACACTAATATAAATATGTTATATTGCCTGAAGGTTTACAGACAAGTAACAAGCTACAATATTGTTATATAGGAAATAGAAGGTACCGGAAATCCACCGATGTCTAGCAACAAGGCGTACTAGTTTCCTTTAGACATGAATGCGGTTTTATAATGATTTCCATTAACGGTATATTAGATATATTTTACGGTCTTATGGTTAGGGACCCAAAAAATAGCCGGAATGTCCCAATGAGTATTTCTATTTATTATGTACAAAACAATCACTTGCTAAAATGGTTATGTGAATATGCTTAGATGTAGAGCTTAGTAAGCTTGGTACGAAGTGTCTGTGTGATTGGTACAACGATGTCTCTGCCTATACCGCTTTAAGGTTTAAAAGACGTGAGAGTTTATTTTTTTAATATAATAATAATTAAGAATTTAAAAGAATACATTTTTTCAAGTAATTAAGAATTGAAATATTATTTTGTATCAATAATTAAAATTGATGATGAAATAAAATGTCTTCCGTTTGGTAGTAATTAGGCTATAAAATAAAATTTTTCAACCAATTAAAAAAAGGAGGAAGTTCTCAATTCGTCTGTATATTTTTTTATGTCTGTTACCTCATAACTTTCGAGTGAGTGAATCGATTTTGATGGTTTTTTTTTAATTCGAAAGCTTGTGCTTCCCGTTTCAATTCGGTCTAATTCTCCTTTATCTGATTTTGGCATCCATCAGAAAACCATATATATTTGCGTTAAGTATGTGCGCAATAAGTGGACGAATAAGTCAATCTCAATATCACGCTAACCGATTTCAATTATTCATTTTTTATTGAAAAGAATGTACTGTAAGAGTCGTGTTAATGAGAATTTGGTTATGTTCTGATTAATTCTATTTCGTAATATTTCTGCGTTATCGGAAATACAATGAGGGCATCCGCGTCTAATAGCGTTTAATGTTTGATTCGATCTGAAGTAGGTTTTTGTTTTTTAAGCATACTTTTTTTTAATGGGTATAAACTAGTGCTTGACCACGATCCCACCTGGTGTATATGATATAGTCGAAAGATGGTACGCGCTAGTTTAGTAAATGCCTATTCACTCTACTTTTGAAGGCTCCCATGTCGTACTTGGACGGAAAGACTAACGCCGGCAACTTGTTCGACTCCTTTGCTGTACGCACGATGAGCGATGACTTAAATCGCTTCGTTCGGACGCGCGGAACATCGACTATGAAAGACACGTTACCGACTAGAAAAATACGGTAATTTTAGTGAATGTAATTGTGTTAGAGATGAAATGTTTAGAATCTTATTCACCTTGTTATATGTTGAAAGACGATAGTGTTATGACGTCGTTAGTATATCCTGCAATATTAAAAGATTATGTGACGATATAGTCGACGCACTTACTGGTAGCGATCGTTGTAACAGAGACACGCATGCATAAGCAATTCGACTGGCAATGGGCGCTCGTGCACCGGCAAATAGGTCAATAGCTGCGCGCTATTAGACCTCACTATCGACATATTAAACGTTGCCCGTACCTACACTGCGATTACCAGATAATAAAATGGTTACTGTGTTGCCAGGCATTCTAGATTTGATATATTTAACTGCTTTATTAACTGGCTTCAAAACAAATCAAGTCATTGATGGATTTAACATTAAAGGCACCATACGTGCGGACAATCTTTTTTAATGTTTATATACACAATTTCACATCGATGCCTTTGTCAGAACTGGGTCACGTAAGAAGCAACAACTTTTATATAAAAAAGAAACATCCAAATCGGTTCACCCAGTCGAAAGTTCCGAGGTAACGCACATTAAAAAATATATAGTCGAAAAAAGAGGTTCTCAACCTCTTTTTTGAAGTCGGTTAAAAGGGTGAAAATTGTTAAAACATTTTAATACAAAATACATCGTTTAACGATATTATTAAACTATAACCTCTTAACGTAAATTCCCCCTCCACACAAGCTTAAGGATAAAGCTGACTGTGGTGTTTCCGATTATTAACACAGGCGAATGGCAAGTTAATATAAAATTGTTTGCCTTTTATTTAATAAGAAATATATATATTATATGCCTGTGTTGATACTGATCTCAACTTTCTCTTCCATGACGCTCTTGTAAGTTAATTGAATGGCCAAGTAAAAAACATAAAAAAGTGACACGATGAACTAAGCGAAAGCGGGGTAATCAGATCGTGCAAAATCTTTCTACCCCCTATCTACGAAAACTTTGTAGTTTTAAATCGTGCCATGGAAGCCCCTGTAATGGCTGTGTTCTTTTTAACTATAGCAAAAGAATCTAGGGTATGGTTACGAAAGATTTGATGAGTAGATTTGTGGATCTAAACATACGACCTTTTTAGTTAACCAAGCCTGCTCCCTCTTCTTCACTCCAGCAAGCTTGACGCTTAATTGTATAATACTTGAAATATTCTACTTTAATCTAGATCCAGATATTGATATCGGGTCAAAATTCACAGCTCTAAACTCATTCCGTGAATGTATCAGTTATTTGTTACGTAAATAATGTAGATATTTTTGTGAGTGTGAAAATAAGCGTCAATAGCCTAATGGTTTGGGCCACGGTATGCGAATCGTAAGGTCGTAGGTTCGAATCCACCAGTCGTTTGAATGGTTTGAATCCACTATTGACGTGAACCATCTCCTAGCACAAGCTAAAACTTAGTTGGAATTGTTCACAAGAATGTTAGTAATATTTTATGAAAAAAGAAATATTGCTCGCTTACTCTTTTTAAATTGAAAAAAAATCACATATGTATTTTTATTGTTTATTATATAAAATACACATGCATTTTCAGTATAAAAGTTTCAGGATTCTATGACCCTACTCCTAATTTTCTTATATATACACTAACGTGAGAGGAGTGCTCCGATCGTCATAAAACTTTACAGGTTTACTCGCCAGGTCAATCTGAAGATTCCCTGATAGTTTCATTGAAATCGGTCCAGCCGTTTCGGAGCTTATAAGAAAAAAGCCCACACACTTTTTCTTTTATATATATAAATAGCGTGGGAAATTGGAAACAAACAATGTAAAAATAAATAAAAGCTATCCGATAGTCCTAACATTGAAAACACCTTTAGAATGACGAAGTGTGAATTATTTATAATGTACAAGTCACGTTTAACTTAGCAAAATAAGTCTGTTCTCAATCGCAAGATTTGCGATTCTAATCGGATGTGTACGGTTAGACTGGCCAATCGATTGGCACGGCCTTGTATGATTTGTGAATACGCGCCGGTTGCAAAGCGGATGCAATGGCAGCGGGCACGCAAGCCAGCCCTGCGCTCTCCGCCTCCCCCCACCGCAGCGTGCAGCGCCAACCTTGCCCCAAAAATCCGTGACCCACATTGTGTGCAAGACAAAATGCAACAAGCGGCTTTTTATTGCCACCATTCTCCTTGGAACGAGCATTTCGTTCGTCGGATACGGAGAAAAAAAAGTATGATCTTATATTGCTAAATTAAACAACGAAAGACTCAGCCAGGCGTGCTTTGCGCCTTTCTGCGAAATTAGCACTTAATTGTTGGGCGTGAAAAGTGTTTTTTGTCTGTTAATGAGCTGCGTGTCTGTGCGTATGTAGGTCTCTGGTTCATCCAGAGCGACTACAGAATATGGGCCCGGCGGCCTACTTGGCGCAGACACATAGAGGATACGGGTCACGATCCTACACCGGGGGCGCCCCTTATTTGCTCCAATAAACTATTTACATATTGAGTTGTGTAAAATAACTTAACCAAGCTATCTATCAAGTTTTATTAAAGAAATAAACAACAGAATTTAGTTTACAGAGCTCGAACACCTTGCGCTGTCCGCTATTCACCCACTTTGTTTACTACATCATACCATCGTGTTGGCGACCGGCCTCTTCTCCCCTCCTAATGTCTACGAGCTGGTGAGGACCGCATCCGATCAGAGTCGATGGAGGCAGATTGCCGACTTAAGGGTAAGGGGACTACGATCCTCACAAATGAGAGAACGACGAAGAAGAAGTTGACCAGATCTTTCATGTACAAAGATGTGTCTATAAAATTACCGCTATAAAGTGTTCGAAACTTCAGTCATTCAAAAATATCCTTAAAAAAGTTTTATTCAATGTATTAAAACAGTTAACGTTCAATAGTTAAAATAATTTAGTAAAAACTTGAATAAAAAGCAAGCGACTAATAACGAGGTACAGTTTGTGGTACAATAAATTCATTAGCGCATGTAGGTCAGCGGTGTTGCTGTAAGGAAGTGATCGTTGCGCAGCTTGTCGATGGTGATGCAAGGCTAGGCCGCCAAACGATTTATTTATCACGGTTGTTGAGCTCCGTTGACGCTTGAACGGTGTACGCCGAGCTCGGATCGAAATGACGTCACCGTAGAGGAATGGCAATCTCTGAATCGACGTCACGGCCCGCCGGCGGGAGCGTTACTCGCGTAGGCGCGACGCGACTATGACGTCACGGGAAGTATTTCCTGCCCCGTGTTTTCACGCGTCGGCGTGGGCGGCGCGCACTTCGAAACTCGCGTTTCTTAAATCTCACGTTGCACGTTACGTAATTAAACGTGAAATCCGCGCAAGGACGTGGCCGTTGTTTCGACACACGGGCCGACTCGATGCCATAATCTCATCATTTACGTGCGACGCTTAGAGAAGTGAGCGTTTCACCTTGGGATGCCTGTAAGCACGGTCGCCTCTCTATTCTTAGATATCGAAATAGCGTTAAATATGTTCGAGAGGTCGGATAGCGAGCGCGCAGGCGTCGTGACCCAGCCTGACCCAAAAACGGACCGGCCCACCGCGCCCTGCGCTGCCACTGGATAGCGGATAGGGAACCTGTTCGCCACACTAACGTAACATACGCACAGCGAATAGAACCGTTATATTGTTGACCTGCTAGCGATGCTGTGTTTATGACCAAAGCTGACATTGCTACGCAATTAACTGCTACTCTTTGTCAACTCAACCTTCACTTGATACTGTATGTTTATCTATCTCACAGGCAGACACTCGCGCATATAACTTGTGTAAATGTGTGATTTTTTTAATATAATATATTAAGTTAATTTAATTTCAGTATATTTTATAATATTTCATCCCTTGTATCAAAATTACCGTGGTCAATAGCGCCAATGTAACCTTGTAACTTTCTCATTCATCACCAGTATCTCCAAAGAGTTCTCAGAGCCCCGAGTCTACTAACCCATATGTGTGCAAAATGAACGTTCATTGCTGTATCATCAATATTTGCTGGTTATACTACTCTTTTAGTTCATCAAACCATAGTGGCACACCATGGTTTTCTGATGGTGTAGCACTGGCTCGCCAACCATGTGTTAGTATTTTTTTTCACTAACACAGATTGGCCAGATAAGCTGGCCTTGACTGCTTCACCGGGTTGAGAGGTGGCATAGCTCTTAGGTCGCTTAGCTAGATCCTCTATCGTTAGTAACTCGATACAAGGGTCTCCCCGGTGAGGGGTAACCTCGGCTTGGACGGTTACTATGTTACGCGTAAGCATTCCGATCCTAAGGCGCCCGAGAGGGTCGATGTGTTAGTATTTGAAGTATTTGGTAATGATGGAATGATAATTGATATGATTTTAATAGATCGGTTTGGAAATAAATACAAAAACAAAAAGACTAGAAAAGATAGTCAACACAGTCACTCATGTCATTAATATTATATTAAATAATAGTATTTGAAATTATATCAATAAATAATAAAGTTAACCTCAATTATATTGGATTAATTGAAAAGGAAATAAGTACAATTTTTTTCACTGCAATTTCAACCTGTTACTGTCATCATTTCTTCATAACGCGCGTAAAGAATAAATATAATAATTACTTCAAATATTAAATAAAAATTTTTCGTAATTCAAAGTAAATTTGATTAAAATCAGACATTATTAAGTCGCTGATGCGGCGAAAAATGTGAATCAGTGTTACGCGCCGACGTTTTCATGTCACGAAAAAGGAAAACGCAAGTGGAGGTCGTGTTTCGTATACGGGCGGTGCGGCGTCACCGGTTCAATATCAGAAATACTGGGTCAGTGGGTCAGCGTGCCGGAGAGGCCCGCGCCCGCACCTCCTCCATTGTTATTACAACTTTACTAGCTGATTCCAGCCCGCTTCGTTGGACATACGACTAAAGTTTATTGTGGAACCCACCATTTTACACATCGAGTTTCACTTAATTCCCAATAACTATCCCATTCTTATACCATATTGTTAAATAAATATTTTACATACATATTAATTATAATAATAGTGGTAAAAATGTAACTTATCAATCTTTGGACGATATTCTTTACTAAAAATAAATTATTTAATCCAGAGTACATGATCATCACGTATAGAAAATTCGAAATAATTTTAGATTACAAGTATATTTTTACGAGTAAAATCAAAAACCTTATCAACTCAAATTAAATACTTATATGGTTTCCTGGACCTGTGAAAAATAGGGATCAAACGGGAAGCACCAGCTTTTAAAAAAAAAAGTCAACAAAATCGCTTCACCCATGAGGTTATGAGGTAACAAAAAATATATTCGATTGAAATCATTTTTTGAAGTCGATTGATAAAATAGATGAGTCTTTTACGATGTTGGAAATTTATGTAAGCTGTTTTATTTATATAGATTAATGTATAATCTGTATTATTTATTATGATTACCATGGTAATCATGATGATGATGATATTAATTTATCCCTAATGGGAATGGCAAAAGACTTTAAGTCCATATAGCCATGTCTTGTTCTTGGTAATAATAGGAGAATTTTGGTAGTTTTAAAGGCTGAAGCCACGTCTTCATTGCTCTTGATCGTAAAGCCGAACTTAGCTTCGTTTGTCCATGGTTATCATGGCTGTCTAGCGTCAGTGGTGACAGTAAGTTGAGAATATAAAAAAATATGAGTTTTAGTTGTGAATAATGCAAAATCCGTCTTCACTGAAATAACTATGTAAAATTTGAAGTTTTTTTTTATGGGCAAACGAGCATGCGTCTCACCAGATCGTAAGTAATCACCGTTGCCCATGAAGTCCACAGCACCAGAGGAGCTCCAGGTGCCTTGTCGGTTTTGAATGAATGAATGTTTTGATGAAGTGAATGTGGAAGTCAATCGGGTGCATAGTTTTGGAGATATTGTGATGTGTCATTGAGTGGTTTTTCGCCTTTATATATAAGTTCTTTGCTTTACTCAGTTTTACTAGTGCAAATTACATGCTATAGACTTGTGACGTCACCGTAGCACGAGCACACTACTCTCAAGTCAAGAGATTTCGCTTCGTGTTCATTTTTAAAAGATCAAGGTCGATAATTAAAAAGAAGTTACACACGATACGAGTCGACGAGGTTACTAAAACACTCAGAGTCGACTATGGCGACATCCGCCCACGTGTTAACGGTTCTGCTGTTTTACTGTTTAGACCCGAAAACGAGTTATTTTGCATCGCTGACTCAACCCGCTCCGCGCGTAACTCCGCTCGCCCTGGTAGATCACAAAGCGGCTTTGGATTCAGTTTTGTTATATATAAACTACTAAAAAGAAGAAGTTAACAACTAGTCTATATATGTATATATATGTATAGTAGTTTATATATATATATATATTTAAATATTTATAGACTCCTAACTCAGTTTATTTTGTTGGAAAAGATTTACTTTCATTTAATTGTAACATTTTTAAGGACTAGGGAATTTCCAAAAAACGTATAGAAAAATTTATTGAGATATTGGTAGGTTTGTGATAATTTAAAAAATAAGAAAAAAATCCAAGACTATTTACGTGAGTAATACGCAACGACAATGAATACGAATGTAAAGGAAAATGTAAACATCAGAAATTCGTATTATATTTTAGAAATAAAGAAGTGAGGGTAACGTAAGATATCAGCTATTTTTGTCAATTATAATACATTTTTTAAATTAATTTGTAGCATAAATTTGATAACGTGTTTTTTATTTAATGAACCAATGACGTTGGATTAACTCTTCTCGATTTCGCGAAGACAGTACATAATTCATGAAACTATTCCAAGGTGAATTCAATGAGGTCACCCACAAAGGGCCGGCCTTGCCTTCTCCGCGGACATGCTGAAAATAATCACCTTCGTTTACCACTGAAATAATATTGGGAATAAATGTTATTATTGTATAATCTATATTTGTATATTAATAAAATCCTATATGACCTCTTTTCTTAACTTTATCCTTTTTCTAATTGTAAATAAGCCTAATAGATGTCACGGTTGACAGTCTTGTCCTTTTAACAAGATAGGGAGAATAATTACGATTATTGGGTGCATCTCGATAAATCTCCATTCAAGCAACTCGTTTTTCGAATTCGATGCAAAAAACTAAAATAAATTTTGTTTTTTTTCGAATAGCAACACCGTAGAAAACGACATAGATGTAACGTTTTAAATTCGCAACGGTTGTCCGACATCATTAAATGGTCAATCATCTCGCTGTTTCGGTACTGAATGTAGGTCGAACAAATTAAGCAATTCCGAACTAAATATTGGGGACATCTTGCCATGCGTAGTTTAAAAATACACTAATTTGTATTTTCTATTAACTATAATGAATGACCGTTTTTTAGCAAAAATATTTTTGAATTCTTTTCTTGTTAATAAAAGTTGGAAATTTATGTGGTAATAATTATATTAAGCAAGCTTAGGGCGTAAACGTATGAAGGAGCTTGTATGCGTGGAAGAATTCGCCTTAGAGGCCAAGGTATAATAGCACAAATCATCATATAAGCAAATTCAAGGGCAATGGGCTAGTCACGTATCGAAAAGTTACAGATGAGATAAGAACAACCACGATTTTTTAAAATACAATATAGTTTTCTTTATAAATATTACAAACATTCTTTTTAACCATATCAACTAAGCTTAAGGTTGTACTGGGAGATGGTTCACGGCAATAGTCGTTTGGCAGATCGGACGAATGTCGGTAGGCTATTGAGTTTAGTGAAAATTCGATTACTGTCTGTCTACTCCACTTACGGCGGGTCTATATTCAATCTCGATCCGTAAATCGCTATCCGAGATTGATATTTCAATCCATTTTCTGTATTTTTTGTTTCAAGTGCTGTTAAAAGGAGATGAGAGTTTTTATTAGAATTTTGTTTAATATAAGTTTCAGTTGTATATTGTAGTACATTCTATACGAGATTGAGTGCTATTTTTATCTTGTCAACCTTGATTTATATAGAAACTGTGTCATTGAGCACCGTACGTCACTTGAGGTGTTACGAAAGAAATATAAGAAAGTGGCCAGGTTACAAAGTGCGTTATTTAAAGACAACAGATTAAAAATCAGTCGTTCTCGTTGTGACCTTTTACAATTTATTTCTGTACCAAACGGGTTTTTTACTGGTTTAGTCAAAATTGAATCAATTTTATTTTAAATTAGTTCTATAGTTGTACTTTATTATCGAGTAACTTTGAAAGAGATTTCCTTACAAAGCGAGTTATTGTTTTTTAGAATTCCCAAAGGCTACTGCAATTCTGTTAACAAAAAGTTAGCGATTGTTCTCTGAACTCCTCAGTCTGTGGAGGATAATTATAACGTGACTGCAACACGCGCGAGGTAACGATTAAGTGTAAACAACCGTTTTCTCTTCCCATGGTTTCTTCGCCAATGGCCGCTCGTTGCTCTCCGGTTCCGTTTACGTACGCATCGGTAAAAAACTCACGCACGACTAGAAATTATCGAAGGGGAAACTTGTAAATTGCATTTCAATACGGCTTAATGTGGTCGATGTCGTTGTTTTATATCGATCAATGAAAAGATTTACACGAAGTGACTGTTACATGCTCGGTATAGCGCCCGGAATGTAAATTGTAAAAATTATATTAAAGTCTTGCGTTAGTTTTAATTCTATGCTTTGTGATGGATTTATGTTTTGTAATACTACTGAATTAACTTGTCATGCGACCGTGCCACGCAACGTCGGACACCATCGGCGTAAAAGTCTTTAGAGAAAAAAGTAAATGCAGTAGAAAATTTTAAAAACGCATGTACTCGCTTTTAAATCAGATATGCTTTCGCCGGCTATGCAACAGATGAGATATTAATTACATTTGTTACTGCCGGCTATGATTGTTTGCCTTCAGGATACTTATGTTGGAGTAGGCGCGGTTGACGGTATCCCCGCCAGCGCAGCGGCAGTAGCGGCTGCGCTGGCGGGGAGATCTAAATGGAAGGCGCTTCTGCGAGTCAGTAATGACCCAGAAGGAGACCGCAGAACGGGATCGGGAGAGGGCCGATCCCGTTCGGAGATGGCGCAGGCGGGCCGGTGGCAGACCGGCCTGCAACCCTGTAGTTCTGGGCTCTCAAGAATAAGACTACGGTATCCCCTGCCTGTCGTACAAGGCGACTAAAAGGGGTCTCGGGTTCACTGGGTGACAAGGGTCCTGCGTCGTCCACAAAAGTGGACCCGGGAAGAAGGCGACATCGGCTGGCCCGTGTCGCTTTGCGCTGCGAGGGCACAGGGGGGAGGGAGTAGCCTCCCCCCCGGACCTTCTCTCCTTGAGCACAGTGCAGAGGGAGTCCGGTGCGACCCACGTGAGATCCCGGAGCCCCTTGTCATGCACCGAGGAAAGGGCTACCGGGGAGGTTTTAGTGGGTAAGAATCCCACATAACCGCCGCCTTCCCCCCAGAAGGCGGGGTATCTTTGTGAAGATTTCCTCCCCGTCAACAAAAAAAAAAGGCGCGGTTGACGGTTGAACGTTAACTTTGTTTTTATGGTTGACGGTCACTCTTAACTCAACTGCTGTTAAATTGTTACCGATGTGTTCTACCTTTAAGGATTCAGTTAAATTTTCAAAAACTGTACAGAGCAATATTGCGGTCAATACCAATGCTGGCGCCAATAAGATTGTTTGTTGAAATATTGAATGCTGATTTACCACGTGCACGGTGATGAAAAAGAATTTCGTGATGACTATACGTGAATTAGAAAATTTTCTAAGAGATAAAAAAAATTACAAAAAATAAACGAGTGTCATTTAGAGCACACAACTGAAGTTAAAAATCTTCAGCTCCATCCGTATGTATGTATACATGTTTATGTTTAATATATACACAAAACAATTTTCGAATGTCTTACCCGATCACACCTTTCGTAACGCATTCACCAGCTTACTCCCCATGGCAAGCGTGCGAAAAGAAGTCATGTTGTTAAGTTTAATTAAACAATATTAAAATGATGCAACCGTACGTGTATTTCAAAATCTTGTAGTCTCAGTTAATAACTATTATCACCATTGTATTGTTTATGAAAGAAACGAAGTATGGTTGTAAAGACCTCAACAATGTATTGTGTAAAAGTGAGTGAATCTGAAACGGTACATGGCCGGCAGCAAACGTGGTGGCACTTTCACACTCGACGCGGACACGGCGCTGCGAGCGGCGGGCGCAACGAATCGGGCCGTTCTTACGACCTCAGCAAACGAAAGGCGCAGTTGCAAATGCAGGGAAATCATACCGTTTACGTAACTTATAATAGCCTACTTTGAACGTCGGCAGGCAATAGCTTCTTTTGACTACAGCGCGCTACAATAGTAGAATGTGCTAACGCATGACTCGCCTCTTATTTGGAGATAACAATACAGCGAAAATTGTACGATGTAAGATATAATTACATATAAAGAAAGCTCGACGTATAATGTTCTCGAAGTATTCATTATATGAATCTAATTTATTGATTGATATATGACCATTGATCATTCTGTGTCAATTAGATCAAAAGAGACAGAAAGAGAGAAACAAATCAGACAGTAGCATGCAACTTGCATGGGTGGTGCTATGACATTAGAACGTCAAACACACCATGCGTGACTATGACTTCTGTAAAGTGCTGAAATTCCAGCATTAACCATAAATAAAACCGCAAAATTCGTTTTATTCAATGACTACAGAGTACCAATTATTATTACCGTATTACTTTTATGTTCTGCCATTAGATATAAAAGCTTTGCAATTAATAAATCTATATTCTAATTTAAAGAAATTGTCAACAAGCTAAATAATTTAAGAATTTTAATTTGAACTAGCATGAATATTGATTGACCTGCCGCAATAAACAATCGCTACAATGAGTGTAAGAGTTTGATGGCATTATTTCTGGGAAGCGAGTTATCTGCTGGACATTAGCGGTTGTTCTACTTAACGCGAGGCCGCTGAGGTTGGCTGATGGACTCCACCGGGTAACGGTCCGGGCGGCGCCGCGCCGAGCCGAGCGCACGTGAAAATAATTCTTGACGCGATTTTGTAATGAATACCGTTACACTGTTCCGGGCCTGACGGCGTCCTTATTTCTCAACCGGGCACTCTAAATTTATTTTTATACCTTTCTGCCTGACATATTACGCCTATAATGATCGTCGATCGCATTTATTCGTTACATTATACCGATGCGCGCCAAACAAATTAAGTTTCTTTCAATAAACTGGGGATTTGATATCGTTTCGATTAATATTTTTTCAATTATGTATATTGAAAGTAATGTTATGGTCGTGTGCCATATGTTTAAAACTAGCTGTAACACATTTTTTTATATATGAGTGCTTGTTTACGATTTGATGATGTTAAGTGGAAATCAGTCTTGGATGCAGAGCACACTAGCTTAGTGAGTGCCACCTATTCACTCTACTTTTGTAATCTTTTGTAAAAGGTAAAGCCAAATGAGAGAAAAATCTTAGACAGAATGGATTTGTTGGACCGTGCAAGGACGACTTTAATCGCTGATGCGTTTCGTCTGGTTAGTGTAGAAAATATCCAATTTCTTGTATTATACATATAAATTTTTACATCTTTAAAAACCTTTATTTTAGCAAAAGAGATCCGCGTCTGCTTGTGACCATTGCCGCAGTTGTGTGAGTCAAGCGTAGCCGATCTGTGTCGATTGGGCGGATTCCGCGTAGCGTACGAGTACTTCCCCGTCACTTGACGAGTGGAACTGTGTAAATTACGTATGACGTGATCCGCCGCCGCGCTACGCCGGGGAATGCACGTCACTACAGATAATTTTTTTATTGCAAGAAGGTTGGAACTCACGTATTTCCCAATCAACAATTCCCTTTACTGTCTGTGTAAATGACGATGACGAATTTTACCTTAGGGTTGTAACGAATACCCTTTAAAACGAATTAATTTCTTTAAAGGTGAAAAATGTATCTTTAAGTCGCTTTTCTGAATTCTTTCTATACAAAGAGTGAAAATGAAAAACTGGTATATTATCTTTTATTTATACTCTCTATATATATTCTAAATTTATTGACGATTTATCTGTACGTATAAGGAAATGTATATTTATTGATCTACAAGTAATTCTTAAAATTTCAACTTAACCATGCTAAATAGCATTAAGTGTACCTTTGTACATATAGATCAATATGAAATACTACATATCGAAGGAGCAATTATATGCGCAGTTTG